>VXBI01013294.1:412360-482033 GCA_013397375.1 Toxostoma redivivum | reverse complement strand
CCTTTCCCAGGCCCGTGTGTTCCCCCGCGCTGCTCCGCCCGCCCCGAGCCCACGGGGAGCCCCGGGAGGGGCCGTTCCCGCGTGCCCCAGAGGGTTTCGGTGCTGAGGCTCGCGGTGTGCGGCAGCCGGAGGGCACCCACCGCAGTGCGCGGGGTTTGCTGGGGACGTGCATTCATTTTGTAAAGAGCTGGGGAGTTGCGAGGCTTGCTCAAGGCCCCGCTGCTCACACGCTGTAAGCTATACGTGTACAGGCACGTGTTTCAGCCTTCTGTTCTTCAGGAGTCTCTTGAGAGCAGCCGGAACTACACAAAAATTAAATGAGCGGGTATCTATAGTCGAATTACTGAACAAATACTCATAATAGAAATTTAATGAACTGTGTTTCTAATATGTTAGTAACAGGTTTTTTTGTTGTAACTTCACCTCACTTGGACCACAAGGCAGCAAGGCTGTTGTTTTGATGTGGGCTTGTGTGTGTATATCTGTGTTCCTTGTAGATGTCAGAAGACCTTGCTAAGCAGTTGGCCAGCTACAAAGCTCAGCTCCAGCAAGTCGAGGCAGCCTTATCTGGCAATGCAGACAATGAGGATTTACTGAAACTGAAGAAAGACTTACAGGTGAGAACTTGAGGGTAGGTGAAACATCAGGGCCTTTTACAAGTGTTATATCTTTCCTAAATATTTGTCCTGGAACAAAAATAGATACTTGGTGGGTTAGTTACTTTCATTCTACATAGCTTGATATAGTTATGGTAGACTTAGTTTGGAAATACTCGAAGTATGGCCTATTTTAAATCTATTTTTTTATAAGTAAAAAAGATGTGCTGATTTATACAGCAAACTCTTTTACTATAAACTTTGCCTGGAGAGGTGAAAGATATGCCAGTGCTGTCTTTACTATGTGCTGGGTTTTATTTTTTTTAGCTGAAGCATTTCTCAAAGTCATTATTTTTTGTTGCTTTTGTAATGCTGAAGCCTGATGGTTTGGCTTACCATGATGTTCTTACTGAGTTCTCAAATAACTTGATCCAGAACCTGCCCACTCATTAAATGCATTTGCAGTGTTAAAAGCTTTGGAGTATAGTTCTGTATTCCTTGTGCATCTGAGTCTTGATTGTGCTTCCATATAAGAAAGGAAAAGAGTTGTGTTTTTCATTTGTCACAAGAGCATAGTGTGTTCCTAACAGCTAAAACCCATTTCTGGTCCTTGGGATGTAGTTTAGTGACAGGAAGGCCACCAGCCTAATTTTAAATACATGAGTGGTCTTTTATATTCTTGTGCATATAAAGACACATTGGCATATAGCAAATCCCAGCAGTGCTGTTAAAATCTGTCATGAGAGTGCAAGATACTGCTTCATTTCTGTTGTGGATTGCTTTAGCCATCAGGTGTAAAAATATATAAGACTACCCAGTGCAAGGTTCAGTGACCACTGCTCTGTATGGAAATAATAGTAATAAATTGGGGCTTCAAAACCAAAACACAAGTAGTGCCTCCAAACAGTGATCTTTATAATTCCTTTTAAACTGCAAAGGCTTTGTACCCACAAGGCACTTTATAGATCATCTGAATGTGCTCTGTTGTACACTGTTAAAAGCATGTGTATATTTTTATATTTTTAAAATGCACAGCAAAACCCATATGGGATGATATTTCCGATACCAACAAGACCTCGGCTTTGATATGCAGAGATCATTGATGTGAAAGGACAACTTGCAAACTTTTTAATAAAAGCTTTCTGCACAGAATGGGGAAGATCTTTACACTTTCGTCCCCAAAAGGTTTGCTATCCGTATGTTCCACCTTGAAAATGACATAATGTTTTGCAGACTTGATATATGCCAACTAAGCAAACAACTGTAAAAGTGGGTTTGATGCATCAGTGTCCCAACTAAACAGCTTTTTGTCTGTTCAAAAGGATGGTTACTCTGTAATTGGAACTTCTTTTTCCTGTTATAAATACTGATGTATCTTGTATGCTTAGATTATTCTTGAGTAGCAAGATTAAATATTAGAAGAAATTGTTAGAAGTACTTAGCTTTTCACTTTTCTGTTTATCAAAGCATTTCTAGGACAGTGTCTGTGCACCCAAGAACCAAAGTTAACTTTTCTAGGATTGATGGCAGCTGTCATCTTCTGTAATTGGAGATGAGATCTGTGGGTGTTGTGCTCTGGAGTGTAGAGGTCTGTCTGGTTTTGTGAAGACCAGTTGGTCAGGAAAAATCTTGGCAAACTAAGTAGTGTTCCCTTTGGGTCACACCTCCTTATCACGGGGATGTGGCACCAAGCCATATTGTTCAACCTGTTTGGCTGTACTGAGCTGCTGTGGTAGTCCAAGTCCTGCTCAGAAATTTTCTTGGAATTATCTCTTCTCTTAAAGACTCAAAAATTGTCTTATGGCTTGCAATAAAATTAATGCCTCTATCTTGTGAGCTGAGCATACAGTATGTGGATATCAGATGATTTTTACCAAAAGTTTGGTTATTTTAATAGCCTGGTATGTAAGGGGCTTTATTAATTCAGAGGATTCTTGGTAGACTTGTCTGAAACTATTCACATCTAAGTTCTAGAATAAGCCACCTCTGAGGCAAGAATTGGTCAACAGTTTGGTGTTACTGGTAGTTACAATACTTGAAACACTTGTTTTCAGGAGTGGCTTGTGCCTGATGTGATGTATTTGACATGCTGAGAGAGATACTTGTCTTAAACCATGAGGCCTCTTGGATTTGCAGAATACAGCTACCTGTATGTTGAGGAATAGTTTGGGATTTTGCACTTGGGGGGGGAAAATTAGGCTAATGCTGTATGTTCTCAAATTAGGTAACTTGATAATCAAAATCTGTTGTGCTTCAGCTGTGGTATTAGGAAAGTGGTGAGCTAAGTAGCAGAAGTAATTGTGTGTTCCTGTGCTCACAGTTGCTACTGCTTGTGCTCACTTATTAACCAGCAGCTTCTCCAAAGCAAAGAGCAAAACTTTTATTAGCTGTTGGAAATTCAGACATTAATGTGCTGCAACAGTAACAGACTGTCACCATGCTAGTGGTATAGTTTATCAGATAGAAGTGCATGCAAGTTTGTTGTATTAACTTGGGAAGTGCTTACAACCCTTTAGGTTCTTAAGGGATGATGAACAGCTCTTTACTGCCCTTTCCTGAGTCTTTGTAAGCCCATGGCTGAAGTAAGGTGTGAAATGGGGAGGAAAGTTCAGGTTCCACCCAGCCTCAGTTGATCACTGTCTGTAACCCTCCCCTGACTTAAATGTTTACTCTTTGTTAGGAGAGTGACAATAGTTCATGCTGAGGTACTCAAAGAACTGAAGAATTTTTCTTCTTTAGGCCAGCAAAGTTACTTTGTATTATACAGAAAATTTACATGGCCCTTTAGGTGCTGTCTCCTTTGGCTTTTAACACTAGTGAAAAAAGAGAAGTCTTGATTTCTTAGTCTTTAATGTAACATTTACAGGAAGTTGGGAGAGATTTTTGCAAGCTCCTACCTGCAAATGAATAATACGTAGAGGAAATGGGAAATTTTGTTACTTGGTCATCTTGGATTACCAAGGGAAGGCCTGAGCTGAAATCTCAAAGTCAGGGAACTATCAAAATGACTTGAGGAAACCAGTTCTTTAGTGTGCACTTGGATGCTTTCTGACAAAATGAGAGGTCTTCACAGCTTGGTGGGTGCTCTGCCACCCTGACTCTGGATGCTACAGTTCAGCCAATGAGAGAAATGCTATAAAAAATAATAGGCTACTTTTTGAAAATTTCAGGAGGGCATGGGTAGCTTTACAGCAGTACAGTGAGGACTATACATGTTTTTATCTACAATTGCAATTAATGAGTTTAATTAAATTATTAAACAAATCAAGTGTAATTCACACGTCAGTAATGAATATAATACAGTAACTTAAAAAAAAATCCAAACTAAAACCAATAAGCTTGGGGTAAAAATATGCTTGGTAAGAGGAGTCTGAAAAATTATTCTTTGTGGGTTTTTTGTCTTTTATAGGAAGTCATAGAGTTAACCAAAGATCTCCTTTCAACACAACCTTCAGAAACTCTTGCGAGTTCTGACAGCTCTGCCTCCGCCCTGCCCAGTCACTCATGGAAGGTTGGGGATAGGTGTATGGCCATATGGAGTGAGGATGGACAGTAAGTGTAGAAAACTTCTCTAACAGTTACATGAAATAGTTCAATGGTAAGAAACTTTCATTCAGTTTGAATTGACCAGGATGACTAAAAGCAAAAAGAAATTAGGAAATAAAAGTGGTATTAAGTGTCCTTGGACTGTTTATTAAAGGTCAGTATTTTGGGTAACGAAGAGATGGGGGGTTATTTTATAAAAATGTCCTTTTTGTCACTAACCTTATAACAGTAGGGTAGCTTTTGTAAATTGCCATTTGCTGATGTAATAGATGGCAAATTGAAAGAATTGGTCAGTTAGGACAGTCTTTTGTAAAGCTTTTGGGATGTGTAGTTCATAATTTGTCATTGCATTCATATATATGTGTGACTGATCCTATGAAGAAAAATTCTTGCTGTATCTCAGTTTGGGCCTCTAAGTGGAAATTAATTTTAAAATTTTAATTGAAAATGCTGGGTTTGGCTATGAAATAACTAACTATGTAATGTAAACTAGAGAATTAATCAACACTTTGGGTTTGGTCTCCTATATATTAGCCTGTGTAGTTCTGGGAACCCAAGCAGATCATTCTGACTCCATAAACTTTGAAATAAACATTTAGAAGTTACTTTTCATAGTGCAAATGTGTAACTGTTGCAGCTTTAAAAAAAATTAATGTTTATGCAGGACCAGTATCACAATTGTTACCACTTAGAGAGAGGCTCTTATTGGATGAACTTGCTTCTCTTAGTGTAGTAACCATGTAAAGATTTTGGTATACATGTTGATGTCTCAAGTAGAAAACTAATCTAAAAGTGAACAGTTCTTCTGTTTATTAATGAACAAAATGTTCTTGTGTTAGAAATTAATAACAGAATCTCTAAGTCTTAGGTCACCTTTAGGTCATTCTTTTTGGTCTGATCCCTTGGTTACAGGATGAGAGCTTGGGCAAGAGTGTGTCAATGTTCACTGAAGTGCATCTTATTGGACTTAATTGTTCTGCTTTTTTAGAAAACCCTTCTTCTGTTACAGTATTTCTTAAGCGATCAGTGTTTCATAAAGAGCCAGCCAGACTTTTGGGTTTTCATGTGTTTTCACCTAACTCAGCTCAAGATGTTGGCCCACTGAAAACACACAAGAAATTAATTTTGTAAATGTTAATTGGAATATTTTCTGGGAGACATTTCATATTTTTCCTCTGTTTGCTTTAGATATATCCTTTTGCCCTGAAGTTAGACAGTTATTTTAAATATTTTTGGAAATGTCACTTCTCTCTTTTATCTTTCCCATTTTGAAGTCAGTTGACCATACACATAAATAGAAAATGGACTGATTTCTGTGAAATTTTGAAAATTGCTATTTCAAATCAGTAAGAAAACTTTTAAGCTTTAAAGTGTTGAAGAGGGAATGTTTTGAAAGCTTCAGTTTTTCTTAATTCTTAGTCCTATGGAGAAAAATGGAACCAAAGCTTTGCACTTCTGAGCTGACATTTTCTAGAGCTCCTCAATGAGTTCTGTGAATGCAGTATTTTTTTTTCTGTCCCATGACCTGTGGAACTAAAACCAAATCAGGGTAGCTGACTAGATCGGCCCCAGCATTAATCATTAGTTGTGGTAGCTGTGAGGGCATTGCTTGTTGAAGCTGAAGGTCCAATACAGCAGATTCCAGTCTTTGTACCTGTGTCCTTTGACCTTAAGACAAAAATCTCTTGGTTTGATTTGTGTATTGCCCCAAAAATGAAGGCTGGCATCTGCAAATTTTTCACTTAATGGCATTAGCTGGCTGATGTAGGTGTTGAAGGGCTGAGTATTAAAGCTTTACTCACATGCTTACAGCCATGATATCTTTACAGGTGTTATGAAGCTGAGATTGAAGAAATAGATGAGGAGAATGGAACAGCTGCAGTTACATTTGCTGGATATGGCAATGCTGAAGTCACACCTCTATTCAACCTGAAGCCTGTGGAAGAGGGAAGGAAAGCAAAAGAGGACAGTGGCAACAAACCCATGTCCAAGTAAGTAATACACAGACAGAGGTCTGAATGCTGCTTTGTGGGTTGGTTGTTTTTTCTTTTTCTCCCTCACCTATAAAAATTGGTTAATGAAATAGATGGGTTTGGTTTGTTTTTGTTTTAAACTTACATTTATACAGTATCCTGCTGTGTCTAACAGAGGAGGGTATTTGTAAGGGCTGAAAACTTTTTGTTTTACTTTGGAAAAAAAAATTGCATGATTCTGCAGTGTTTGTTATAGCTAGTGATCCCTTCCCTAAAAAGGTTGTTCTGAAGGTGCTGCATTGTGGCATAGATTGACTCCTTCAACTTCCTTATTATCTTCACTGAAGTGATCTTTGTCCTTTTCCTTCTGTCCCTGTCCAATAATTGGTAGCATCAGAGTCCTGCAGACCTCCAGAAAAGTCTGGGCTTTTCACTCCAATGGGTTATTCACATTTTCCAAACTTGAGATGTTTCTGAAATGTAGAAGTGCTGATAGGTCCCTTTTCACCCATAAATGAACTGCACCCAGTCCCATCGGTTGCTGTGTTTGGCATGGGCTCCTCAGGTGTACTGGTGGTTGTTGTTATGCCAAATACATAAATAAGTAAGGTAATGTTTATTAATGGGTTTTTAGGTTTTAGGGATTTTTTTTTTACCTCCTAGAAATGGTGAATATTTACAAGCTTTATTTCTGTAATTTACTTCTGAAAAACTAATGCACATGTCTGTTTTACAGACAGATTTTAGTTTGTTACAGGAAGAGACACAAACATAAAATGTGGGGTTTGTTCTGTTTTTTTTCCTTTTCTCCAGAAAAGAGATGATAGCCCAGCAACGAGAGTATAAAAAGAAGAAAGCTTTGAAAAAAGCTCAGAGAATTAAAGAACTTGAACAGGAACGAGAAGATCAGAAAGTCAAGTGGCAACAGTTTAACAACAGAGCCTATTCCAAAAACAAAAAAGGCCAGGTTTGTTTACTTTTTTCAGTATGTGAGTAGCAACAGGACATAGACTTCTGTGCCGTACCTTGGGAGAAAGGAGGTGGTTTTTAAAGGCATGCAACATGCAGATTTGAGTGTCTTTGGGATTCTGAAGTGTGCGTTTTTGTATTTTGTGCACTTCAAATGCCTGTTTTATTACGGGGTTGTTTTGGAGGAGTGCTGCTCCTAAGAGGGTGAGCTTGCACTTGGCTGGGAGAGCTGGGCTTGCATTAGTTGCCAGCTGGTGTTTGTTGGAGCCAAGAACCTGAGGGCCTGTCTAAACCTCCAAGTCTGGCTTCTTGGTGTGTTTGTGACCCGGCAGACACAGAGCTGAGGACATGCCCTGGAACAGCAAGTGTAGAGCAGAAAAAGTAGTGAGGACATTAAATCTTACTCCATTTCTGTCATGGCTTGACCAAGAGTTGCCAGACATAGTGGTAAAACTTCAGTCTTCCTTTTGAGCAATTGCTAGAGATGCCCTTATGAGAGGTGAATTTTATTCATTATTGGCCTGACCTGACATCCCCAGTACCACAATCACATCCAGTACTGAGGTGCCAGAAGTTCCCAGCCCCATTGCTTCACTCAGTGACAACATATCACAGCTGAACTGGCTCTTAGAAAGTGTGCCCATCTGTAGGGCAGAAGTTGAGAATCTTGAAGCACTTGAGATGGTAATGATTGCTTGTTTTTCTTCTTTGTAAAATCCAGCTAGTAATTATTCAGAAATGGTGTTTTCTGTTTTATTTCCAGGTGAAAAGGAGTATTTTTGCTTCCCCTGAGAGCGTAACTGGCAAGGTTGGCGTTGGAACATGTGGAATTGCAGACAAACCTATGACACAGTATCAAGATACCTCTAAATATAATGTCAGGCATCTGATGCCTCAGTAACAGGTGAAAAGGGTGGAGCTTCATCTCTGCAGGGCTTTACACTTACCTTTTTATCATTATATTTTTCTAAAAGTAAATTATTTGTTGGCACATAGTGAGTAGTCCATTTTGTCACCATCACTTTGGCTTCAGCTGATTTGAGCCTTAAATCTCCAGCTATTGATTTGAACCTCCCCAACCATTAAACTTCTTGTAGCAGGTAACTGCAGCATGAACTGCTGTTACCTGTTACTTTCAAAGCAGCATTTGTTTGCAACTTTGAATCTTTCATTCATACTAGTAGTGAAAGGTTTTTTTCCTTTAAAAAAGTGGTGGTATAAAAATGGCACCTTAAGAGCCTCCCTGGTTTCTGTAGTCACAGTGCTGTCTGTGACATGCTCAGTATTACCGAGCTGCTCCAGCTCTGGGAGAGAGCTTACATGTCACATGGAATTGCTAAGGAAGTCTAAATAACTCCCTTACAAATCCACTGCAGATTGATTTGTACAGCTGTAAATGAGGGCAGAACAGGGCTGATAGGATCTTTATTACAAATGATCACTTATGTTCTAGAAACAATAAATTTGACTTAATTCCAGTCTGAATTTCTTGCGCTTGAATTCAAGCAGAGGAGATGCTGTTTCTTGTTGGTTGTTTTTCTTTGTTCGTTTGTTTTCTAAATACTCATCAAATTATAATAGGAAGTTAATGAACAGTAACCAGAAAACCATAGGACAAGGAACTGTACTTAAGAGTCCCCATCCATCCCCAGGGATCAGAGCTGGAGTGTCATTGGTTGTGCTGTGGAAAGGAGCTGTCCTGTCCTGCCCTGTAGATGTTGTAGGTGTGTTGGTACAGTCACAGCAGTGACAGCCCAAGCCTGGGCCCCATCCAGACAAGGAGAAGCATAGCACAGCAGATACGAATGCCTAAATCCCATTAGTTGTGAGTGAGTAAAGGTTAGTTGGGAGTTTCTGTCCTCACATAGCTGACTGGCCCTAGTGTCCATTGTACCTTCAGCTCTATTACAGTGCTGCTGAGCCCCTTCAATTTTCTTCAGGAATCTACGTGTAAAAGCTCTTGCTTTTTTGTACTCTCTCTGTGATTTGCTTTCCTCTGTTCCTTGTCTCGCACTTACGGTAGTGATGCCACCTCTGAACCCGTAATGTGTTTAAAGAAGTTAATGGGTAGCCCTGTATACAATGTAGATATTATTTTTGTAAAATCTAGGGCTGAGTTAATGGACAAGAGTACATCAGCTATTTCCCCCATTAAATAAAATGTGTGTCTTGTCCATTAACCCTGACCATTATTTCCCTGTATATTATGTTAATGTAGCTCATTTTGTAAGTTGTTAACTAGATCAGGTCACGTCAGCAATTGTTGATGCACTGATTGGTGGAAATGTCCATCAGTTACCTGAGTCACAACTCAAGCTAAACTCTACAAGCAGTAGTTTAGAATCCATACATAGAAAAAGGTTCTCCCTATAATGGGAGAAGGTGATTTTTATGAATACAAAGTGTGTTAATTTCAGTTTTGTATGTTTAACTTTTATTAAATAAAGTGTTTAAAATCTGCTGGATATATTTGGTGAAGTGGAATTATTCATGGGGGGAGGACAAGGGTAAATCATCAGGACAGGGGTAAGTACAGCAGAATTTGCTGGACAGAATGTAATACTCAAAAGTGGCTCTAAAGTACAACACACTCACCGCAAGATGAAGTAGGTATTGCTTAATTCCTCATCTTCACTGGTAGTAGGGGGGCTTAAATTTTCTTTTGCATAGAAGACAAGAGTAAAATAATCTGCTTTTAAGAAAGGGAATGTATAGTGCAGCCTGCAGCTATAAAGACACATCCCAGCAGTGACATTAACAGTCATGCCACACTGACAGCTCAGTGCTGAGGAAGGTCACCTGTTGTCTTTCACAGGTGGTTGTGATACAATGTCCCTTTCACTTATCCAAAAGGAGCATCTTGAAGCCAGAACTGACACATGCTAAAGCAGGCAGAACTGGACTTTTCAGGAAGCCTATTCTGAACTCACCTGTTCTTTTAATAGAAAATGGTCTTTGGCAAACAAGACTCAATCCATACCTGACATGCACTACATCTGTTTATCTTTAATGTAATAAATACAATCAATAAACCATCCCAGGGCTATTTATTTGTTCACTAGCCCTGAAGAGCAATAGAATGTGTCATCAGAACACAGTGTGTGAGCCTCCCCTGCAAAGGACAGTTCAGCACAAGTCATTTGAGCTGAACCTTTCAAAAAATTAGCAATGTTTGTACCTTTCCATTCAGTCATTTACTGTCACCTCTTGTAAGGGGAGTTGCCTCCTGAACTTTGCTGTAACTCTTCTGTTGGGCACTACAAAGTAGTGCTGAAAGAAAGTTTTGATTGGCTTTTTCCTGAAGCACCTTACCTGGAATAAGTGAAACAATGAGACACTGTGCCTGGGGTGGTCTGATTTATGAAGAGAAAACATCTTGAGAACAACTTGTATGAACAAAAAAACTGCCTCACCAAAACTGCTGTGTTGGCCACACAGCCATTCTTTATAGCACATCAGGGTTTTTTATGCTCTTGCCTCATCTGTAGGATGAGTGAGTTCATTGTAATCTGGCTTTGGACCACATCCTTAGTAGAGTGGCTTGAAAAATTCACGTTATAAAAATAAATCTTGAGTGAAGCAATGCTGGTAATTGCCAAAACACAAGAGTTCTGTATATTACAAATTCTGAGTTGACCCGAAATGTGGCTGATGGTGTTTTAGTTGATTGAGGTTTTTTTACAATTTATTTTCCAGTTTTATTAACTGGTCTACACAGCAAGGAGCCTGAGACCTCATGCTCTGCATTGGACCTTTGCACACATAATACCTCCCCCAGTGCCAGCCAATCCTGTGGTAGGCAGAGAGTACTTAAAAACACTGAAATAACAGGAAAAGTACTGTAAAAGAGTTCAAACCCCCCAAGCTATAGACATGGAAGAGATACTTATCAGAGAACAGAGATCCGTGCCTGTCAGGTAAGGGTACTGTGCAAAATGACCAGTATGGGCTGCATGTTTCCTCTTCAACCAATTTCCTATAGGATCTTACTTTTATCTAATACAGCCTCAGGCCTGTGCAAATTGCAATGCATTGTGGAAATTAAACCAGTATAAACCTGACTCGGATCTTGGATTGCCCCAGTCAGTATTTAGAAGTCTCAACAGTAGTAAATTGAAATTCTAATGGTCATGGCAATCCATTTCTCTTTTGTCTTCACTAAAGCCAGTGAGTGCTGTGTCCCCTATTTATGTAGCTGCTTGGTCTCACAGGTTTGTAAATACAAAAAAGGAATTTACCTGAGAGGACTGCAATTCAGTAGTGGAGATGTTTAGAAGGCAAAACCCACAGCAAACTTCTGTGCTTCCCCTTGAGGTTCTGCTCACCTGCAGCAGCTGTGGCAGGGTCTTGGGACACAACCACTCTTGCAACAGTTACATGAAGAGTGAGGTTATGGAAAACATTCCTGGGCCAGGCCCAAGAGAAAGTTTGCTGCCTGGCAGCTGGTGCTGGTCTCTATGTTGCAATTTTTATCTGGGCTCTAAAACCCTTCACTTAGATGGTAAAGTAAGGAGGGACATTTGCATTGGGATGATGGTGCCACCTATCCAAGCCGGCTCTGGTCTTGAGCTGAAAGCTCTGCTACACAAAAGCACTTGCATTGTTTCCTTCTGTAAAGCAATTCCCTTTCTAACTGAACTCACCTCACAATGACTCCTTGGTCTGTAGAGAAGTGCAAAGCCTTCCCACAGTGGGTGCTGACTAGAAAAGTCTTGCTCTCACCTAGACTGAAAGGTGCTGTTACTTCCCAAAGAGACATTATCCATGAGGAATATGAGTGATGCTGCATTTTACACCTTACCTGTCTGACTGACCTGCTGAAACTGGCATTTCCTGGGGCGATGGATACTATGTTGGACAGTTATCCACCACTCTGGGCTAGGAAAGAGCTTTTGTATTTCCCCATCAAGCTTTCCAGGAGGAGATCCAAAACAATTAATTGTTTTGAGAAATATGTTTCAAAGGGGATTAAATGGAAAGAATTTCCTAACCTTAGCTGAATGGAACATTCCCAAGAGCACTGGTAGCCCAAGTCATGGCCTAGGCCTGTGTACATTTTGACTAGCAACCACAATATTGAAACAACCATAAAATGCTTTAATTCCTTCATGGCTTATTCTGCTTTGCTGCAACATCCCTCAAGATCAGAATTAATCCTTGCTGAAGCTGTATCCTTGCTGTATTAAAATAAAGCTTCATCCCATGTCTGCAAGCAGTCTGCAAGCCAAGATGTTGGATGACTTGCTAAAGGCCAAACTACCCAGCTCACCCCATTATTTGCTCCAGGCCTTACTGGGGTACTACAAACCAAAGACCTGATTTTTTCCAGTGTGATAAAATAAATTGCTACCCACAGCTTTTACAGCATGGTTAATCAGCATAGTTGAAGATCCTTCCCAAAAGAAATGACATTTTACACCTTTGACCTGCATCAGCCAGGCCAGCTGTTCAGCTGTACGAGCCCACACCTCGAAGGACACATCCACCCTTCTCAGAGGCCACTCAGCAATCCCTGATCCTTGACATTTTTGAAGGGATCTCAACAGATGCATGTTATGAGACAGTTTTAGCAGCACCCCAAACAGAAACCCTCCATAGAAGGTATTTAGTCCCACAGCCACAGAAGCAATACCCACAGACTCCCTGCTCCTGCTTTGCCTAACAACTAAACAGATCAGTCCTCTTTGCAGGAGAAAACGAGCAGAGAAGCAGAGGCCAGTGCTGGTGTATCATTCCCAGTTAAACAACCTGCCTTCCAGTAAAAGGAAAACATTGTCTTTGCAGACACTACTCTCCTGTATTCATCCTCCCAAAGGTCACTCAGATTTGTTGGCACATTTCAAGCAGATGACAGCACATCAGTGTTTTCTAGGTATTTTGTACAGACTGGGAAACAGAGGGGCAGAAGGACACACTCCTCTTCCCCGAGGGTCCCACAGGACAATTCAGAGATTGCATTGCTGATGCAGAGGACTTTCAGTCTCTATCAAGTCACGGAATTTCTCACTCCCTGGACAATCTGTCTATGGGAGAAAACTCCAGGAAAAAAAACCATAAGACTTTTACATAATTTTTCATTATTATCACCTCTCTAACCTCAAAGTCTTGTTTTTTACCATTCTCTTCCAGGAAGTGACCCTGATTTCTCTCTCCAATTATGTATGTTTGGTGTCAGAAAAAATGCCATAAGAAAAGCTTTTGATTCAGGGTGGGGAAGAAACAGAATGACTATCTCCACTCAGAGCATCCCACCTCCACTGAAGCCAAATGTTTCATCCATTCCAATAGGGCAACACAACAAACAGGAAACAGCAAGTACAAGAGAACAAAGCAGAAAAGCAGGAAACTGGAGCTCACAAGCAAACAAACAGACAAAAGGAAAACACAGTCAAAACCCCCAGAAAATGATAAGTCTGTCTAGTTAACCCCCTTTCTATTGACCTACAGATTTCTTGAGACAGACAGATGTGAGACCACCTTCGTCACTGACATGCTGCTAATGGAACGGACATTAAAATGACCTTCAAGTGACAACTCGGCACAGGATAACCGTGACAAATGCAGCCAGATAGTCATCTCCACCTTGTCTGCAGACACGAGATGACATTCCATAATACACTTGTGTCAAAAGAAGGAAAATGCTGGATGGTTTTTTTAATGGGTTTGTCTGTAGCAAAGAGACCCACTGGGGATCTAATTTACAGAGGGAAGATTTGACAGAATGAGCTTATGAGGGAGCTGTGCGTGCGTGTGTGCTTACTGCATGGGAAGGCTGCCTCAGGAAAGCACATCCAATTCTGCTTTTACAGGAAAAGTCACCATATTCTTGCAAAATTATAGCAACTTCTCTAAAAATTGGTCATCTTGAACACTGCAGCGTGAGAGACAAGACCAGTGAAGGGAGATTTGAGGAGGATGGCAGCTGGGTGAGGTGAGAAAAAGCAGAGTCCACAAAGCAGAAATAAAGCAGGGCAGGACAACTTTGAAAGGCCGGATAAATGCTTCCATATAAGAAATTATCAAAACTCTAGCTGAAATCTGCTAGGATCTGCTACAAAGAACCCACCAGCACCAGAGCAACCAATCCCAAGTCTTTGGAGTTATTAGAAAGGCTCTTAGTTTTGTTTTCTTCCTGGACCTCCCCTGACTGGACCACTGCTGCTGGCTGAGCGGTCAGGCAGGTGGCTGGGGATGGAAGTTCATCCCCTGTGATATTTCCCCCATTTACTTGCACTTGAGATCAGGACCCCTTTGAGACCACAACACTAGAAAAAGTAGGAGATACCAAACTGCCCCAGAGCATCACAAACATTTCAAATGCATTTATTCCAACCATAGACATACCACTGTTTTATACCAACTAGGAGAACATGGCCATTCTCCATCTCCTGAACTTCAGTGCTTCTCACCTGTGGTATTGCTTTCCCAAGTGGGCATTTAACACAAACAGGAATAACAGGGAAGAGGAGGTGCTGAGATAGCTACAGAAAAGGGCTCATAAATAAATAAATCCCACTGGTATCCAAACTGCTCAGCACCAGCACTGCCAGTGGTCAACACTTCCAAGGAGAATAATAATGAATAAATAAATAAGGCCATGATAGAGATGAAGTTTCCTACTTTTCACCACTCTACCGATTGTTCCAAGCCTTGTGTCATCAAGAGATCACATGGACCCCAAACATAAATCCAAGCAGCATTTCTTCCTCCAAAGCCCTTGGGCCCCATTTGTAACCTAGAGCTTAATTCACTCTGTGGCAGACTCTTGCTCCTGCCAGGTAACCTCCCAGAAAGAAAAACAGATGGATTGAGACACTGGATTACATGCACACAAGTGAAAATACATTTAACAGCTGCAACCAGATGCAAACTTAGAAAGCAAATTAATAAAAAAAACCCCAGAGTGAAGAGAAATCATTCATTACAGCCACGGAAAGATTATTTCTCTACTCAAGCATGTGTGTTGTGCCTCTTACAGGGAATGACATGTTTTGGAGAGTGGGGGAAACATCAGAGTATTTAAACACGGGCAACTTATCACAGTGCAAAAGTCTACATGAGACTCGCTCAGGATGTCACCATGGGCCCAAGGGGCACAAGAAGAATAGCAGCTGGCTGAAGTGACAGAAATGACCAAGATGGAAGAACACAACTCATTTCAGATACAGAAATGTTTAATGGCGTTAAAGTGCTACTTTAATGGGGACCATATGCTAACATTTAAACACAATTCCACTGCACTGCTAAATATGGTTGTCTTTAATTTTTCACTTTATTTTACCTCTTTTTACCCAACCCTATCTAAAACAATAAAATAAAATCTAAAGGACTGAAATTAACAACCCATTCAAATCAGCAATAAGTTATGAATTTTATAAAGCATTTTTTTCCTCTTTTTTTTTCTTAGTAATGAAGGGTAATTAAATTACTTAAGGATATACAAAGTTTCAAACAATGCCATAGGTGAAGACTCTATTAAGGTTTTTAAAACTTGGAAAACAAAATAATCCTGGCCATTAAAAAGACAAAAAATAAAAAAGCAAAGCCCTCAAAGTGCAGGTTAGAATGCTTGTCTTGGAGAAAATTAGAAAACATTTGCTATAACAGCTCTTAACAGCACCTGCACAGATAAGATGGCAAGGCCCTTGGGAACAGGACGTGCAGTCAAAACATTACATTAACATGAGAGACGTGCTGAGCTTAACTAGGTTAACTACTGGACTGGAACTTCAAAAGTCAGCAAAGGGAATGATTCTAAAAAGAAAACTGAAGAAAGCCCCAACAAACCTGGCCTCTTCCAGCTTAGCACAGCCTTCATCCATTGTGTGCATGGCAAAAAAAGAATCTTTGCATTTCATTGGGTCAAGTGCTTCATCAAAACAGAGATCTTTTCATGGCATAAATTCATATAAAAGACATCTAAGGTTTCATATGGACAAGCTCTAAAAAGATGCATCAGACTTGGGGTGTTTTCCCTCCCAACACATTTACAAATGTTTTATCAAAAAATCGCTTCAAATAAAAAGGTCATAGTGGCTCAGTATCTGGGCATGACTGTCTGGTGTGTCAGCTCTGGAGTGCTGGTTTCGTTCTGCCCTCATGTGGCCGTGTGCCTGCCAGGGGCACACACACATCTACCGAGGGGCACACATCTACTGAGGAGCTGCTGGCGCTGGCACAGCCCCGGCCGTGACAGCCCACCCTGTGCTGGTACATTACAGTGTGTACCTCTCGCTTCAGCCACGCTTCAGAGGTACTCACTCTTTAAATGATGTCCAACAGAAAGCTGAGTTGAATGGTGTTCTCCCCTGAACATCGCTGCCCCTCTCCCTCTGGGCACAGAATGAGACCTTAATCATTATTGTCACTGTTATTCCTAGGCTACGTAAGCCTTCTTAGATTTCCTAGTACATTATGACAGCATTAGATTGTGATAAACTGTAGGATACAGTCCTTTTAGGACCACAACAGCTCTTCAGAAGGGCCTAAATTAGGTTGTTCAATCTGAATGCAGTGTAAGAAATTTCGACATTTCTCAGATTTCATGACAGAAAGAGAGGGATGAGTCTCTAGTATCCTCTTTCAAACAATTTCAAATAAATTCAAAACAAAGTGTTTCATCACTAAGGTCTAGATCCAGGTCCCACAGAAACAAACGGATTTCATTGACTGCAAAGGGACTAATGTTTGGCCTAACTTTTTGCCAGCAAAAATTGGGATTGGTAACATGACCAAAAGAACAAATATGGGTTTCTGGGGAGGCTTCCTTTACCCAAAAAGCTTTATATACAGGTCTCTCCAGGCCTAGCTGTCAACAGGTCAATTCTGAAAGAGGATACTGGCATCTAGGACCCAGTTTGATCACCCCAGTGAAATCATTCACCCTGCACTGTTGTCTCACTTGGTTCTAGGAAGCAAACGAAAGCTTGACACTGGCGCTGGAGTAACCCTCATCACTCCCAATACTCTGCAAGCTGCTGTGATCATCAATGTCACTGATGCTGGTTGTGCTGATATTGTCCACTTCTCCATGGGAGAACTCTGTGCTTTCAACGTCCACTTCAATCTCTTCTAGAAAGGGAAATGAGAGAAATGCACACAGGTTAGCACTACACACCCAACTGCCCCCTTCATGCCAGTCAGCTCCTGGGACTGCCCCAACATAGGGAATAAAGAGCTAATCTGGCAGGAAGACTTTCAGTGTTCCCTCTGGAATGGGATGGGGTCATTATTTATAAAAAGACTAATACCAGCTTGGAGTCCACATGCCAGCCACACCATCAGCGTAGCTGAGCCACCCCACACACTGAGCTTGTCCTACTACCTCTTTCTTTGGATCTCTAATACCCCAGTGTTAGAAAAAAAGAAGAAACATAAAATTGAGTACAAGAGAGAAAATGGAGCATGAATTAACCCTAAACATGCTAGTTACTTGACACTGTATTGCCAAAGCCAGGGCCACACACAAAAAAATACAATGCATTTCCATGGGAATCTGGGTTACTCTCACATATGCTCAGTGGATTTTGGAAGACATCTTGTTTTTAAGAAAGACTTAAAAAGCAAAGATCTAATTAACCAGGTATCTTGGTTCCCATATTGTTCAGGAATTTTCCAAAGAATTTTTGTTTTAAACTACAGACTCACACCCAAACTATGCAGCACCTTTTGGTCTATCAGTAAATACCAAACCATCTATTGCGCTTAATGTTCTCTCCACAGGTGCAGGGATATCTTTAAAATGAAAGTTGTCTTAATTCAGTTAGCCATTCAGATATCTCTAACCAGTTTTGACTGAGGAGATGAACTCTATGGGAAGTTTGGTAAGAGAGCGGGGGAATAGGTGTGTGAAACACGGGTTCCAGTCTTATTAATATCTTCTTACATTTCCTCTTTGTGTTGCCAAGAGATTCAGTAGACCAAAATCATAGCATCTCAACTTCACCGTCACTTTCAAAGCCAAAGAAATCAGATCAAGTTGACAGCAACAATTTTTCCAGACTTAGAACTCATGCAAAATACTAAACTCTCCATATGTATGTGTGCGTATGTGCCTGTGTGTGACCAGAATCAGCAACCTAAACATCAAAGGCCATGAGAAGGGGAAGCTGAGAGGTAAGAAATGGATGAATCTCATTCTCTCACTTCAGAGTCCAGGCAATTCCATGCAGGTTCAGCACCACCCACCTCGCTCCGAGTCCGAGTGATCCGAGGAAATGGTAGATCCAATGCTGTCCATTCGTATTCGCTCTATCTCCTGAGGACCCTGTAGTTGTTCCAGTCTTCTCTTTAGGAATCTTTGTTCTCGTTCCAGGTTCTCAAGCTGGTGTTGGCTTCTCCTCTCAGCCTCTTCAAGTTTCTGACGTGATCAAATATAACTCAATAATTATTTTTATCCTTTTCTCCTTTCCTCCCACCTCCACTGCCCTGCCACTTGCCTTGCTTAGACCGTCCCAGTCCTAGAAGGATTCAAGCTACAAGTGCCCTGAACCAAGCTGCCTCGTAGTCTCCAAGCACAATGCCTTCTTCCCACATCTTTCCACCTCTCAGGTCCTGATAAATCACACCCATTAGTACAAAGAGTCTCTGAGGACTGAACCTCTCCAGGGGAAACGCTGTGAATTGCAGCAGTTTGTAGGTCATTCCACCCGGGCTCCGACACCTGCATTACCACCTCTGCCCACGCAGGGGCCTCAAACCCCCGGGCCAAGCCACTCCAGGGCTTGTTACAAGCTGCTCCAACATAAAAACGTGCCCTGGGAGCTCTGTGCTCCTTACTGCATGGTTTAGAAGGATTTCTCAGAAACAGTTTTCTATTCAGTGAGTGATTTACATAACCTACTACAGATTTCTTTGATCACAGCTGGGAAATCTACCAGGGCACTGTTCTTTGTTTCCTACAACAAGTACATTGCATAAGGAGGAGTCATTTCAGGCTAACTCTGTCCCTTTGGCAGCACTTTTCCTCCCTCATCACCCATCTTCCCTCTCTATATCCTGACCTGCAACCAAGTATTTCAGCCTCTCCCAGATACTGACAATGCTGCATTTTCTTTTCATGTCTCACTTTGCCAAAAGTGGAGCTAGAAGAGCACTGGGCTAGCTAGAAGGTTCACATATGGAGTTCCAGCAAGCCAAACCTGTCTCACACTCTTGTGGTTTGTGCTAATCCTTTGGCAGTGGAAACTCAGTAGTACACCAGAAAAAAAGCTGCATTTCCCATCAAAATGCAGTCACTCAACAGTAGGTGTGTTTTTCTTTAAACAGATGCAGCTGTCAGCAAACGATCACAATACAGGACAAGATCCTTGCTCTTCAAATCCATCATTTTGTAGTTAAGGTGTTTATGACAGACTCTTCTAACAATGTGGCTTGTGACAACGATAAATGGCTAACCAAGGGGGCAAGGCTTGCTTGCTCTTTTTATTTATTTATTTATTTCTTAACGGTGTCACGTTTCCTTGAACAGAGTTGAGCCCAGGCTGCAAGCAGCAGGGAAAGGCAGCTCTTACCTTGATATGTGCTTTGGCTTTGTTGAGCAGCCCAAGCGTGGTGTGCCGGGTGCAGTCTGGTCCGAGCGGTATCAGAACTTTTAAGCGTTCTAGACACAGGCGGAGGTGAGCTCGGCTGCAAGGGGAGAACAGGAGGATCAGAGCTATGCTTTCTGCATGGGAATGTAATTTCTTTCACTTCTGCCCCCCACGAGGTAGTTTTCACGTTTCCCTGTTTCCATCCATCACAAGGTTCCCCTAGGTACCAGCACAGACTGCCGGTAAACTATTTACACTTCAAACATCAGCTGCTCACCAACACTTGCATTATTGCTAACCTTTGACAGACACTGTTTATTTTCTTGCCGTCTGAACTGATAACCTGACTCATCTGGATGAACTTTGTGCAAGGGCAAAGGCACATAGGAAAATGGTACAAGAATCTCATGGATTTCTACTCTCTCGGAGCTATTTGCTGTCTGTTTTGCTGAGAAGAACTTTCATGAAAGCAGTTTTGAATGACTGTGACCCCCTGCATGCTTGTTCAGTACTAGCTCAGGGACATTTGCTATGAACTGACCTGAACACTTTCTGTTTAGATGAAATTAAGATCATCAATGAAAAAAATGGTCAATTCAGAACACTGAAACAATCCCTAGTGGCAATTAAAGGAGTAAGGGGGATAATAGCTCCCAAGAACTGCACTCCTACTCCTTCCTGGGCCCAGGTCTGAAATGCTGCTAGGGGTGCAAGGTCTGTGGGAATGAGAGAACCCAAGACCTTCCCCCGGGCAGACTTCTGACCTTGGCTCACATCTACAAAGACAGGCTCCAGCACAACAGCACTGCTGGTGATATGATCCATTTTCTGCAGAGTATGGCAACATGTTCTAGGATAAATGGTTCAGGCAGCAGTGGCAACACACATCGTCCTCAGCCTGCAGAGGAAAACTGTTCCCACTGTCTCTCCTCTGGATCACGTATGCAGGGATGAACAGCAGATTTATGGAAAACTATCGAGTGTGGGTTGCCTTTTTCCCCTCCCTCTCTCTTTCCCAGACATTAATGATTTATGTCCAAAGTTGTCATTCCAATCAATAACACAATGACATCAGCTTTACCATTCACATGCAAGAAACACCAGTGCAAAAGACTCTTGAAAGCCTATCCCAGCCCCTGCTCATGCACAAAGAAACTGAATCTTAGCCTGATCCATCTCAATGAAGGGGAAGAAAAAAAAAGAAAGAAAAAAAGAGCATGGACAGTTCATTTCCATTTGTTTTTCAAATGCACTATTGCACCCAGTTTGAAAGGGGTGGGGGAGAGGAGTCTGTAATCAGGCAATTATGTCAGTGACAAGCAAGGATGATTAAGGGTGGAAGGGTCAGGGGTTTTGCTGATGAACTGTCAGCACAGAGGAGTGTTCAGTGGCCGTGCTGTAGCTGTGAGATCCTCACAGTTTCTACCATAAATCTCCTTACGAAGGGTTCATCATTCTGTCTCAATAACAGTAACAGGGCTGCATATGACCAGCAAGAGCCTTGAAGAAAACGTGTTTTCCATTAAACATTAACAAATACAGGGGAAAGGGAAATCATAATCCAAAAATCAAACTGAAAGAACAGTAATCACATCAATCTCATCTCTTACTTCTCAGCTTGCTCTAGGGCAAACCCCACTGTCATTAAACCCATATGGTGGACATGGGGCTTTTTTTTTTCTATCTGGAAGCCAGTTTTCAACACAGAGCTTGGTGAGGAGTGTGCATCCACTACAGGTGTTTGCCCTGTGTCCCATGATGATGGAAAGGTAAGCAATGAAAAAGTATTGCTGGTTCACACTGGTACTACAGTTCGTGTCATCCCTTGGGAGACTGGACACTGACTTCTCGCACAGAAATGAAGAGGAGCAGGATCTTGTGGGGTTTGAAACCTATTTTTGGATATGCCACAGACTTCCTGAATGGCCACACAGTCAAGTCACTGAGTCAGAGCTGTCAGAGCACAGCCATCAAGCTGCAGCACAGAACAGCATGTGTCTCCTCACAGCACAAGTACCAGCTCCAGCCACACACTTCACCTATGGATCAGCCCACGTTAAAAACAAAGCTTGAGCAGAGCTCAAATCTGGGAGCTCTACCTAACAGCAGACTGCTACATAGCATACATAGCAGCAGGTACCACAGACCTGGAGGCAGCTCCCAGCCCATGGTGAAAATTTGTGAATTATTTGTGTAACAGGAAAAAAAGTTTGGGGAATCAACATCTATCCAGAGGCAAAGATACCACAGTCAACTCCAAATGCAGAGAGAAATGGACAATATATCTACAGCCTGAACTTTGGGCTGATTCTCAGCACTGTGTTTTACCAGGAACAGGGAAGGTGCTGCACCAGGAACTGCAATTCCTGGAACCAGAGATCAGCTTCAGACAGGAGCAAGCACTGGCTGGATTGCTGAGACAGCAATCAAAAGGGTGGCACTGATCTGCCACATCAAAAGCTGGGTTATGTGCAGACTGAACAAGATGAACCCTGTTAAGCACCAGAAAGCTACAGGCAAAGGGCAAGCCACGTAATAAAAACCCAGACACTTGAAAACCTTCTTGTTGTGCCTCAGGACCACGGTGGAATGAAGGTTACTGCTTGTCCCAGGCTCATGCAGAACATTTTCAGAGAAGCCACTCCTGCCCATGGCTCTGCTGGCTGCTGGCCAAAGACTGTGGCCTGCAGCAGGGGTGGTGGCCTCTGCCAGCACACCAGGCATCAGGAGGGGCCACCTGCCTGGGACACAAGTGTGGTAGGAGCTGATAAGCTCACAATGGCACATAGCATGGCTCAGGCTGCAAGCACACTGCAGAGGCAGGTGTTGTTGGCTGAGCTAAGGCAGGTTTGGAAGAGGTTTGACCAAAGCCATTACTTCTGTTCTGCTGCTGAATTTCCCCCCTCTTTTGCACTCCAAGCTGAGCCATACTAGGATAGGAAGGAGCATTCAAGCCTGCAAACTGTCCTGGCTTGTGAGAACATTGCTTTCCTTCAGAGAGATCAAACTGAACAACTTCCTCAGCTGTTACTCCTCTGCAGTGTTCAATACCTTCCTTACCTTTTTATTTTTAAAATCTAACTCAGTCACAGTCCTTGACCTCTCTTAACTTCCAACAGCCCCAGTGGACCATGATGGGTTCTTAAACCACAGAGCACACACTACAGGTCTGACACACTGATGGGTGCATCAGAAATAAAACTCCAGAGCTCTGGGAGGAGATGGAGTCACTGCTCACAAGACTGGATGTGGCACAGAGGGCTATGGTCTAGATAACAAAGTGGTGATTGGTCTAAGGTTGAACTCTGTGGTCTTGAAAGTCTTTTCCAACCTAAATGATTTTGTGATTCTTTGAAAACTATCACAGAAGACTTAGCTAAAAGAGCATTTCAGAGAGAAAGCAATCTCAAAGCCATTAATCTTTCTTATCAAGCCCTGGAGCTGCCCCCAGGCAGCTGTAATTCCACAGGTCAGGCCATGATGTGTCTTTTCCCCTTGTTTACCTGGACTCTTGCAATGTGGCTTTGACAATGCTGCAGGCTCTTGTTTTCAATGAAAATACCAGCATTGTGCAGCCTCCAGACAGAGCCAGACGGCTTTCCATGTAAACCACTGGATTATGCCAATATTTGACGCATCTGCCAATATCTAGAAAAACAAGTCTAAAAGCCCATATTGTTATATAACAGAGAAACAAGGCAGGCTTGGTGCAAAGGGCTGCTGCCTCTCGCTCTCTTGATCTTGAGGAAGACAGAGGATGACAGAAGGAGAATTTCAGTTTCAGCAGAGGCCAAAGCTTTTTCAGGCTAGCTGCAGGGGAGATGGGAGAAGCTGGAGCCTTTCCTCCTGCCAAAGTGGGAAAAAAATCAGGCTCTTGCAGCAGCATCCTGAGCACATTGTAAGTACTTGATGTGTTTAAAGAGAAATATGTGAAGGATTTGAAAGAAGGGGGCTCTCCACTTTCCCAAGGGATCAGCCTGGTCCCCTCTTCCTGCTCAGCCTGATGAGAGGGAAAACTCCTGTTTGAGATTCCCATGTTGGGGAGCATCACGATGGCCAAAAAAGGAGCAAAACAACTCAGAGGTTTCAGAAATCCAGAGCCAAACACAAGCCCTGTACTGAAGAGCTGAAGATCACCCTTTATCTTGTTTCACCTGGCCACTCTGGCTAGGACAGAGCCTCTCTGTTGCTTGTGCTTCCTCCCCCGTGTGGGGCCAGGAGGAGACTAGAAGCAAATTCCTCTGGGATACAGAGAGCAAGCAGGGCAAGGATGCCCTCTCTTCTCTACTGGAGCTGCAATGGGCCAGGAGACTGAAGCAGAGGAAGGATGAAAAAGTCCAGCAGCCCCATAGCCCTGCCAGCAGATCCACAAGCTGTAGACAGCTGCATGCAGAGGAAGGGAGTGCTAGTCCTTGAAATGGCAGTCCCACTGCTGCTCACTGGGCACCTGCTCTTCTCCCTGTTTTCCCTCTGTGCCTGTGCAAGAGCTTCTGACTCTATTTGGATTATCCTACTGTATCTGGATTATCTATTTCTACCCCTTAGCTCCCCTCCAAGGTCCTCTGTCCTGAGCCTGTATTAGAGGGGAGCCTGGCTCTTGCTCTCTGCAGCCCCCCCTTGCACTTGGCTCTGCCTGGCTGCAGAGGGCTGTAATTTCACAGCCTGCTCTCCTCTCCAGCTTCCAATGACATCACCCACTCTGATTATATAAAGCACAGGGAGGAAGCCTTTATTTATGCGTGCTTTTTGCTCACAGCTTCAGCTGTTTCAGTGTACAACACACACGCAAATCCCACTGCAGGAACTGGGCTCTCTATTGCCCGAATCAAAACTGCAGTGCAGAAAAAGGTGTGGGTGCAAAAAAAAAGTCTCTGTTTCATTTCCCCAGATCTCTGAATATATTTTTGAGGAGTTTGGGTAGGAATCAACCTAGCACAACACTCTGCACCATAGCAAGCTAGGCACAAAGCCACCAGCTTCCTCCCTGCCTAAGAAGTCCCCGGAGAGCTGAGGGACCTGTGCTGGCAGCTCCAAGCCTTGTGTCTGCAGGTCACAGAGTGGCTACACAGGGGCTGGAAACCTACTCCCCCCCCCAACAATGCCCAATGGGGTCCCTGCAAGGGCCAGCCCAGGGTTGTAAGGCCACTGGCAGTTTCCCTCCCTGGGCTCTGGTGGGCTCAGCCAAGCCCCTGTGCACCCCCTGACAAGCAGGTGACCCCCACCGCCTGCTCCATCCTCCTCTGGTCAATGCTGCAGACACGAGCCATCCCTGAATGCTAACATTGCCACAGAGACAGCAGCCTCTTTGCCAGAAGTGGTTTGGGATTTGTGCAAAGTTCTTGCCAACTTCCACCATGGGCAGAAACGATGGAAACTGAGAAAAGAAACTTTCTCTGCTGAGGAGTCAGGGAAATGTGCTCTGGAGCAGCAGGTTTACCAGACTCAGCACTATCCCCTTGTCAGACACTGCTGAGAGACTTTGCTGAATCAAGGCCTGAACATCTGCAAAACACACACACACACACACACACGCAAACTCTCCCCCCATCTTTAAAAGATCAAGCATCCCTCCCAGCAGGAAATGACCAACTCGCCTCCAGCGGCAGTTCAAAATGCTGAATTCTTAATTTTGTGTGTTGAAAGAAGGGAGCATCTGAGGGAAAAGAAAAGCATTTCCCAGATATTTTTGTACTTATACCTCCAGGTCTATAAGGCTTGAATTCAACAGTGGATTTAAGCATGTGCTCAACATTAGGAATATGCTCAAGTTCCACTGAGGCTAAATCAGACACTTGATCTCTGTGAGATGTTAAAAAAATACAACCAAACCAAAAGAACCAGAAGAAGGAGGATCCTAACATGGAAAAGGACATTATCATATGTCTCCTCTCTAAGCCTTTTCAAAGTCGAATCTAATTTAACCCTGAAATTAGAAACCACCAACTTTGTTTGGATTTCAGAGCCTAACAGATTGCCTAAAAAATTCAGAAGGGATCACTGGTTAAAGAAAGCAATTCCTGGAGAAACATATGTGACCCCACATCAATAATTCACTGTACGAGAATGATTTTGAGATAAAAGTAATGAGAAGCACATGCAAAAACCACAGGGCAGGGAAAATACGGTTTGCTTCTAAAAGCAATTCACAGGTCAAAGGCTGCTTATCTCCAAGAGCCATCATACGACTTGATGTTTTTTCCTTACTCTTGTCCCTGACCCCCAGCCCAGCCCTCTCAGCGAGGTATCTGCTCCCTGCTTTACTGAGTACTTGTCTCCAGTGAGGGAAGAGGCTCTTCCAAGCACCTGAAGGAGGCAGGAGCCCCTGCTGTCGGTGCTGCAGCGCGTTATGCAACTGCTGCGAGCCCTCTGGCCACGCAAGAGCGCTGCGGAGGCGCCCGGCCAGCCTGCAATAAACGCACTCACACCCGCTCACTCTGGCTCCACAGGGCACACACATGTTTCAGAAGGAAAGCTGCCTCACAAATACACAGCTGAAAGTTAATATTCTCCACCTGAGCTGTGAAATCACTCACAACAAGCCTTGGTTTTGGATTTTAAATCAGGTCTCTCCTTATGATTGTTTCCATGCGTTTACTCCCAGTTGGAAGAGGATATTTGCTCATCTGACCCTGTTACCAGTCAATTTCTACTGATGGCTCCCTGGCATGTAGTTTTTGTATTCCAAATGCTAATAAAATGTGCCATGAAAATTAATTGGAAAAAAAATCCTTCATATATTTTAATTTTTAGATGTAAAGATTCATCATTTAAAATAAACAAAGAAATGAAAATTTAAGACCGACAATAAAAAGATCTGACAATATACTATAAATAGGAATTTCAATGAACAAGAAAGCTCTACAAGCAACATTTTCAGCCTCATCTTAACCATGTCAGGTCTGTCTGCAAAAGTTAGAAATGAACATGCACCCAACTGTATTCTCAAATTAAGGGCAAAGGAACAAGAAAATCCAAATGATAAGATCTATGATCTAACAATGGTAAGAACAATAATAGAAATAATAAAAAACACCCAACCCCAAAGTAATGCAGTTTTTCAAAATTAAACAATAAATCAATGCACCTCTGACTGGTGACAAGCCACGTACCAGGCAGATAAGGGGTGGCACAGTGCATAAGAAAGCAGAGACATGAGTCAAGCCCATAAGTGGAAACAAAATACGAACAGCAATGTACTGATGTACTCCAGAACTGCGGCGTTTTGTCCAAAGGCCACTTCAGTGACAAAACCCAACCCAGGTACCCTGGGAAAGGGAGCATCTTACCAAGCAACTGGAATACTCAGTAAAAAATGGCCATTTTTGGGGCACACAAACTCTTCTCCCCATCTGTAATAGAAGCTGCAAGACTTAAGGTAAGCATAAAGCAAGAGATTTACCTGAAAATGTAAAGAGCCCACAGTCTCCACTGTACACTTTGAAAGCCTCCATGCTACAAACCCTGACTGTCCCTGAGCCCTGTGTGGCCTTGTACTGCAGCGTGAATATATGGCCAAGCGCACCTTACACAGAAATTACTTCTACCCCCAACTCTTCTAGATGGGAAGACTCATCACTGATGTCAACTTTGGAAGAGCTTCAGGCTCTTGGCAAACAGAAGCTGCAAGACCAACAAACCTTTTGCCAAGTGATGTGTTGCCACCACTGGTCCATTCCAACATTCCAACTACTTGCCGTCTGGAGAAAGACATGCTCTCTCCACCTCTTGCTGCATCACAGCTGTCAAAATCTCTGCTTTTCCTGGAATCCTTCTGGGTATGAAACTGAGTATTTTTGAGAGAGCTCTCCTAATTTTATTATGATTTTGAAGGCAAATCAATTACTTCAAGATTTTCAAAGAGAGATGGAGGGAGAGGAAATCAGGCAGCCTCCAATCCTTTGGTGAAATATGGAAGATCTGGCTGAAAGTTTGGATTCCCTGCAGTACAGGTGTCTCCTGGGCTGCAGTATGGAGTTACTGACAGTTTTAGCTGTATCTCCCTATGGCTGATCAGTCTGTTCACACTGTGCAGATGTTAAGTGCAAATCACACTGTCCAGCGGGTGCAGAGGTTGCCTACATATGCTTTGAGTTACATGGACACATGAGAGAGCATCCACTTCCCAGGATTCAAAGCCACAGCACTGCAGACACAGCTGTGAACAGGACACATCTGAAAACTTGGGAGTCTCACCCTCATCTCAGAGCATTTCAGGGAGTAGGATTGCTCTCATCGCACACTGAGTCTCTATTACCTTCCTCTTCACTCTCTTCTCTGTCAGCACTGCTTGCTCTGCTCTGCTGTCACCAGCTGCCATCCTTCAGCCTGTCCAGGCTTTGTTTCTCTCTTCTCTGACTATCTTCTGGATTGGAAACTCTTTGGAACAAGTATACAGTTGCCAAATGCACAGACATTGAAACAGGTTCCTGTGACTGCACTCAAAATTCCTAAATCAAGTAGATCCCAAATAATTACACCAAAGCAACACTATGATTCTGAAGCTGAAGTGATATATTCAGGACTAATTTTATTTACAGCATAACTTCTGGGCCTTTGGGTCCTATTTGTTGCCCATCCTGAGGTTTCCTTCTTTGAACTATAGGGCTAGAAGATGGAAGCTTCATTAAAAAAAATAAAACAATTTCTAAAAAAAGAGACTACCTATAATCTCCTAACTTCCTAAACTAGAAAAGGTAATGTCAAAAACTTTTGAATACTGATACTCACAGTAATAAAACTTATGCCATTTTGGAAGGTGCCTCCTCCAGAATGAATTCACAGTTGCTCGGTAACATGACTGCTCATCCTTTCATAACCCCTTTGATCTTCAGAGGCACCGATGAGACAGGGCTGCTTCAACTCAGTGGAAAAAGATCAAATGCAATAACCTGGGCTTCACAATGAGAAGGTGACGAGAGCAGCATAGGTGGCCATCTGCCCAGCAGAGGAATGGAATCAATCAATGCCTGGCATTTTCTCTCACCCCTTCATTTTCATATAGACCCTAACACTGACCTCAGTGCCACTTTCACTTCCCTACTCGCAGCTCCTCTATGCCATTCCTTGCAAGAAATTTGTACAGTTATTAAGAGATGTCAAATAGCAACAGATACTCTGGAGCAGATTCCCCCTTGAATTTATATATTGAGGATCTCCTATTATCGATCTTGGACATTAGCCAGAAAGTACTTTAATCCCTGATGAATATAATTAAATATATTTTACTATAGCACAAAACACAATTTTACCAGCTAAACTCCTTTTAGGCTGAGCTGTGCTCACAACAACATGCTGAACCCAGCAGCCACTACAGGTCACAAATGCTCTACATCACGTTCTCCTTTTGACTGAAAAACACAGCCCAGGTGCCACTGGTATGGCCACATGTAGGTATCTCCTGCACAAGATCATTTGCCATCGACTTTTCAATGTGCTGCCAAGTGTGCAGGTATTGCAATTTCCTGCCCTGGCCATAAGATATGGTTACAATCCTGCATTTGACTATCAGGGAACATGCAAAGTAAGCCATAAATATTACATGCAACCTAGTCTGGTTAATTATAAAGCCCAGTCTAATAAAAACTCCATCTTTGTTAAAGGGTGGTTAAAAAAAGGGTGGCTCTTTAGCCAGCGGTGTCCTGTGCCCTGGTTCTCACTAATACCATTGTAATTATCCTTCTAGGGATGCACAGTGTGCTCACAGCTGCCAAATCAGTGCAGTGTCCTCCTGCATGCTGCCAACATGCCTGCAAAGCAGCTGTGCCATTCATCAGAAACCTGCCTCCTTGCAGAGGAGGCACTAACTTGCTTTACTGCAACCTATGGATTTTCAGCTTTACTCCAAGAATTAGGTCACCGGCAATGATAGCCAAGATTTTCCAAACTCTCCAGCTATTCCTGATTATTCTGTTTGGAGGTTTCCTGGCTAAGCACCATGTCTTTGAAATGAAGAGGTATTTTGGGCTCCTGCAAGGCTTCTGCAGTCAGACACTGAGAAGCAGGCATGCTTTCACTCCATAATCCTCAATGGCCTCTAAAACTGCCAGGCAATGGGAACCTTCAGGTCCTTGCAGCCCCTCCGGAAGAAATCAAAAGATAGTGCACACCAGAAAACAGATGAATTAGCAAGGATCTGCAGAGACCCTTGAAGACCCATGCCTGCACTTGAGCCTGGCAGAACCCGAGGTAGCAGACAGCTTCCCAGCAGGCAGCTGGAGAGTAGCCAGGGACTGCTCTCCTGCCTACAGTGGAAAAGCCACCCCTGGTCCACAGGGTGTGATAGCAGTAAAACCACACACAGCACCTCAAAGCCTCTGTTTCTTCACAATACTAATGAAAGAGACCTTGGACTTTGGTGCCTTCCAAATACAGTCAGGTTTCAAACTTGTACTTTCATTAACCAGCTGAAAGAAGCAAGCATTTGCTTTGTAAGACAGACATTGGTACATCACTGAAAGAGTAAAGGACGCCATTAACTTGTTATTTGGGAAAACATATTTCCTGTTTTTAAAATCGTGAGTGGGAAATTTGTCAACATCAAGAATAAACTCTGATCTGGTACTAGAAGTTATTTTTGTCATTAATATAATTTTTTAAATTACATGGGTAAGTTATTGTTACTATGAATTTTTCCACCACATACTCTATTTTCTGAAGCTTACCTCATGGAAGAAAATTCCTAATGAAAATATATTCTAAGAATGTGACCATTTGACATACTTGTTTACACAAAATCTTTTATGCCAGAAGGCAAGCATGTGCTATTCATCTAATATCTCTTCACACTGTCAGAAATATTTAAGGAGTCATCAAATATCTACTGTACCTTTCAGGTATAGAGGGCATACATCTGGAACAAGGGAAACAGTGCATGTAATTTCACCTTGTAAAATTATTTTAAATTTAACCTCAAACTTCCCGGGGAAAATGAATTACTAGCCAAGGTCATTCTTAGATGTATGTTAGGAAAAAAAAAGCAGTAGGAAGGAGAACTTAAGAAACCCTAGCAGCATTTTTCCTACTGGATATGGATTTTTGCACAGAAAAACCAGCAATACTGTATTTCAAGAGTCTAGGAGTTAGCTAACACTAAGTGACAAATGGTTTTAACTCAAGTTACTTATACATGTTACCCAGGAGGAGAGCCTGAACAGGGCATAGCTCCCAGCACACTGACAGCAGGTGACCCATGTCCTGATCTCACACATACAGAGGTACCAGGAATAAAAAGAGTTTTGGAAAGGAGGCACCAGTGAGTCTGAAAACACACCTTGCCTCTTAGCTGGTGTGATGTGCTAATACAAACTTTCTCAATACAGTTCTTCCAAAGAGGAGCCAAGCTTATCACCTAGAAAATTGAAACAGTATAAACTTCAGGGGGAAAGAACAACACAAACCACCTGCCTTGCCCTTTCCCTTTAACTGGGCACCTTCCTTATATTTTCTTTCTCTCCTGCAGGAGTGTGTGAAGGTCAAGAGATGTAAAACAGCTCAAACCTCAAAGAAAGAAAAAGCATGGAGCTGGCTACTCGGAAACAACTTCCCTGAGCTGGAAGCAAGACAAAATGTATCTGTAACACATGAAAATTGCTCCAATTTGTTTCAGCTCAACTACAAAACTTCTAGTGCTTTTAATAAGGCTCAAAAATCATTATATTAAGCATAGGATGCTCTACCTAGTGAACTTTTGATCAGCTGGAGAAGACCATTATGACCTCTGTTTGGGTCTTCAATGCCACAAATGGATACAAATTTGACTCCTCCAAACCAAGAAAGATGTAGTTGAGAAAACTAACAATTGCAGGAGGATTAGATGCCTTATGTTGCTGACCCTGTATTTTCCCAGCAGGAAAAGGGTTAGGACCCCACTTGGAACAAACCAGACACTGAAAGGTTCATGGCTTGTTTTGGAAAGAAAAATTATTTTAAAAGACAAAGAAAAAGAGAGAGGATCTGGAACATCTACTCCCCTGGTTTGGTGGAAACTGGCTTCCATTTGCTCTGCTATCAGAGCAATATTAAGAAAATAACCACATGACCTTACAGAAATACCTGCAGCAGCACCACTTCATAACCAGTCATATCTGCCTTCCTTGCTCTTTTGTAGTGCTTATGTCACTCTCAGGGCTTCATGAACTTAGGCAAGATTCACTACTGCTTCACTATCATATATTTTATTTTCTATGTTGCATCCCATCCTGGGACGACTCCTTATTGGTTTCAAAAAACAGTACTGTTAAAAATCATAGCTAAAAACAACAAAAAAGATAATTTTCTCCAAACACAATTCACCTAGAGAGAGCCTGTGGTGGGTTTCCTTAGCATGAGAGCAAACTACAAATCAGAAGGATGAACTTTTTGATTTTTCTAGTGCTGTGCTAGCCAGGAGCTGGCAGAGCTTGCAGGCACTTTCAGGAAGGGCAAAGTAGCAAACTGGAAACGACATTTCCACAAGCAGGAAAGGGTAATGCAGCAGGCAAGACCTTTAAATGAGAATCAGACTGTCCACAGACAGCTTGCATGACCCCAGGTAAATCCTTCAGGAACTGAAGTATGCACCACTCATCCACAAAATGGAGCCAATCTTAATTACTTCATGGAATACTACACAGCTATAGCTACTCTTGGTTTTCAGGTGCTCATGTAGCTCAGCAATGACAATGGTGTGGGAAGAGCCAAGAGACTAAGATTCTCTGGGAAGCCAATTCATCCAGCTTTCTCTGGTAGTTAATAAGGCTCAGAGTACAACATGGCCACATTTCCCAAAATGGATCAGTAACTCCTCACTATTCCACATACACAGCAAAAATCTATCTGAGGTCTTCTCTTACCTCTGCCCCAAGAAATTCTCAAGATGGAATGTCAAAGTTTAGTCATAATCAGGAAAATAAGATGAAAGATGTATTGTTGACACTGCAATCAAGAGGTCATAAAACTTTTTACTTCTATAAAACCTTTGGTTTCTGATGTCCTACTGCTAATCCCATTATGGTTTAAGTCCCATAAAAATATACACCACAGTAGCTCAGACATCACACTATTTTAAAAAACCAACACCTACACAGGATGCTTCCTCTTCTTCCTGTTTTTTAAATACAGAGGTTACACTGGCTCATTGGTTTTATGTGGGGGATAGGAAACACTTAACTCTGGGTGCTGGGATGCCCCAAGCACAACCAGAATGGCAGGGAAGATTACAAGAGTTGGCAAGATTAATCACATTTTTCACTTTAAATAACAGAACAATTAAAAAAAAAAAAAAAAAAAGCTCCTTTGAAATTAAAGAATAAAAAATCCTTCAAGAACCTCATGCAATTTGCTTTCCCTGGATGGCTGAGGGAAAGAAAAAGCCAGTGCTGTCTGCACAGACCTGGAGCCAGCCTGGAGGGCTTATGGGAGTCCCCTGCTTGTTTACCACAGCTTTCCACTCTGACTGCTGCTGAACACTTCCAGTGTGCCCAACACACAGTACAAACCCCTTCCCATTCCGCTCTTTCCCCACCACATGCATTCTTCACAGAGATCACCACAACACACAACTCAAAGAAACTCCAAGAAGACGCTCATTACTCCAGAGAGCCTTCACTTGTTTTCCTGAAGTACACGACACTAGATATAAGATTTCACTTCTCCTCTCATTTTGCAATCCCTTCACTGAAATGTATACCCATATGTGCTTTTTTCAGTGAGCACCAAGCCTATAAGCTGCTTTTCCAAGCCAAGAAAAGTTTAAAAGAGGTCACACCACAGAGAAAAGGCTCTGCACATTTCCTAAGAGGGTCATACTACATAGAATATCCATGGGAGATGAAGTATTCCCATCTAGTTTCCCACTTTTTTGGCACTGAAGTTGCTCATTAGGTTAGGTGAAGTACGAAAGGTACGCATTGGAAAAAGAAAAGACCAATGGTTTTTGCTCCCCACATTTGCCTATCTCAGTCAGAACTCCTCAGCACACTTTGAGGGTCTAAGAGTGATTCTTGCTATGAAAGTTGATGGCTATATTCAGCATTTGGGACTCTTCACACTCAGAGGCACTCAGCTTTGGACAGCTTTTTTTCTTCCTTTGAACAATGCTGAAATAATTTTCTTTTAGTTAGATGTTAGACAAAACTTTCTGGCAGTAACCACAGTTAATCAGGGCAATAGGCTGCACTGTTTCCCTGTGCAATCCTGCTGTCCAATGCTTTTAAGGCCATGCTAGGTTGGCACCTGCCAGAAAAGCTTTAGATGGAGCTTAGCCTGCCTTGGGATGAGGGGACCAAATGAGTGCTGCAGGTCCCTCTCAGCCCCATCCCTGACAGAAAACTTCAGAAACTGCAGAAATCTGAAGAACACAGCTTCTTGCTCTCCTTTAGGTACAGAGCCTGAGCCAGCTGCAGTGTGCTGAGTCTCCAGATACCTCTCAGAGGTTTGACCTGGGTGACAGAGTAGAAGATCTGCTCCAGAGTGGCAGTTGCAGCTGGCTAAGGGCATTAATGACATGTGTGAGGGAGCAGGCAGGCAAAGTCAAAGGGAGGATCTTGAGGCATCTGCAAGGCACTGTTTCCATTAGCAGAGTGAGACAGCTCCCTGCCGTGCATATTGGCAAGGAAAGACCAGGAGCAAAGCAAACAACAGGAGGGATTGCAGGGAAGAGGAACCCCCCACCCAAACTGCTGAAACAGGCTGCACCCCAGCAAGCTTCACAATTACACAGCTGCAAACTTGGAAAAGGGCAGACAGCTCTGAGGAGCGCCAGGATCCACTCGATGCGAAACACTGGAAACAAACACAGATCAAAGGGAAACACCAAGCTGTATACACAGCTGGGGCTGTCTTCCCCTGTTAAAAAGAGAAGGGCACGTAGGTTTTAACTGCAAGCTCTTTGTGTGTGCTTGCACGTAACCGTTCATCTGGGCAAACGTGTACTCACCCCACACTTGGCCTCCTGACATTACCGGAGTGTAGCTAAGGAATGGCATTTTCCAAGCTGTGTGGAAGATTCCCACACATCTGGGCAAAACCTGACTGGGCAACCCACAACTCAACCCACCCCAGGGAACAAGGCCAAATAGGTGGAAATAAATTACATGGGTGATACAAAGCAACCTCTGTTTTAGCCTCTGATTTCTACAATAAACCTGCTGCACTGCTCCTCCTTTTAGAATTACTCATTTGAACAATTTCATTGAGTTTCCAGAAGGAGCAGAACAATTCCCATCTAAGGGCTGGGCTTTTACCATGTGGAATTAGAATGAATTACCCAATGGTTCAGCAGGTTGTGTCTTTAAGTAGTACTGTAAATTCTCTCCTGAGAGGAAAACGTGGAGGACACTGCCCAGAGCTTTCTGGGAGAGCCAAAGCAATCCCTCCTGCATCATCTAGTTCTGAGAGAAAGAGGAGAGGAACACATTGCAGTAGCACATGGTAATGCTGGCAGCTTCCTGTCAGGTCTTGGAGCATTCTTGGCTGACCAGGCACTTCTTCAAGGCTAGTGACAGCCACAAGTGGGTTCCTCAGGGCTGATCTCACCTCTGAACCTTTCTGTTTTGCTCATTTTCTTTCCTGGGATGCTCACAGGGAGATCTTCCCAAAGACAAGTAAGCAGCAAAATCAAGTCTGGCATCAACTACCTTTCCACATATCCCTCCTGATGGTTGTATGGCTTTGCCAGCCTTCACCCACAGGAAAGGGTCCTTGCCCTTTTACTAAAAACACACCCACTTAATCACGAGATGAGCAGTGTCTATCAAATGCCCTCCTTTTGTTTTTGCATTATTCACTGTCCTGGACAGTAAGGAACCCTTGGCACTGCTCCCCAGATGACTCTGCATAACTACAGCACTGTAGAGACAACTAGAGAGGAGCAACAACTGTCCAAGTGAAGGAGCAAGTATTCACCCAAGAGCCATTAAGAGCTATGCTTCTAAATGATTCAGATGCTTTTAGATATTCCACCCTGGCTCAGCAGCCAGACAACTCAGAGATAGCAGCCTGCACTTGACTTTGTAAGCATGACTAAATTTTGTGCAGCTGTTTACTACCCACCATGATAAAAACCACACCCTCAGCATAGGAACTATCAGTCTGGACCATGTGTGAACCCCCTGATACCTTGCACAGAGTCTGCTTCTACAAAAGTAATGCTTCATTTCAAACTCATGTCCTGTTTCCACTGGTGGCTTCATGAATAAGCTTTTCTGTACCAATCCTTCTTTCCCTCAGCCCCTCCTGAGCAGAAACCCTTGAACAGACAGTTACAAGATCACTCTGTAACTGCTACATCCCCTTTCCTACCTCACCTTTTGTGAGCTGAACATGCTCATTTGCAAAATCTCCCATTCACAGCAATCTGTTCTTCATCCTGAGCCTTATAAGTACTCAACTCCCAGGCAGAAAAAAAAAAGGAGAAAAAAGCATCCATGCTTTGCAAAAGCTTTACATTTTTCCCTAAATAAGTCATGTTGCTTTATGAATGTACTCTCAAAGGTAAACAATTAACAGGCAAGAGGGACAGAAAATCTTATTACACAGCTAATGGGAAGTGATGCTCAGGCAGCAGTGTACCCATAAAGTATAGCTTCAAAAGACAGACCCTAGGCTTTCTTAATGGAACACTAGGCTGAAAACCTGACTCATGCAGGGCTTCCTCTGCATTCCTCCAGATTCAGACAAACCCAAAATCTTTATCTGACATTCAGCCTGCATGTAACAGACTCAAGTCTGTTTCACTTCTGAAAAATAGGATACTCCACTTTTGCACAGGCGCTGTAAGGAACAACCACAAAGAGCACTAGGGAGAGATGATCAGTATTTCCACGCAAATTCAAACTCCCAAGGACAGAAGGAACATGGTAGATTACACCAACTGATGCCATGTTCTGCCATGGCCCTGACAAAGCCCTGTCCATGTTATCCACTTGTTTCATGTGAGGAGAATTCCTGACCCTTGGTTGCACATTGCCTATTTAATTGTTTTATAGTTTTCTCATGCACTGTTTGGGAGGAAACCTGTGAGGTCTCTTTGCCCACAGTTATGCAAACTACTCAGGGTGACCAGCACCATTTGCAGCCAGGCAAGAACCACAGCAATTGCAAGATGAAGCCCTTCTCTCCTTTCCCAGACAAGCTGTGAACACCTGTCACACACTTGCATTTACCATCACAGCACCCAAAACTAGGAGTTAGACCATACTGCTGCCTCCCAAAGCAGCAAATGTGCCTACACTTTGTGTCCCTCTTCTCTTTCTTTGTGGAAGAAGGTGTCATGCAGCACCTCCTGGCCCTGGCCAACACTGAGGGGACAGAAGGACACTGAGAGGGACACAAGGAGTGAGCATGAAGTTTTGAAGGAAGGTGGGATAGGGGAAACTTGTGTGAAGGAGAGAAAGGGCAAACAACTGGCTGGAGATGTGGATCAATGAAGCAAAGGACTGGGTCAATGCAAACTTGTCCCTGCTCCTTTTCTTCATCCAGGCTCCAGCTCTGTGCATGTTTCTGCGTCTCACCTGGCAGAGGTCACAACAGGAGACACCTGAGGGCATCTCACTCTTCCCATCTTCCCTTGGAATATAAGGTTAGAGATTATCAAAGCTGTCATACTTCGGTAAAAATGAGCCACATACAGAAAAGAGAACAAGAGCATGTTTCCCTCATTTCCTACCCCACCTCCTTTGGTTATTACAAGTCTGCACAGGCTACATTATTACATGTACCAGATGTAGATCAACACATACGACTCCAACTTCTGCCCCAAGAGTACAAGGTCCTGAAATTTGTCATTAACAGGTGATCTGTTTCAAAATTATATTCCTATTACCTCATCTTCCCTACAGCAGAAATTCCCAGCTGGCTTTTAGCTAGCAATGCTTTCAGGCCCACAAGCAATATTAGTCACTTGAACAAGAAAAGTTGTTGCATCAGGATTGCTGGCTCTCAGCACCTCAAAGAGCACCCTGGGAAAAAAAAAAAAAAAAAAAAGAGCAAGCCTGCAAAGTCTCTAGAGATGCATTTAGGAGAGAGATGGAGAGATGGTAAGTAAAGAGCCATGACACAACTGCAAATGGAGCCAGGAAAGGCTGAATGTCTGACTTCCTACCTGGGGCCAGAGGTCCAAGCTCACTGATTACAGAGGGCATTTGCCCAGCTTTAAAATTTTCTTAGGACAGCCATAAATATTCAGAACTGGAGAGGGTTCAGAAAGAAACCTATGAAAGGGTGGAAGAAAACTATGGCAATGCATCCAAGTAGAAATCTGAGGATGCAAGTTTGGGAAGAGATTCAGGAACCACAGCTGGCAATGAGGCACTCCAACTCAGCCTGGTGAGCTCTGATTTGGTGCAGAGACCTGATTGCAGGGAATGTTTCTTTCAAAGATGGGGGTTTCCTCTCAAGCCTCTCTTCTGGGAGGCAGGACGATGAAAGGATTCTCAGCATCAGACCATTATGACAAGGCCAAGAAGATTGTGCTGACAGTTCTTTCTACACCATGGGAGAAAAATACATCAGAAAGTGCCCCAAACATGTCTTAGTTAAGAAGGGCTTTGTGATAAATATCTGTTTCTGAAAAATGGCATATAACAGTGATTTTATTGTGCAACATTGTTGAAATGAAAACATTTTTCTTTGTGACAGTTTATCTAAAATAGCAGTATTGTTCTTTTTCCTCTTCTTTCTTCAACAGCTATTGGATTCCTAAGGGAGGTGCAGAGATCTGGGAGCAGAAAGGGTGATAGGCATGCATACATTCTTCACTGCATCACTTTGAATAAAAAAATAAATCATATTGAAACTTGAAATTCCTATATGAGCAGTGCTAAAGGACTTGCAATAAAATGTGGATCATTTTGTTTCCTTCAAATCTTGGCATGGAGACTAACTGTCCCTTTCCAGCAGCAGTACTCAGAGTTCAGAATGTTCAGCAACCTAGCCAATGTGAAACAAAGCCTTTGCAGACTTTCAGTTGTGACTGAATCAAAATGCTGCTTCTGCCCAAAGAGGCATTTTGCATGAGCAAGGGTGGACAGCCTTCCCCAGTGTTACATCAGTGACTGGTGAGTTCTCAGAGCAATGGGAAGAAATAGCAAAAGGCAGACTGACACTAAATAACACTGGCTGAGCCTGAACGTATCCAGAAAGAACAGCTCTCTGACAGCCTTACTCCAAAAACCACCAGCTTCAGCTTCTCCAGGTTAAGCAAAAACAGGAACAGCACTGTAATAAGTTATCCAGATCTCTTCAAACACAAACATGCTTCAGCTCTGTTGAAAATTGTTAGTCCCAGCTGAAAACAGCATCTGTCATCTGAACAACAGAGCTGAAGACAGCTAACTACCTCCAGCTCTTGTTCCACTGGCCTTGGAGACAGGAGAGTTTAGCTACAGTTCCCACAAGGAGCAACTTGGATCAGTGCATGCTCTGACCTTTGGATGTGTCAAAGAAAATGCATGCTCAGCTGTGTTGGACACGGTTTGACTGCTGCAAGGAACATCACAGATTCCAAGTTTTATTAATGAGGAAAACAATACGTACTGTCAACATTTGCTACATGAAGTTAGCTGGAAAACAAAGGCTACTCCAGAGAACAAATGAAATTTACTGGATTAATTGCTTGTTCCAGCTCTCCTGATAAATAGCATTGAACTCAACACCACATTGATTAGTTGGTTCAAGACAAACACTGATCAGATTGCCTTGGCAAGTATATATAGCACTACAAAAGCACAATCACCCTTGTCTATTCAGAGTAGCAAGGATTCACCATACTTTCATTTCCCTTCCCTCTGTCTTTCCCAGCCTAGACAGCTTGCCTGCACCATTTAAAAGCCCTACCTTAAACATTTTTCCTAAGACACACTCAAAGCCCTTGTTCTAAAGAAACAGAGCCAAACGGTGCAAATGCTGCAGAATCTCAGAAGGCCCCCATGTTTCAGTGCAAGCTGACCCAGGTCATGGCTCTCTCCTCAACATCCAGTAGGGTTTTTTCTTTATCTTATCCACTACCTCAGATAGGCACCTGAGCACAACAGTCAGCTCTGAGTGAGAAACCGCCTTGGAGAACCACTTTGCAATAAACAGTCTCTCACGTCAAAGAAAGAATGGGTGAGGAACCACTGAAGATGGGAGATTCTGGTAAAGAGTCAGGCTAAAAACCACAGTACTTGATCCTTGCTATGTGTTTGTCTTCTTTGCTTCTGATCCTCTCAAAATATATCAGAGAGAAATGATGTTACACCACTTCACTGTGCTTTTACACAAAACAAACTTTTAGCAACTTGGCCTTGAAGTTTGTCTCCTTTAGACTTTTTCCTTTTTCTTTCTAAATTATGTATTTTGCAGAGTCACAAATTCTGCAAGATCTTCAGAAAATTATATTTTCAGTGATCCCTAGGTCTCTTTACCTCCTTGGATCTATCTTTTGTTTGAATTGAATTATTGTTACCATAAGAAAAATATGCTCTCATAACTCATTCTCTACCCAATTACTCAGCTTTGTTTTCCTTCCTTCTGCTGTATTACAAAGCCATCATCATCAAAACCTAATAGAGCAATGTATGATATACAGAAAAATGCTGGTGGATTTTTTGATTTCTATTTTTTATTTTTTAAATCAGATCGATAGTATTACAAAACTCTTTATTGCTCTGTCAGGAGACGTAACTTTTCTGACAGACACCACCACTGTGTTGGTCTACCAGAACTGCCACTTCAGAGAGCAGCAGGAAGTCATCTCAGAGCTGTGTGTCTTCCCTTAATACCACACTGACCGCATCCTCCTAACACTGGCATGTGTCTAAAATGTTCACAGACAACAGCTAACACCACTATCTGTGTAACACATAACATTTACCTTTAGCCTGAATTTCATTTGTTATCCTTTTTGAGAAAATATTACACCTGGAAAGTTCATCTTTCAGTCACACACTTTATCTTGTTTTCTTTCAGAAGACCATGAAGTGTTGCTTACATATCAGGTTTTTTGGTAGGCGTGTTAAAGCAGATGAGAAGAATGCTGGTTTCTTGTTTAAATGCAAGCTATGACTCATCCTGAGCAGAGATAAACTGAAACACATACCCATTAAATAAAATTTTTCACTGTGAGGATTAATGACAGATAATAAGTATAAATTAACTTTAATCTTTTACAACAAACAAAGTCCCTTATATAAATGTCACTGCAATCTTTTCAAATAAAAAAACCCAAATCAAAGCCAGAAGAGGTCATTTAAATATTGCAGCTAATGTTTGGTACCAAATCAAACAGCTTCTTAGCAGAACCAGTGGAGTGTTCTGAAGTGAAATATTTTCAAGCAGTAGACCTTGAAAAATTGCTTTAATATTTTAAAATACATTTCTAGGGGATTTTGTACATTAAAGGAATATACATTAAAACATCACCAGCTCTGCAATACTGAGTCCAAGTTAAATCACATATTCAAAAAGGAGAAGAGCATTTTGTTTTACTAATATTCTCTTGCTTCTGCTTGAAACAAACTCTGTGTAACTGTTGAATGGGTTAAACCAAAATTTAACTGAACATAAGACTGCTGTTCATAGACAAGAAGGGAAAAAAACAGAGTTAGAGACCTAATAGTGGACAATTTTGAAAATTATAGTGTATGTCAATAATAGACATAACAGTGAGATTCAGAAGGAATAAGCTCAAATAATAGGGAAAATGAGCACCTGTCAGCCACAAAGCCATTAGTACCAGGGCTTTTATATTTGCAACAGTTAAGTCTGGAGACACTGACAAACTTAACAACACAGCAAATAAAACATGGAGCTGGGGAACACAGGAAGCAAGCCCCCTCACTCAGAAAACACTGCTGTGGAGTTTGAAAATAAACGCTTCCAGTATGAAACTCGCTGCCCAAATCACTGTTAATGAACACTGCAAACACAGCAAAGGCACCACAGTGTCTAGCTGGGTTTGCAGATGTGAGTAGCTGATCAAGCCACAGCATCTGCATCAAGGGACAGACAATCCCTAAGCAGGAACACCAGACTCCTGACCAAAGTTCCCACGTAGAGGAGTTTGCCTGTACAGAGCCCCCAATGTGATCAAATGTGTGCCCTTCCCAGAAGGATGAAAACCAAAGGCTTGTAAAACCATGTCTGAGACAGACCTGGAATACAGTGCCCCGGAATGGGAAGCCCTGGAGGAAAGACCTTGCTGAGAAGGCTGATGGTTAGGAATCTTCAGCCTGGAGCAGGTGGGGACTGAGGAGAATAACAGACAAAAGGAGAGGAAGAGAGAGATATTACACCAGCTGAGAATGGAAGGACAAATTCTGCAGCAATCAAACACCTTGTCAATATTCAGGAAAAGGTGGCATAAGGGGAAGCTCAAGTAATAACACTCCTCTCACGAGTAACACTTCTCATGACACTTCAACAGTCAATCCTTATGGTATCCCCACCTCAGATAATCTTACTGTCCTCAGTTAAAGACAGGGAATCAAGGTAGAAACTTCCTCCACTCACAGAGACAACAGGTACCCAGCCCCATCAGACCATGGGAGTCCTTAGCTGGACAGTAAGTATGTAACACTGCCTGCTAAGATCTCACTCACACAGAATTTGAAGGTTTGCCACCTGCCCTCAGGCTAAAGGAGATGATCACATACCCATGCAAACTTGGCCAATGTGATAGGACCAGGCTGGCACAGGGGAAGATGGAGACAGCTCTGCTCTAAAGCTGTACTGAGTGCAAGCAGCATTTGCAGTAACAATTATATATGCAAATAAGCACATTGAAGATTAGTGACAGTTTACTGTTGTCATGGAGAAAAAAACACCTTCAGCTCTGGGTCAGACCCAAGGACTGCATTTTCTTTCCCTCACTGGTAAATAGAACCAGAGAGAGCACTGGAAAACCCAGGAGCCAACACTCCTCAACACAGCTCAACCTGGGACCGGAGAGGCTGAAGATCAGGGAGCAACATAACCCAAAAAAACAAAAAAACAAAACAAAAGAAAAAAAACAAACCCTTCCTGCATCAACCTAGATAGACAAGACCATGACAACTCTGCAGATACTCAAAAATACCAGGAGGTAGAAGCACAGGCTGGAAGAAAACACTCATACCATGCAAAGGCCAAGCTGCTTCCCAGCATTGCTGCTGCTAGGGAGAGGCAGATGTGGGGAAAACTGAGGGTAACACAATTCATGAGGTACTCAGCTCCAATTCCCTTGAAGCCACATGGGAAGATATCTGAATGAAAACACACACTTGGCTCGAAGCCTCTGTGTGTCTTTGGCCATCCTCACAGTCCTCCCATCCCTTGTTAAATGGTGGCCGCTAAGAGAGAAGAGGAGGCAATCAACCTATTTAGACTCAGCTTTCCTTCCCACCTTCGGGGTTTCTTCATAGGAGCAGCTGGCCAGAGCACTGCTTTGTTACAGTAGCCACAAAAAACACAGACACCCACCTTCAGCCTCCCTAAAATCCCACAGAAGAGCCAAGATAAGTTTATAATGGAAACCCTGACACAACCTTAACTATAGCACCCTGAATGGAAGGCGATAATCTGATCTGTGTGTGAACTAGCACCCCTTGTCTCAATGGTATTTATCTTACTTTAACTCCTGTTACAAAAGGGTTGAGTCATAGCAGAGCCAGCCAAGTAACAAAACTGCAGGGCTTGCTAAAACGTCAGAATCAAGGATAAACAGGAGCAATCCTAGAACAGGTTAGAAGAGTCTCCACAGGAGTGCTGGTAGCCAGACCTCCGAGCCTCTGGACAATGGTATTTTCTTCTGTGCTACAAAGACTATCACAGCCCAGTGCAGGGGTGGGGGGAGAGGGTGCAGAGCACAGGGCTCTGCCCTTCGGTTCATGGTAACACATAGTACCCAGCGCCCAAGAAACCTGATCCCGTAGCAACCTCATGTATGGAAAGTGCCCCAATCAGATTTCACTGTGTCAGGAGAAGAACAGTATTTACTCTGCATACAGATTAGTCACAAAACTGGGTCACTTCTTGCCTTTTCACAGAAAGAGGGAAAAAAAAAACCCAACCAAAACCAAAGCTTCTTTTTCAGATCTTTTTGTGTCTTCCCCTCAACTTTTAAAACTACATAATGCAGTGTGGTCACTCACAGCTGTCTAAGCTGATCAAACAGCACCTGCATGGGTAAGGTCAAAGTATATCACACTCACCAGGCCTACATTTTTTAGAATTCAACTCATTAGCTACTTACCGGTTCTTTTCTAGTTCGTTGTGCGTAGACCTGGAAGAAAAAAAAAATTGGATTAACCACCTCTGACCTCTGAGCACCAAAGTTCAACTGCTGCAAGCTGTACACATTCCCATTGGCACATCACAGTGCAAAGCCAACCACTCACATACATTAAGATCTATAACCTCATCCTCCTTGCTGATAAGAAGTTCCTTTTTTCCAGTGCAAAAACTGGCACCCTTACTGCTAAAGAAAATGCTCCCTAGAGACTTAAATGCAAACAAAATCCCAAAAAGAGGCAGTGATTAGAACAAGGGACCAGAGTCTGTCACTTCTAGACTCCTTCTGGCACTGCCACCAACTCAGTACAGGACTGAAGTTGTTTCTTTGTGCTTTAGTTTTTTCAGTCACCCTATAAAAATATCGGTATCAACTGCTAACACAGAAGCTCATGGAGCATTAATTTGTGCATCAAATACATGGGGAACCTTCCTTCTAGCAGAACTGGCTCTGTAGGGACAGCCCCTGGAGCCGTTCAGCCATCACATGCCAAATTTAGCCAATTTAGCAGAAGCAGACATGGCCAGAATTTGGGCACAAAATGGGATGGCCAGTACTGCCATGTTTGCAAACATCATTGGCACTGCGTAGCACATTTAGGATGTCTGGAAACCCCCTGGGGATGGGAACAGCACTGCCACAGCACCAACATGCAGTGAAGTGACCCAGGAAGTGACACTGTGACGCTGGACAAAGGAGGGGGCTTTGTCTTTATACCTGCCTACCATGCCAAGCACACTGCCAGTATTCCTTAATTTAGAGCTCTGCAGCTTGAAAATGAAACCAACTAGAAACAAAAAGGAAACAAGCAAGCACATTCTCCTTGCCTCTGTGATGATAGAATGAGTGGTAAAAAAAAGTTTAAATCCATTCAGGATTTCTAATCTAGCCCAGGTAAGGTTGTTGAGGATTATTCATAAGGATAGCCATTTGTCCAACATTTCTCTTTAACAGAAGGTCACCTTAAAATAAGAGTAAAAAGAACCCAAGAGCTTAATAAAAAGGATCTATTTTCTCTAATTTGGCATCACATTTCTTCCGGAGCTCTGAGAAGATTATCCTCTATCCCCCATCTGGAGAATCCCACAGAGAATTCTACAATTAGGGAACTGAATGGAGGATGTGCTCAAAGGGAAACCCTGTCATAATTAAATGCTTCTCCAAAAAAAGGAAGGAGGAGTGCCTAACAGGTGTTAGAACCTCATTGAAAATGATGAATAAACTGTGGATGTCTGCAAAACACAAGGTAAATGAGTCTTAGCTGACCCTGGCTGTGAGCAGAGGAAAAACAAAACGTTACCATATACCTGTGCAAGCCACCCTGCTCAGCAGGACATGGGATACCCTAAAGGCAAGGCACACTATAGTAAAACTCTTCATGTTGAGAAAACTCCTGAATTCCCTCCCAAAAGTAGTGGATGCCTTCATTTTGGTTGCCAGGAATCAGAAACATGAAGTTAATATTTAGTCGAGAAAATCTCCCAAATCAAACCCACATCCCCCCACCCTGAATCTAAGTCAGCAAAATCCATTTGTCCAGGCAACTTGGACTCAAATTAACCCATCAGGACTGAGCTGAGGCCCTTCAGAACCACTGCCTGTATGTAGTTTAAAACATGTTTATTGTTCTTTTTTACTGTATGTTCCTGCAGCAGACTGTGCACTCTTCTTGGCTATGACATTAGCAGTTATAAGGCCAAAGATATGCAATGGCTTGAATTCCTATATTATATCGAGCCAATTACCAAGGCCAGCACTGAAAGAACAAAGTTTGGCCCACTGCTGTGAACAAAATTAAAACAGCAGGTACTCCTTACTCCTCTCACACAGGAGACTCTTTATTACCTATCTGCCTTCTGATGAACAAGACAACTGAGAGAGGTCACAGCTCTACACCAAGTCAGGAAATATTCACTGTGACTTTTAACCACGTCTGTGGCAAGGAAAAAAAGCAACCCCCCCAAGACCTTCCCACTGAAGCTGAATGCAAATGAAAGAATCTCAGCAGCATTGAATGAATCCTACAGGGAGGCTTCTTCTCTTACCTGTCTGTGTTTTGCTTAGTCTCACTGGGAACCATCTGGAAAAGTTTTCATTTTTATTTCACCCAAATTTAGGAAAAAAGTCCAGCACTTCTCCCCATTATTACAATTCACTAACTCATATTTTTTGTGACAGTTTCCTTTTGCTTGGACAACACATAAAGGGAAAAAACTGTCTCTCTTCTGTTCATTAATAATTTCATTTTCTATAGCTCCTAATCTAACGATTAGTTTTTGCCCCTCATCTTTGGGCTGCACGTGTTACTAAGATTTATCTGGAGTTAAACAAAGACAGTGCTGTCAGTAAAGTGGAAAAAAGTGGAGGAACCTCTACTGACAGAACTCAGAAAAAAAAGGTGTCTTAAATAGGTACAGAAACAAATGTAACTGAAGTAAATGAGCTGGTCTTACCAACTGAGAACTCAGAGACTATCAGCAGACTGAAATCAAGGCCTCACCCTTGTGTACCATCACCAGCTTTTTGATGGGTACAGGATGAACAGCATAGCTGAAAACTATCATCAAAACTCAGGGAACACTGGTTGTACAGCAGCAAGTAACCAGTGTGTTCAGTGTGACACTGCTGTGCTGCTGCTGACACTCAGCCACAGCCTGTGCCACTCAGTGAAACAAGGACACTGCTCTCAGCATGGACCACAAACCAGAGAATTCACATCCCTGCTGTCAGGTGGGCAGGGCAAGCAGAACCTGCAAAGCTGAAACCAGAGCCAGGCGGGTATGGACACATTCAGAGGGGAAAACAAAAGACCAAGCACATGTACTGGCACTGCTCAAAACGTCAGCTACAATTTAGAAGTAGCTCAAGCACAAACTATCTGCAGGGTCCTCATCTAAAAGTCAAGTTTCTATAGCAGTCAGTTCTTTATCAGTCAATTTAAAACACCAAAACTGATAACTACTCCTAAAAACTGAAGAAATGTTATTAAGGAGGAGGATCCTGCTTACTACATTTTGAAAACAGCTTGGAAAAAGATCAAGAATGAGTTTCAGAAGCTTAAGATAAAGGAGCCAAGCAAACAACAACAAAAATAGCAGAGCAGTCCCTGTCAAGACTTTAAGCAACAAAAAGTTGAAAGAGGACAAAACTGAAGTTTTCACAATTTACCCCAGATACCTGAAACTGCATAAAAAATTGGAAGAAAGAGGGAAGCAGCAATTGTCAGTCATTCTAATTTAAGGTCAAATGCAACAACCTTTTTGTGCCAGTTACAGTGATACTGCCTGCAGCCTTGCTATCCAACACAGTAACAAGGTGTTGCTGAAACATTAAGCTACACTGAAGACCCCTAGCAAATGAGAATGTGCATGTAATTTGCCACTTTACCCCATTTTCTTTATTTAAATAAAATTTCTTCTGCCATGGGAGAGGCAGTCAAACTTTGCCCGAGCACAGGTAAGGCAACACAAGTAATTGTATCAGAAAGCAACAAGCTCTAAAGAGCACTGAATTCATTTGTCATTGAGGTTTTTACTGTAATTAAAATCACAAAGCTACCACATGACATTAAACACAGCTGACCTTTCTGGTCTACACATTTATTATTGATAAATGGGCCAATACATGCATTTGCAGAACATCTGCATTTTAGTTTGGGTTCTCAGTGAGGTAACTATTTTCTATTAAGGAAAACACAGCCCTCAAGAGCCCTTGTCCTATGCAATACACAGATGGCATTTAGACCCAACAATCCCATCATCTCTCTTGAACCTGATCATCCTCCTGCCTGTATTTGGCATCAGCTCCTGGCTCCAGAGGAGTCCAGGACTCCAAGAGCTCCATCTGCACCACAATAGATATACTGTTGTCTCAGGTGGTACTGCTGGCCTTAAGTAAGGGGCCTCTTCCAGTATGTCCTTAAGACCTCCTCAGACTCAGTGCTACTCCTCCAAATTCACTCACCCACTCAGCTTTATCAAGAGTTTTATAATGAAATAAATATCCTACCAGCTTGTGAAAATTAGGGTACAGTTACCTGCATCACGTTTAGCAAAACAAGAACATTGATGGTTCTGCAGACCAGGCCAACTGCTTTCTGTTTTACTTCACTCAGGTTCAGCTACTTCTGATTATGCATCATCATCATGCCATATACAAGCTCATTCTTCTTAATTTTACAGACCTTTCCCACCTTCTGGCTCTGCTGACACCCATTCACTGGGCCACTAAATCCCCCTGCAGGAAATGCCTTTTTCTGTTCCCCAAGCCAAGAATAATCAACCCTTCTGAAACCAGTGAACTACATTACATTACATTGCCCTCTTTTATGCAAGTTATTCCTCAAAAACTACAAAATCACAGAAAAGAAAGCTGATCAACAGGTTTCTTACATTTTAAATCCACCTGTGTCCACAAAACAAAACTTATTGGGTGAAGAACCCCGGTGTTTTGCCAGAGTTCCAAGTGAATCAACACCATAGCAGCCCCTGAAGCCAGTGCAGAAGCCAGCCTGGGAAGCCCACAAAGAACCTTCACCAGTAGCAGCACATGAGACTTCCAGCCCAATGGCAAGACAAATGAAGGCTGCACAAGAGTTAACTCTTCCTGCCCAGACAGAGATGCTCAAGGGCTCTTTCTATGGGAGTTGTAAATCCACCTCACCTCTGGGAGGCCCAGAAGTCTGGCCCTCAAAGAGTTGCAGAGGAGCCTTGGGAACATAGCAATTTATGGTATTGAACACTGCCATGAGCTCCTACAGTGAGGAGGAGCAAGATGCAGCTGAACAGAAGATGGCACAGCTGAAGCAGGACTCCTTCTGCTGCCATCCTTATGCCCTTTGCAAGTAGCAGCACCTAGTCTAACAAGAGCATCACCTCAGCCTTGCATATCAGCAAATCTAACAAAACGTTTCCTTCCAAGCAATAGCAGAGACAAAAACTATCTTAAGCCATTAGTACCTCATGATCCCCTACACTGTTTGGCCTTGAGGTCCAGAGTAAACTCTTCTCCATGAGGAGCTGAGGTGAGGGGATGGAACAGACTGTTTCACCTTCTCACTGACGTCAATGGAGATGCACCAGATTAACCTGGCCCCAAACTCTGGCTAGCTTTCTGCCGCTCTTAGACGGACACGGTATCAGATTCCTCCTAAGGCTCTGATCAAAGCCGTTTTCCCAGGATCAAGCCAGATCCTTTCCAAAGTTCACATTCTCAGTCTCCAACAGAGAAGGGAACGCAGCCATACTGGCATCTGTTCATGTTTGTTCATCTTTGGAAAAGGAGAAATGGCTTCACAGTCTGTTTTCAGCTCAGAGAGAGGAAGAGAGCTCTTCCACATGGTTCACAACTGTAGAAAGTCACCTACCCCTGGGTTTCTACACAGTATTGGGAAAGTCTCCTGCAAGACTCAGTCAAAACAACTTTTAAAAGCTACTGCATACTTTCCTTCAAGTAAATATATTCAAAGTCACCTACAGTATTTACACAGCCTCTCTCAATTTGGTACCTGATCCCCCATAACCATTATTTCTCTTTGCAACATTTCAAAATTAAGTCTTTCATAATACATTTTATGTAGGGGGACAACACCAACACACAGAAATTATAAATAGTTTTCCCAAGGTCACACAAGAAACCTGTGGTGGAGCAGAGGGTAATTTGGGTTCCCTGAACCCCAGGATAAGGTAGCTGTTCTCAGGCATCCCAGAGACAGCTAACATGAACACTCATGCCATCTGACTCTTGGGTCAAATACCCCCAAAAAATCACATAACCATTGTGAAGTGTAAGTGAGAAAGTGGGAAAAAAGCCCACAACCAACATCAACCCCAACCTAAACCAGCCTTGATGCCTTGCCCACTGTCTGCCAAGTGGGTTAACCGGACACTCAAACACCACTGTACAAAGTGCCAGAGAACAATCTAAATGGGAGCCAATAACAAAGCAGTATTAATTTACTGATAAAACTCAACCAACAGGCATATCAGACACAATCCTCAGCTGGGGAAGCAATCTCGTTCTGTTGGTGCATGTTCTGCCTTTTCAGCACACAGAAGAAAAGAGCAGGAAGACAGCTCCTCCTTGCTGAGCACCATGACTTTATCCCAGTTCCAGAGCTGAGCTCCCTCAAACCAGACTAACATCCTAATAAGCAGCACAAGGTGTCACTCTGCAGGCAAAGGTTTTCCAAGCCAGGTGACATAACAACAGGAATTTTATTTGCATTCAGTGCTGCAGTCTGGGAACAGCAAAGAAATCCTCAGCTGGCTTCCCTCCCCACTGTGCAGGCTGGGAGCAAGTGTGCTGGGGTGGGCTTTTTCCTGCACCACCAGAGACCCTACATGCCCATCCTAGCCCCAAATGCTAGGGGAAAACTGTCCTCATGCAAGGGCCCTGCGCAGCCAAGAGGAACTGGGTTTGCTGAACAAGCAGCTATTCAATATTTTGTTTTCTCTTCATTGTTCAATGCGTGGCCTCAAGCCAAGCCCTGCTCTGAATAGGGAACTGGTGCTTTCCTTACAGGCTTTTCGACAGGCTCACCGAGAGCAGTGGCTGGGCATTTCACAAGCACATTTACTGTCATGCATCCTCACTTTCCAAACTGAAAGCTAAGAAACAGAAATCAGAATTGCATCTTCATGTCCCTCTGAGCACTTCCAGGAAAACCCCCAAGGACCTGGTTTTCTGGGCCACTTTACATGTTCTAAGCACAAGTCCTGCTGATCCCCTCTCTGGCTGTGCACCACCAGCACTTCCACAGTCCAGACCCCAGGTTTGTATCTTGGAAAAAACAGTGTGAGGAACAGACAGTTTGGGGTCTCCCACAACAAGCTGGCCTGAAAGGGGCAGCTGACAGCAGCCAAGAGTGAAGCAAGTTCTCCAAAGTGGTATTCATTGTTCCATGTGTCTGCCTTCTAACTTCTGCCACAAGTGAGCAAAAGCCCAACAGAAACCACCTCCTTCTCTTCCCAGCCCACAGTTAACCACGTCAGAAGGGGCTGGTACACACAGATCAGAGACAAGGGTTGTCATATGTTCACTCAGTGAAGTACCTTAGCCATTTTAGTAGAGAAACTCTAGTCCATCCCCCTTGGACAAGCAGCAGATGACATCTATAACAATTCAGACCTTGGACAATTCAGGTAGATTCTCACTTGTCAGAAAAAAGGAGATTTTTGCCTTCACCAAGGCAAGATTCTTGTCTGAGATCCATGATGCAAGGGATTTTGAGCTTCTTATAAACAGATTCTTGCCCTTTTTTTAATACATTGACAAAACTGTGTGGTTCATGACCTGCTGAACAAAAATGTCACCATGGCACTTCCAAGCTCCCCATGAACAAGGAAGAGCATGACAAAGAATGAGGACAGAAAAATATAAACACTTCTCTATGTAGTCCCTGTCCTGCTGACTTTCAGCAGGATATGTGAGTCTCACTACATGGTCAGCAACTTGGCCCCTTCCAAGGCCACATCAGAACCAGTATCCCACTTTCTAGTACCTGCATTGCAGTGGTTCACAGAAAAAGAATAAAGACACAGAAGGCAACTTTCAAATCCACCTAGAAAACTTAGGAGCTTAAGTCTCATTTTCTTTCAAACACAGTAACAAGCTCCAAAACAACTATACTGCTTCCAGAAAACAGGATTAGAGAAGTGTGTGCATTACCCCAACGTACAGATGGTGGGAACCATATAATGTGCAGATGGTAGGACCCATGTAGGTCATCTGACGTGCTCAGATTGTGCAGCCTTTCAGCAGCAGACTCAGGAAATGATCTAAGGGCCCAGCATGCCAGGCCCTTGCCCTATACCGTGCTTCTTCCCACATATTACCCTTTTGAGGAAGATGGTCACTTCCAGAAATAGCCTAGGCAGTGTCCTCTGCAGTGCAGCAGTCTGGGGAACATGTACTTGTCTGCAAACATGCATCTTCTGCCCTCAAGAAACTGCCTTCAGATGCACTGGGGAAAATGAGGCTTTTTGAGTAAACACCACCTGACTGAACTGCACTTTGTTTGAAAAGAAACTGATGGCATTTGTATGGCTGTGGGCCAGGCCAGACTTCCTTCACTTCTATTTAGGCTTGTTAGTTATCTCTCATGTTACAACTATACTGCTGCAATACTGTGCCTGGTGATGAAGGCAGGGGGAAATATACTCTAAAACAGGAAAATACATTAACACTACTGTTAGTTACATGTTGTACTAGGGAAACTGAGGCACAAAGACTCCACAGGCTGTAAGAAAATCAGGAAGAGAAGCCAGATGTCTTTACACCTCGGACTGTATTCTCTCAACAAGGACACACTCATCCAGCATTTGGGAGATCCAGGGAAAAGAAAGACTGAGAAAAACGGAAGAGCTTCAATATCTTCTGTTCTTACAGTTCTGGCTCATAAGCAGCACTAACTAACATGAAGGCTGCAAGGTGGCTACCTCCCACAGCTCCCAGATGGCCAGGCTGCTTGTGAAGCAGTTCATGAACTGCTGCACTTTGTAGCCTCACTGCTAAAGGCAAACCAGAACCAGTGCTATGTTACCTTATCATGCCTATATGCTGCTTTAGTGCTGCCCAGGCACCTGGGCAATGACCACTGGAGCAGCAGTTCCAACAGCAATCCCAATGTCATCTGTCCTTTCCCACAACTTCTCCCTTCTTGATGGTGTAACAGATGGTAGGAGATAAATTAGAAGCTTTCAGAAAATAATCGACTATTTTATGGAGAAGAACTTTAATCAAAACTGAGGCAAAGGAATTGCTCTCAATCCACATGCCTGTTTGTCACAGAGCAAGCAGCAAAGCATTAACAAGTAATTAAATCATCTAAGGCTACTTCAAACTGGATTCATAAAGCAACAGAACTGAAGTGAAATCACTTTCATATCAGAGAATGAAAGGACTGAAAGTACAGTAGGGAACACAGAAAAGAGAGATGGGAATATATCCAGCAAGATGGAAAAAGCAGGCCTGTTCTCTCTGAACTGATCAACAAGACAGTGTCTCATAAAGAAGAGATCCAGGCAAAGGCCAGCCAAGTGCACAGCCCCAGAGACCCACAGCCTCTGATCAAGAGAGCCCAAAATAAGTCAACAAAAACAAATCCTATCTTTGTTGGTTCAAAGAAGGTAAGGAGTAAGAGCCAACACTCTCAGGAGGAGAACAAATAGCAGCCAGTCTTTGAATTTGGGCAGAAGTTTGTCAGGAGGGATCAGGAGATGATGAGCAGCAGGAACTCCAACAAGCAAAACAATTAACTCAGCAGCAGGACATTGACCAGTCTGTTTGGGTCAGAAATAGAAATGGATTTGAAAGCTCAATCAGGAGCAAGAAAGGAAAAAGTCAGTCTTGCCTACAAACAGGGAGCAGATGGAAACAACACTACAGGTGACAACCAATTCTGACTGCCGAGCACAGCACCAGGTCAGGTTAAACAAAAGCATGAAGGATAAATCCCTGCATGTGTTGTGGATGAAGTATTACACAGAGAAGACATAAAAGGGGCACAAATAGTGCTGAGATGGGAAAAAAAAAACAAAACTGACAAAGAAGGAATACGACTTAAACCAGAGAATTGCCTGTACACTGAACAAAATGGAAAGAGAAAATAAGAGAATTGTGGAAACAGTTGACCAGGTTTGGCCCAAATATCCTCCCCACCATCCCAGGGCACCAAATTTCTCTAGGGGCTGGGTCTAACAAGCTTCACATTTCAAAAGACCCTGAGAACATAATAACCAAAATGTGAAGCTTCCTGTCATCACATCAGCACTGTGATCAGTGATGCAAATCAGCCCTCGGCAGCTGCAGCACAGCTCTAGCTGGGCAGTGCTGCAACACAAACAGCATGAGCCCTGACTAACTCTCACTGCTGCAAAACAGCACACTCCTGTAGAGGATTCCCCCAAATCTGGGAGGACAAAGGGATCATGAGCCTTCAGCCACACACAGTGACACTTCACAGCAGACAGGTACTGCAGCAGGGAATTATAGCTCAGTTACATATAACATCAACAACTGGGCCTACTTCTAATTTACACAAAAGGCTTCTTTGAACAACTTGGATAGTCTAAAAAGAACACAAATTACATTCTACAACTACTGAAAGTACAAAGTATAAATTGAGCCTGGAATTGTGGGTTTTTGCATAGACTCCCTGCTGCCCAGATATCCCTATACACGGCTATATTGCTAATACACAAAGGAAAACAGGAACTGCAGCTCTGCAGGATCTTCTTCCTTGGAGAGTTATAAAATAAGCAGGGTGACAAAGAGGAACACAGTGGGTTCCCCCATGGAAATTGCTAGATCAGCTCTTGCACTTTTGGAGGCCTCATTCCTCACTAGGGAGTGGGGTTTATGCATCTCATGCCGTTTGCTGGGTTCACCCCACTTTCTGTGTTTTCCCTGGTAATCTGCCAGTTGTACTACAAAGCCAGGCATCACTGAGAAGACACTGTATACAAAACCTCAACTACATGGGGTACTTCATTGTTTTCCAGATCGTGGCAGGATCTCACACAATGTAGTGCTGGCAGGTTCAGAAACTCCAGCATCACTAGGAGCTGCTTAACTACACTTGCAGATTGCACTGGAGCAAATTACATTGAATGGGCAGAGGGGATTTGCTGAGTTATGTGAGTACCATCCTACCTTCTCTGAGCACCTGTATGCCAGTAGAAACCTACAAAGACAGTGGGATTTGAGCATGGAGTGATCTGCCTCTTGTGCATGGATCACCAATCCAGTTTCCCAGCCCAGCACTCACACTGTCATTATGCTTTCGCAAAAAGAAGTCATGCACATACCTCACTATACTCAATATTGCTGGCCAGTCTCCCTCAACATCTCTAAGAGAAAAGCAATCCTTGACAGCTCAGCTCTGTTCAGCTTCCCTTTCTTGAAAAATTAACCAGCATATTCAGGTATACCCTCTACTGGGATGCAAGAACTTCCAGACAAAGAACTTCCAAGTACTTCCAGACAAAGTTTCAACAGCAAGGTGAAGATTCCAGATCCTAATCACACTGCTTGTACATTATCAAAATGAAGCATAACTCAAAATGTGGCACAGCAGATCTCACACATTCTCTGTTTTACATGTGTGGATTTGTACTCTAAGAAGCAAAGCCAGATCCTGAGCCATGAATAGAGTTCACTACAAGGCACTACAAGGCTTGAGGCAGAAAGCAGCCTCTATCCCCCCCATATTACACAAGGGCCAGATTCTAACCCACCTACACACAGAGAGTCAAAACTCAACTCCCACTAGCTGTGGAGTGAGGTGTGATCCAGTGCAACAGGATTAAAAAAAAACAAAACCAAAAACAAAACAAAAAAACCTCACAAGCAAATAAAGTATCATCCAGAAACAAGTATCAACTGATAGACCCTAGAAAACAGGAAAGCTGCTGACAAAAAGTCTCAGAGACCAGGTCTCTGCGACATGAAGACAGAGCTAGAGGTTTTGTGCAGAAACATAGATCAACAAGAGCTGACACAGTGATTTGCTCTTTCAGGAATTCCTTACACATGACAGGCAAACCACTCAGCCACCTGCATACCCTCTCTCTCAATAAAATCATAATTGCAGCACTGTCCTAACTCCAGAGGCTCTAGGAAGGACTGAAAATTGCCAGGGACTCAGTCAGCAGCACGATGTGGAGGGCTGAGGGCAGAAACCTCCTTTGACAGAAAAGATCTAATATATTAAAACTGTGCAATGTTCACCAACCCCCCTACTCCTCCCCTGCACAGCGAGGTAGAGCTGCACAGCACTGCTGCTGTGGTAAATCAGCTTTCTTGTGCACCAGACACTCAAGGCTGACTTGCAGATTCACCTGCAGCCACATCCTTTGAGCTTCTGCACCCACGTTTGTGAAGCTGTGCCACATGAAACCACCACCTAAGGCACATGTAGTACCTAATGCAAACCTACACACCCACCCCTCAGTCCTTTCTCTGAGACACTGTGAGCAAACCAAGCTTAAAGCCAAGAATACCTGAGGGTTTCAGCCGTACAGTCCCCACATCAGCCCTCAAGAGAGAGTTTCAAAGGATGACAGCAAAGGCCTACAGAGAAGATTCTGCACAAACCAAGTGATGGGCTTCAGAAGTGGAAAATAAGTTTCTTATGGGTAGACGAGCATGAAACCAGAGAGAAAATGAGGAGCTGCACCAGTAAAACAGCCAGAAGGTCAAAGAAACCCAGACACCCAGATTTCCAAGATAACATGTCCAAAATGCCTTACCATACTCACCATAGCTGCTGACTCCAAGCTCTGCAAGAAACCTGCTACCAGACTGAAAGGCCCTTGGGAAGCAGCCCCAGACACAAGGGAGGATAATGGGAAAAGAGGAAAATGAAAGGAAAAAGAAACTGGACAGAGATCAAACCTTCCCCCATGGAACTGAGCAATAGATTCTTTGAGAGTCTTTAACAACATGGGTCTCCTGGGAGAGCTAAGGGCTCCCAGTGCTGCTGGGAAGATGCTCAGTATTTCCCCAGGATTAGACCAAAAAACAACAGGCTTTCTACATCCCTGAGAGCCTAAATAAAAACAAAACACAAATGACAATCTAATATTGCAACTTAATTTCAGATTTTTTTATAAATCTTAACTTCATTAAATTCATGGTATTATTGGGGGAAAAATAATTTAGCAGTCCTACTGTTTATTTTATTTCCTGCTGACACAATGATTTTATTTCATTTATATTATCTCAATTATTTTCCAAAATGTATAAATATCAAGCCAGGCTAATCCTAACTAACTATAATGAACCTTTCAAATAATTGGGTCTATTAGAACTGCACATGAGAGCAGTTTCCAGTGACATTGAGTGCAAATTAATGTACTCACAGAACTGCACTCCCAGCACAGACTACTTCACTTCTCTAGCAACTTTTTAGAACTCAGGTTCTGCCCCAGAAACATCTTCTGAAGAAAGTAATGTTAAATAAGTGATACTACATGCTGAAACGAGCCTCCGGTAATTTTTTCATCCCATTCCAAAAACCAGAAGATACTTTTGTCAAGAGCAAATTTAACGAGGCAATATTCAATTTACATGTAACACATGTTGGCTAACTTGGGTTTTTAATTTGCTTGAGTTTTTGCTTTTATCTATGTGTTAAGTAGGATTTGTTAAAAAAAGTTTCCTCTGTCTATTATAAACACCAGGTAACAATGACTGTGATTCTCCACCTATTTTCTGCAGGTGGATAATTTTCCATACCAAAATATCCCCTAAAGCAAAACTGTATTTTTAAACACATTTATGTTTCAAATCAAACTCACTAGGTCTTTCAAATACCTACACGAAACACCGCACATTCACGCAGACAATGATTGCAGAGGGAAGCCCTCTGCAGCAATCTCTATGCTGTTGATTGCACAATGGAGACAAGCAAAGGAAAAGAGAACGTGAGCCACAACATCCTTCTTTAAAATTGCATCACGTGAATTAGAAATCATGAAGCAATGTTTTCCCTCCTATCTGCACACCCCTATTTGGGGTAGAAAATACTCATTTTGCTGAGACTGTGAGACCACCAGAGTTCTGTAAGAATAAGATTTGCTCTACCATTTCCACCCAGAACAGGGCTATCTGCTCCTCAGAACTTTCTGGGTCTTTGTGCAATGACAGCACAGAACTTGTTGGGAGGAAACAGTTGTCATGTCTGGGCTGCAAATGCTGAAGGAAAATACTTGGATTTAAACTACGAATCAAACAAGCAACTAGGCTTTGTAAATACTCTGCACCACAAAATTATGGATTATTTGGTTCAATGAAGACCATCAACAATCTACACGTGCCAATTTGTAAAAGCGTATTAAAAAAAAAAAAAAAGGAAAACATCGTTGCTTTCCCAAGTTACTTGAGAGACATTTTTACAGGAGGCTGTTAAATTACAAGATCTGCAAGAGATCTAAATGCATAATTCCTCTATACTAATTAAACATTTTTGAGACAAATGCAATCTAAGAAAATCTCTCATGCACATATGAAATGTAAGTTTTGTTCCTCATCAAGGAATTGATATTTAATTCAAAGTCCATTCCATCTCTACCAGACAGAACTTACTGAATTGCCCCTTTGATTTTAACAGGAAGAGATGATACAGAGCCTTCCTTAAACAAGGCTGATGCTATACTCAGCATCACACAAAAGACACTGCAGTGAATTTGGAGGCACCCAAAACTTCACAGTTGTCACTTCCCAGCACTTCAGCCATCTGGAAGGCCTGCCATCTCCTACAGCAAGTGCAAGCTGCTACGACTTGTGCTAAAAGAAACTTCCATTTCCAACTGCACATGTAAGGTCTGAGCTCCTCAAAAGACCACTCTGGTCCCTGCCTGGAGCAGACCTGACATTGGTCACTGCCTGAGGCTGAAACAACCACAGCAGGCAACACTGGGTAACAATGCTCTCACTCTAAAGATTCAATTTGGCCTCAGTATTTCTTGTATAAAGAAGGTTTAAGTAAGACTAGAAAGTTCCTTTTCTGCTTCCCTGTTGCCTTTCCCTCCACATGATCATATTCAGCCTGTCAGGCTCCAGGGCCCAGAGGGCTGGTGTCAGCACCAGAGCTGCCCCAGGAGAGCTGTGCCTGGGGCTCTGTGCTGGCAGGGCCTGCTGAGCACCCTGGCCCCAGGGAATGGGAGTGCTCTGCATCCCTCTCCAGCCTACAGGCTGCTGGATTCAGTGCTAAGGAGTTCCTGAGGGGGATGTGCTTCCAGCCCTCCTCTGGAGAAGGGCAGGTTGCCATGACAAAGGCCTTTGAGACAAAGAGGTGTGGGATGGAAAAATAGTATGTGGGAAACCTAGAGGGAAAAATACCGACCTCAATTCAGCATTTTCCATCATTTTCCAACACAGAGTCACAGGACTGGGGGCTTTGGTTCATGATAAACAGTAGAGAGCTACAACTGCCCTCAAATTAGGAGAGGCTGAATGAAGTAAGGAAGCAAATACAAATATTCAGCATACAAAGAGCTCAAGATATGCTGATCTCGATGAAGAAAGCTTCTCCACAGAAAGGTGTCCTAACATCACTTCAAACAACCCTTATTATCAAATGCTGCCAAAGCAGAATCACTGCAAGCAAAGGCACCTTTCCTTTAGGCCTTTACAGGTCCTTCCCAATGGCCTTAAGAAAGCCTTAATCACCTGAGCCACCTGCCACCATTTTATGGATTGCACAGGCCCTGCTGCAGTAAAAGCAAGCTTACAAATGCCTTTTCAAAGGCATACTTTATGTTTCTAAAGTTTCTCTATCCCAGAAGGTCTCAACAAGGTCTGAACAAATCCACAGAAGGTAGCAAATAAAAATAAAAAGAACAGGAATGAGAGGGAAGAGGCAGATGCAACCACAGCACCAGGCGATAGGCTTAATCCTGTTGTCTCTTCTAGATTTAAGAAACCAAGAAACATGGCACTGTATAATAAGTGTCGAAAACATGGAGTTCTATAATAACCAGGCTATCAAAAGCTGGGAAATCCCACTGCCCTGAAAGGCAGACTGAAACACAGCTTTGTTTTTTCAGAACTGAATTTTTAACGTCGTACATTACAGTCAGTCATGTCCCTCTCTCCCATTTGTTGTAGGGGATCCATTTCAAAACATTTCCTTGCTTCAAATCATGCCTGTCATTACAATCCCAAAGCACCTAGGCTGCACATGCACTATCCCTTAAAAGCAGTGATTTCTGGGGTGGAAAGACATCAGCTGTATATAATGGGAATAGCTATTGCCTACCTCCTCCCTAAACCTTATGAACAGATCTCTTTTCCTATTCCCTTTTCCTCTGCAGCATCTGAGACTTGGCATGGTGTCAGCTGGCAGTGCCACTTCACATCCAGCTCCCCTGTGTCCCCTCTACTTCCAGTGCTATGGATCCAGAATGGATGCTCCACTTGTGTGCCCCAGCTCTGAATCCCTCTAGCTGTTCAGACTCTTCCCATTTTCCCAAGACAGCAGGTTTCTATCCACTGCCTCCAACTTTCTTCTGCAGCTTCAGCCCCCCTCCAGCCAGCCCTGTGCCCCCTGTGCTGTCCTGCCCACAAGGTACCTGGTGGCAATACTGGCAATGCTGCCACTGCCGCTGTATTTCCGTGCTCGACTCAGCCTCCGCGTGGGCTTTGGGTCTTGTAGTCCAGGGCTTGGAACTGAGGGGAAAGTCGAGGCATAGCCGTGTTCACACTCTGCAAGAGAATCAACAGGCAAGGCATTAAAAACAAAAACAACAAAAACAACAACAACAGAAAAAAAAAAAAAAGTCAGCAGGCAGGCCTCACTAACCCACTGGCCTAGCTGGGGAGGCCCTTAACCCTTAACAACAGCTCAGGAAAATTACTGAAGATATATTCACACGGAAGTGGACTGGGAGTTGGAGAAAAGGGAAGAAGGGAAGTATTAAGTCTCTGCCAACCCTGGAGGAAGGACACTCAAACACTGAAAATATGAAAAAAAACACAACAGTCCAGAGAGTGCCTCATCTCTCTCCTCCTGCCCAACCTATCTGAACCAGGCAAACCAGATGTATTTCACTGAGCCACTGACGTCTGCTGAGCCAGAGCCACCCACCACCATCCCTCCTGCCCAGTGGAAAACTTTCACACCAATCCCCCCTTTTCCACCCAGAAACCACATCCATGTCAATCTCCCCCCCTCTGCAAAAACCCTCCATCTCACCCACCACCTCCAGGAGGACTCATCAGCCCTATCCTTCATCCCTCACTGTTGGGGATTCACCATCATCCCGCCAGCAAACACTGGCTCTGATCCCTTCTCCAGGGTCACTCTCGCCCCTCGGTGGGATCTGACCCCAGACTCATTCCCCTCACGGAGGGCACCCATCCTCCCCCCATTACCTCTCTCCCTTCGCTCNCGGCAGCCCCGCGGCGGGACCGGCCCCTCCGGCCGCCGCCCCGCCCGCCGCCTCGCAGCACTTTGTTTACCTCTGCCCGGCGCTGCCGGGCGGGCGGGGCGGGGCGGAGCGGGGCGGGCTGGGAAATGCAGTTCCCGGGAGCACCGAGCCACCGCCAGCCGCGCACGCAGGACCCTCCCGGGGTAATGGCTGCGTGTCCCCGCGGCTGAGGTGATGGCTCCGTGCCCACACAGACCCCGAGGAGGTGGTGGTCAGGTCACAGAATCACAGAGCGGCTCACGCTGGGAGGGACCGCGGTGGGTCGACCTCCCTGCTCAAGCACAGAGCACAGTGCGCAGGATTGCATCCACATGGCTCTGGAATATTTCCAGTGAGAGAGACTCCACAGCCTCTCTGGGCGATCGCCGCCAGTGCTCAGTTACTTGCACAGCTCTTCATATTCAGGTGAGACTTCTGTGTATCAGTTCCTGCCCGTTGCCACTTGTCCCATTGCTGGGCACCGCCGAAAAGAATCTGGTCCAACCTCTGACAGCTCCCTTCAAACAGACAGCCATTGAGCAGATCGCCTCTCAGTCATCTNTCCGCAGCCCCGGGCCGCCCTCCGCCCCCACGCTCCCGGCTTCCCCGCTGGACACGGGGGCGGCTGCGCTGGGATCGCCGTCTCTGCCCAGTGCCCGGGCCTCGTCACAGCGTCCCGGGGGCGGCTCTCGTGGGAGGCCGAGGGGCGGCAAGGGAACACGCGAGGAAACGCCGGAGGAAGGAGCCGCTCCGGGATGCTCCCGCCGAGGAGCGGCGAGCGCTTATTGCTGNCCTCCCTGCTCAAGCACAGAGCACAGTGCGCAGGATTGCATCCACATGGCTCTGGAATATTTCCAGTGAGAGAGACTCCACAGCCTCTCTGGGCGATCGCCGCCAGTGCTCAGTTACTTGCACAGCTCTTCATATTCAGGTGAGACTTCTGTGTATCAGTTCCTGCCCGTTGCCACTTGTCCCATTGCTGGGCACCGCCGAAAAGAATCTGGTCCAACCTCTGACAGCTCCCTTCAAACAGACAGCCATTGAGCAGATCGCCTCTCAGTCATCTCTTCTTGAGGCTGATCAGGCCCAGCTCCCTCAGCCTTAGTCCTGAGAGAGACGCTCCAGTCCCCGGTCAGCTCTGTAGCCCTCCACTGCTCCTGCTCCAGGAGCTCCGTGTCTCTCGAGCTGAGAAGCCCAGAGCTGGACACAGCACTCCAGGTGAGGGCTCCATGCCCACCCACATGGAACTGACAGGGCTGTGGCAAGGATAAAGCACAGAGGCTACAAAAGACAAAGCCACAGGGTGGAAACTTTCCGCGTCTCAGCTTTGGAGATGTAACTAAAAAAAAGTGACAGGAGTTCCCAGCTGGAATGACTGATACATTGTTTTTCATGGGAGGCTGAGGAGCAAGACCCATTTTTCAATGTGCACAGATGATTTAAGAGCACAGACAAAAGATACCATAGACAGCAAACTTAGTGTACTCGAAGTAGCGCATTGACAAGGCACAACAGTGACCATCTAACATTTTTACAAATGCTATCGCACACCTTTCAGTATGATCACTCTTTTCAGAATTTTAATAACGTACTTACATATTGATTTTCATGCAGGTACAAACCCTTGGATCACTTTTATCACTCTGAATTTTACCAACTTCAGCATTAGCTAGAATGGAGTTTAAAAACCTAATAACATAGAATTGTATGATACCAGTCTCTAAAATATTTGACTTACTCAAAAAGGATGCACTCAGAGAACATTCACAGTAAATATCTGAATCTCCAACTGATTCTGACTTAGAAACCCTCCAAAGACTGTTTTGTAGTTCTGATTAGGGTTATTTTCTGAACCTTTAGGCCATGACTGGTTACATTTGCAATCATTCCTCCATCACAATGGGAAACAGAAAAGTACCTCGAAAAAAATCCCAAAAAAGCAGAGATTCTCAATCAATGGTTTATGTCTGGTAGCAAGGGCTTTAGGCAGAGCACAAAGTATCAGGAGACTCGTGAGGGAGTTGCAAGAGTTGGCAGCAGTCAACTAGAGAAGGCCTGAAAAAAGTGGATTCAGGGTAGCTAACTTTTCTCTACACACAATTTGCTGATTCACCATTTCTGAGGTTTCCTCAGAAAACTGCAGGCTTGCAGCTGATGGAGGTAAAAATAATACCACTATTCAGTTCTTACACAGACCTTTTCATCTCTGAATCTCTAGGGGTTGATTTGTTTTGTTTCTCTTAAGGTGGGATAGCTGAAAAATAAAGGAAGCTGGGACACCTCCAGGGACATCCCTTCCTCATTCTGGGAAAGCCAGTCCCAGCCCTTGCTCACACAGGACAGTCTCCACTCATATACTCACACCCAGCCAGACCATAGCACACGTTAAGACTGGCTTTTGTCTGGGAAAAAACTCAGGGAACAAAGTATTCTCTCTCCCCACCTCATACTTCTATACTGGAAACTGCCCATAGAAGAGACTGTTAAAAGCATATGGAAAATTCCAAATTTGAGCACTCTCAAGGACTCATAAGATCCTGGATTAGGGAAAAGGACTCAGGTGTACAGACCTCTCCACAACAGTGAGGTTAATGCAAGAGCATTTCTGGGCTCTATCTGTGCTTCCTTAAAGCTACTTCCAAAACCAGAGAGCCATTTGCCTCCCAGGATTAGCAATACTAAACATTAAAAAACCCCAATCTCGCAACTACAACCCCCCCAACTCATGATGAAGCCTCAAAATCACTGCAAAACAGCGCCCTTGTGAGCATCCACTGCCACTAGCTTTTCTGATGGCACACTGGGAGATATGTGGTGCCACTCTAGGGATTAAATAGGGAAAGCCATGGCAGGAAAATGAAAGGGTAGGTTAGGAGCATATCAGAGTGTCAGTCTCATGAAGGTAAAGTTCAAGATACAAAACAAGAGAGGATGAAGGAGGGGGACCCTGATACACATGGTGAAATCCCTGGAATGAAGTAACAGGATCAGTTTTGTGTGAAATGATGTAGGATAAGCTCTTGCATTTACACTTCAGCTCAGCTTCCAAGTCTTTGTTTCTGAAGTAAACAATGTACAATTAGAAAAAAAAAAAATCTGTCTGAAACAAAGACAAATTTGGGAATAAACTGCAGGACATTTCCCCAAAGAAGGAGCCCTAGAGAAGAGGCAAATAAACTATGGAGCCACTGCAGATCTGTAAAATCTTGCAGTTGCCACCCCAAGTGCTCGTGTGGGCAGGTCAGCCTGCAAAATACCAGAGTGTGACAGAAACAAAAGTGGGTGGAAAGTAAACAGCAGGAAGATGCCCAATGCCATTCAACTGCTGGCCAAAAAGCCCCCACATTTAGATTTTAAATGTGGTTGAGCAATCCACAGGCAACACTGAGGAGGGGCTAAGGGAAGAGTATTTTAGGGGAGAATGAGATCATTTAATTTAGTGGCTCCGAATGATCTGTAAGTACAGTTTTCTGATTATAAGTGCTTGCTGCTTGGCATCCCTTCTGGCAGCTGTGATTCACTTTCATTGTGTGTTCTGCTGCTTCGCCCTTTAGAAAGGGGCTTTTTACATTTTATTAAATGGCACTTCGGCAACCCTCCATTTCCAGCCTTAATAATGGATTTGTTAATCTCCCTGATAGCCTTTCCCTCCTCCTTAGCAATAATTTAAATATCCAAGAAGAAATCTGCAGTGCAGAAATCAATTAATATTTACATCTGAAATGCTGCTGTACTATTTTCATCAAGTACAACAGATGTGATCTGTTTTTTATCAACATCACCATCACTTGCATTAAACTAGCAACTTCCATCAGGGAAATTTTCTAAGAGCTTTCTGAAAGTAATGTTTTAAGCTTCTCAAACCGAAATTACTTTAGCTATTTTCTTTCCACTCAGCAGGAAGGGAAACTGAGGTGTAAGCAGCATAATTGCTCACATGAAGACACACCCTAAGTCAGAGGTGGAACAGGAACACGTCTCACAAATCAAGATGCCCAGCCCTCTGCTTTGAACACAAACCTTAGAAATAACACAATGCTTTGCAACGTGGAAGTTATTTTCAATAAGGGCAATCCCTTTGGCTAAGCTGTCTTGTTTTTCATTCTGTATTTGGCTTTTGCTAAAATCCTCCTGTCCCCAACCATTTGCATTTTCTGGGAGGAACATCAAGATGGCAATAGTCGTAAGCACTTCCTTTGCCATCTTCACACAAACCCTCCAAACTCTTAATACTGTTTTCAAATCTTTGAAATCTAACATTTGTGCAATCAAAGCATGAACAGAGATCCCTAGTAGGAACCATTTTCTGACACTTTCAAAGTACTGCGAAGATTCAGTGATTTCCCAGATTTCTGGGAACAGCAGATCCTTACCACTCCTGTTTCTCTAGTGAGGGGAACAACACCTGAACAACATGTCAGCACACACTGTAACAAACAGGTCCCTATTCTTGTAGTCATGACTGTAATAGCTCAGTATTGCAGGACTTGCAGCAGCAGACTGGAGAACAACCCAAGTCTCACCTGCTCAACTCCTTTCTAAGGCTTACTAAGGTGCCTACAAGTGCCTGTAGGACATGGCCTCATTTCTCATCTGGGAGCTTCAATCTTTCGCAAGGCATCAGATAATCCATTTCAGTACTCCCACTGGTATTTGGAACCCATCCACAACTGAGGACAGACGTTTCTCAGAACCAAACCTCTGGGATATCCAAGAGTTTGAACAGGAATAGAGTGCACACTCTGATTCAAAGACAAAGCTGTGCCAAACAATAAGATAAAAGCCACAGATCTATTGGCTCTTTGGGTCACTTGCTCCCTCTCTCCAGGAGATGTGCTCTGTTTTCAGACCTGTGCTGTGCCCAAATTTATACTGAGTCAGTGACTTACTCTGTGACTTTGATTAAGTCACTTAACTGATCCAGCTGCAAAATTAAGAGGAATTCCCATTAAAAAAAATGTACAGTCCTTCAGCTAAATAACAAGAAGGTAAGGTTCTTCAGCCAGCAGCAGAAGGTGCTTCTCTGCCAGCTCTCAGGATGCTCTGCTGACAAGGGATGTGATCAGTTCTCAGTGGTGCTTCTGGCACAGTTCCATGGTTTTACCTCTGCCCTATAATTTCTCCTGCTGTGGCTTCCTTCTGAATTCTATGCTGAGGTCCAAACAGCATGAGTCAAAATCCCCCAACCTGGAAGTGGCTAGCGCATGAATCATTGTGGCCAGGTCATGAACCAGGAGGAATGAAAGGGGTTTACTGTGAGTTGGATGAAAAATATATGAAGGGGTCCCACACTGCTCTACAGATCACATCACCATAAGATCCAAGACCATCTACACTGACCTTGAACCATATGTTCAGCCCTCAGTGATACAATGGGAGCTCTGCACACAGACCAAAGGCAGCCTCAGCTTCTTCTGCCCTCTGCTAATTACAGGTTTCTGACATTTCTTTGGTGTGTCAGAAAAAGATCCTAAACAGCACATAAACAATGGAAGGAGCCACATGATGAAGATATTGTTAACTCATCCCCAAGGCTCAGTTGTCCTCTCCCTCAGAGAGAATTATTCAGGAGCAAAGGACAAATCTAAGATCACCCATTTGTTATTCCTGGTAAGAAGATCAATAAACATAGCCAGCACTTGAAGATCTAGCTGTCTCCTGTGAGAAGCCATGGTCCCCTGTCCCATGCATGCACACCTCTATTAGACTTGTGAACTTGTCACCCCTGTTACAGAGACTTGATTGCCTTCACGCTTTTGGAAGAGGATATGGCAACACAGGTCTGTATCTGTAGTGAGATCAGAATGTATTACACACCATGCCTATTACAGATAATTCATCGTATCCAAAGGATTCATCACACGTTTTGCGCAACTCCTACTGACAAAAACATGAGTCCACACACACAAAGGGGATGCCTGACACATACTAAACCTCAGCTGAGTTTACTCCTTTAAAAACATCTTCCAAATTCCAGCATCTCAGCTGCTACAGATTTTCAGCCATACTTATTCATGAAGTGGCATTTGCAGAGGTTACAGATATATCAACAGAGCTGCCCTCAGCACAACTTTAATTTCTGAAAACAGCCACTGTAACTTTCTTCATGTGACGTTTCTATTCCTTGGATACCAAGCTTAAATTTCTAGAAACAAGTCATTTGGAAACCTGTATGCGTCAGTTAGCAAGGTGTATTGGGATTGGGTTTTGTGGTCTCACCATAAGAACTGCAGCAAGAAAGTAGGCAGTGCTGTTATTCACTCCCAGAGGCTCAACTGGAAAAATAATTCAGTTATATTTCAGTAGGTAAAAATACTCCAGCTTACCCAAGTTTGATAAGAAGATTCTAACCTTCCCTGTCACCGCACTGTAACACAGGTAATTTCTCTTCTAATATTTTAGAATATATTTTAAAATATAAGGGGGGTGCTGAGAGGCCACTCCTGAACACTGTCTCCCCCTGCCATAGCCCTGACAGCACATCCTACCCTGCTCCACGGCTCTCTGCCCTGTGGTTCTGTTTCCACACCACCCAGCCAACCCATGGCCCCTCTGCAATTATTAATGACTACAACAATAGGATGTGGGACCTATAAATGCAAATCATAATCATCTCCATATTTCTGCCTGAGCTTCAGGCAGGTAGGAAACTCCTGCCTTATCTGAAAGGCCCGCCCTAGACATGGAAGGCTCTACTGTCTGCCTTGCACCACTGACCTGCAGACAAGGGTAGGTGTGTTTTGGAGGCTGAAAACATCCTTGTAGTTGCTCCTCTATCACCAGAAGGTGTGACACGCACATGTGGGATATCCAAGCATTTGGATCCACAAGAGAAGAGGTTGTGTCCACCTCTCAGGGGGCCCCTCCACCAAACAGCATCTGCTCCTGCTGAGGACAGTGTCTTGAGAAGGTAAATAACCTGGCACAGCCACCAAAGTCTTGGAAAAATGAATGAGGACACTGAGTGTAGTTTATCAGAAACCATAAAACTATGAGGAAAACCACTTGAGCTCTCAGAGCCTTAATAGCCCTTCCTTAAATTCCTTCCCTTGGCTACTGAAGCCCTTCAGCTTCCATACCACTGTGATGCTGATCCCAGCAAGCATCTTGGTGCTTTACCCGGCTCTGTCCCTGTCACCCATCCTGGCCAGGAAGAGACAAACATCTATCTGTCACCTCTATTTTTTTAAGACTCTGTTTCCTTAGGGCAGGGCACTGTCACTCCCCTGCATGTACAGCACCTGGCACAACAGGGCTGTGACTCAGCCACCTTCCTGATGGGAGTAACACCAAAATAGCTCATTACAGCCCTGCATAACACCGTGGTCAAATGACCTGGGCATCCTGCAGGAAGCAGGCAAGCACCAAGTCTGACTGCAACTGAGTCTGGCAGTCTCCATCACCAAACTTTTTTGAGTATTGCTAATTGTGAGTTCAGAGACTGTAATGAGCAGTGACCAGCCATTAGCAACATTTCTGCCAGGCTGCCAGCACTGAGGAATGACCCCTGCCCTGGCAGACGAAAGGGCATGGCATTCTCTTGGTGCAATAACCTGAGCTCTACATGCAAATCCCTTCCCAGAAACGAGATGTATATGCATTAGGATATAACCCTCCCGCTTCTGCAGCTGTTCCTTAGTTTAGATAGGGCCAGTAATGCTCAGAGATTGTTTTCCAATCCCAGCAGCATTTTTCTTTGTTTGGGAGCAACATGTAAAAGCTGCCTGGTTTATGACGGTCACGTTCTGAACAGCACGTTCACCAGCTGAACCTTTGGTTAAATGGGACTTTTCACCCTAAAATGTCCTGATTGCACATTAAAATATTGAAAGGTTTTGCAGAATTGCCTAATAAAAGTGATGATTTCCAACATTATGACCTCAAAAATTACTAGTGAAAGCTTCAGTGAAAACAAGTGCTCAGGAATGGAGTTGTTTAGATGCAAATACCTCTTTTAAAATCTAGCAATAAAAAATCTTGTATCCTGCTGTCCTACTCATTTTCCAGTTCCAAACAGGGAACCGTATAAAATGATGCATTCTAAAATGGAGCATATAAAAGATCCGATACTATCCATCTCAACAGCAAGGAAAATTCTATCTCTCCCCACCCTGAAAAAAATCCATGATTTTGACAGTTCCCTTTCACAACAAGAGCGCTTGTTGAGAAAAAAAACAAACTTAAACCAGCGGTCTCACAGTCAATTTCCAAACCAAGGGTGCTGTTGTTTTCATATGCAAACCCAATTCTTGCTGGTACCTCCTGTCATTTTCCTGCTCGCAGCTGCTGCTAGCGGTGCAGCTCAGCTCCTCAGACGCTTGGCTTTGCAGATTCATTACGAAACAACAATTAGCACATGAGGAAAAAAATCCCACCCCAATATTAACTCAACTTTCAAAAACAGAAAAGCAGCCTGGATTTGTTCTGGGCGAGCAAAGAGCAAGGGCTTTTGGCTGCAGCTTTTGCGGCAGAGCAGCTCCTCCGCAGTGGGATCCCTTTCCCTGGAAGCCTGCGTGCACGCAGCTTTTCCCGCAGAACAAGGGCACCCTATATCGTCACCTGCACCTATAGCTGCCATAGGGGATGAACGGCGAGGAGAGGGTGATGGTGCGATGGAGACGCGTGGCGAGGGACTCGCTGATCCCTTTGTAAAGTTAAACGGAAAACAAAACGCAGCACATGCTCCGCGGAGGAAAAAAGAGGGGGAAAAAACACCAAACATGAAACCGAGGAGGGCAGAGAAATTTAAAAAAAAAAAAAAAAAAGTAGAAAATTCAAAAAACTAAAAATAAAGGCTAAAACAAAGAGTAACAGAGAAACCCGAGGAAAACAACGGCACAACGGTGGTGGCGGAGCGGAGGCCGGGGCTCCCGGCGAGGTTCGCATGTGACACCCCCGGGCCCGCAGGAGCCCCCGGGCC
>VXBI01013294.1:301995-411495 GCA_013397375.1 Toxostoma redivivum | reverse complement strand
GGCGGGTCGGCGCTCAGCAGCCCCGGGATGTGTTACAGCTCCGCAGTGGGGAACGACCCCCTGGAAAGGGGCACCGGCTGCTGCGCCGGCGGTGGTGGCACCGTGCCCCCGGGGATGGTGGCACTGGCGGTGCCGGTGTAGCGGCGGGGGCACAGCTGCACCCGCCCCCGGGACACAGAGGCACAGCCAGGCCTGTCCTGGCCCTTGTCACCCCGTGTCACCTCCCGCCACTGCCCGAGGGTCCGTCCCTGATCAGGGACCCAGCGTGACAGGCGGGCTGGGGAGCCCATGCTGCTCCCAGCCCTGGAGGCAATGGGGCCAGCGCTGCAGGCACAGTCCCGCACTCCAAAGGAGCCCCTCGGCGCGAAGCACCAGCGGTTTAATGTCAAATGACTCCTCCTCTATTGAGCAGTGCCCTCTAGAAAGCTCTCTCTGAGTTCAGACTCTAAAAGCAATTAATAATATTATTTTTTTCCAAAGTAAATCGAAGGCGGTGAGCAGGCAAGGGATGCACCAGCCTCCCTCACTCCCACCATATCCATCCCTGCAGACCTGGGGTCAGGGCCGGGCACACTACAGTTTGTTGTCCCCTTGTTTTGCAGTCAGGGAGGTGAGAAAGAGCAGCCCAGAGGAGAGAGCTCAAGACCTGACCCAGACTGAGGAGAAGGGCAACGATCTGCCCTTCCAGGACTCATTTGCAATGAATTTTGAGGGGATAGGCGGAGTGGACTCTACTAGCACCAGGCTGGCAGCAAGTGACCTCCAGCACCCTCCTGGCTCCTCTTCCATCCGTGACAACAACACCTGAAACACGGTGCTACGTTTGCAGCACAAAACCCCGCTCCTGCCCGGCCGGTCGGGTCGGTCTGGTTCCACTGAGGAGCCCTGTGGGAGCGGCTGGGGAGCAGCATCGCTCCAGAGATGTGCTGGGGCGTGGGGACCTGCTCACACCTGGTGCCGTGGGGCCCCGTGGGGCTCACCGGCCTCCCAGGGACCGGAACTGTCTGGAGAGCAGAGAAGAGAGGTCGTGGTGGCGTTTAGGAGTGCTGTATTAGTGTTAATTGGTACCTAGAGCCTGCAGCATCACGGGAACCTGAATCACCTGAGAGTGGACAGTGCCCCACACTGCATGCAACGAAATCCCCGCGGCTCCTAAGTGCTGAGGGCCAGCGGGCTATTTTTGGGAAGCATGGCTGAAAGATTTCATCGGTCACATGCCCTTCCCACTGCACATGCCGGGGCTGGGCCAGCTCCCCTTGCAGTGCGGCTCAACACAGCCTCTCCCGGGGCCATATGGCACCTCCTCCGTGCCGGCAGCACCGCATGGCTGCTGCCACATCAACAATGCCACGGCTTGTCCCATCACCGCATTTGGCAGCCCAGAACGGGCTGATGTAGGGGGAGGGCACCAAGCATCATCTAGATTTAGCTGTGGCCTGAAGAAGAGTGGAGAAGAAGGCAGAGCCTGGTGTGCCGGGAGCGGAGTGGGAGAGAACGCCGCTGCCAGGCTCGGGTGTGCTCAGCACCTGCAGGCGACTGGCCATCCCTAAGAGCAGAATTTCAGCTGGGAAAGCAAGGGTTGACCAGAGCAGAGGTGGAGGTGGGAGCCAGGCTGAGCCATAGGGTACATCCAGGCAAGTGAAGGACTCAGAATGTACTTGGCTTTTATTATCTCCACTGACTAGCTGAGATAAGAAACGATTCCTGCTTTACAAGCATGCATGGGTGAACACTCCCATTAAAACATCAGCCAGAAAGTCACGGGCTTTCTAATTGTGCAGGGATTGAGCTAGTGGTGTGACTGCTCTAATCAACCCCAATTGCAGAGACCTGGACACTTGGGGCACCTCTCTGCTGGCTCACTATCAGGCAGAAGGCTTTCCATGACCTCACCTTAAAGTACAAGAGGTCATTGCTGAAAGCACACCAAAGGCAGCCAATATTGATTGCTTAAAAATCAGATGGTTTAAAAATCTCATCCCCTCTCCCAGAAGATGAGGATGTGTATGGCCCTCCAGAGTCCATACTGCAGATCTTGTGCCTAATGGCAGCATCTCCTGTTACCTACTGCATTTCTTGGTCCTCCTGCACAACACTTCTCTAGCAATTTTTGGAATGGTTTGTATTAATTGATGCTGATTCAGCCATCAATAGCAGGTACTATTTTTCCCAGTGTGACATCCCATGTTTGAAGCCAGAATAGTCATAATTTTGATCCTTCTCCCTTCTAGCTTAGTTTCAGGATAATTTCTCTTTAAAGGCTCTTCCACAGAGAAAAGTATTCCCAAGGGAATGGTCCAAGGGCAGGGATTCCAAGGGAACTGGCTCAAGAGGAATGGAGGCTTTATGGCATGTGCACTGTGAGGTACAAAAAAAAAAAGAAAAAAAAAGGTGGGCAGTGGAAAGCACACAGAATCATAGAGGCAACACAGAAGGAGTGATAAGAGAAGAAGTTTTGCAGTATTGGCATCTCTGCACATCCAGCAGCCATGGTCCAGCACCCTCATCCACTGCAGCCTTCTAAATACAGCCAGTTAAGGGCATGCTCTCTTTATTTCCCTTCTCTTGTACTTTGTTCAACCTTTGAGCTCATCCTGAAGTCTCACTGTCATTTTTTTCTCTACAAGGGGATGGGGACAAAACTGGAAGATCTGAGTGCAGCCCTGTGGGCCCACGGAAATGGGAGCTGGGATGAGATGGGGTGAGCCAGTGGCTCAGCCCCACTGCCCACACCATCGGCACGGTCCCTGCTTCCAGGCATGTGGCCAAGGCAGTGCTCACGACGTGGGAGATCCCTGGACCTTTTATCATCAGCCTGTGGCTGCAGGCTGCCCTCAGTACAGCATGGCACAGCCAGGGCAGTGTGGCTCAGGGGTGCAGAGGTTGGGTGCCCACAGTGATGCTGTCAAATTCACACCTGTAGAAGTGGGGAAAATATCCACTCCATCATTTGGGGATTGGGTTAGATAAGAAGTAAGATTTCTAGAGTGCTTTATTTTGCATATTTGTATAACATAGCAAAGGTGTGCGTTTAGATGCAAAGCCAGGTGGAGTGAGGTGTCTTGAGAAACCCCTGTGGTAGAGAGTGAGCATCCCTTCCCCCCTGCCATGGGAATCATCTCATGTCTGTGGGGTGCCCATGTTGGGCTGAACAGAGGAAAACAGAGCTACTGCTCTGAGCACAAATGGCAAGTCCCCTTTGGTGGGTGTATTTTGACCTTGTTCTGGTGGTATCACACACAGCAGCTGTTTCCTCGCATTGCAGGTGTTATCCATTCAGTTTGTTCCAGTGGCAGTACCAGTGTAAATCACCCCTTGGACAGACTTGGCAGGGTTCAGAGAGGGTTTTAAAGAGTGGGGGCCAAGACAGCCCTGGATTTTGGTCTGCAGAAGCTCCTAGGAGCACCTGCTCTCTCTCCTTTCAGGCTAATCCCAATGTAATCCTTTTATAAAATTTCACCTGCCTTTAAAAGTCTGCTGCAGTTCTTTTTGAAGGACTAACTAATTTTCCAAGTGATAGTTGTGCTGCCTGTCTGCCATGGGCAGGCATTTCTTGCTGCACAAGAGTGATATAAAGGTATTGAAAAAAGGTTTGGAGGCTATTACCTATCTTTTTTATTTTTTTAATGGACACAGTTGTGGTGGTGGTGATGGGCTAGAGCTGGTCTGGAGCAGCTGTAGCCTGGAGGAGAAGATCTCTCGTGGAACCTGGGTGACTTCTAAAACCTTGATTTTGCTGTTGGACCCAGGAAGTTTTTAGTATAACTGGCATCACTCCTTATGGTCAGCCAAGTGCCCCAGCCCAAAGGTGAGTGGAGGTACTGCCCCTATCCTTGCCCAAGCATGATTTAATTGGGGTGCAGAAATCTGCCTGCACAGACAATTACACAGGGGCCAGTGAAATGTCCAATCTCTTCTTTCACTAGTCAATAATTAATACATGTAGCTCTCCCCTGGAGCACTGGCTCCAGGCTGTCCTGCCAGGCCCCTGGCTGCCACCTGCTATTGCTGCCTGTTGTCCCTTGTCCCAAGGTGTGACATGGGACTGTGATTTACAGCAGAGCGACACATTCTGTGGGGCTGGTTGATGTTTGCAGCCAAGGGCTCCATGTCCTTAGGGATGCTGTCAGAGCCTAACTCTCACTTGGGCAAACCCAGAATGAGTGGATGTATCCAGCCCTCTTATGAAGCCATCATTACAACGGCCTTTCACTTCCCCAATTGCTTCCTAAATTGAACAAGAGATCAGGATAACTCAGAGGTGCCCCAGGAGAAAGGCCTTTGTCAGGATTCTGAGTCCCTGCTCCAGCAGCTGTCATGCATAAGGTGGGTTCTCAGGCTCCTGAGCAATTCTGATCCCCTGCTCAGGAAGCTCCATGATTTCACTGTGTGTGTCTCCGGCTGCCCACACTGCCACATCGACTCTGCTATCTGTCCTTGATGCTCTCTTTTGGAGTGTGCTAGAAATAACTGAGCTACAAATAGTGGTGATGGTCCCTCTCACCTGCTCCTGCCTTGCCCAGCCATACTGCTTCTCTCAGATCCATTTATGATGCTATTATTCACAGTTTCATCTTGTAACCTCTAAAGCTTCTACTTAATTTTCTTTGAAATCCCTGTAAGGATTGACCCTCCTTGAGACCCTATGTGGTGCCCCCTGATCTCCTGATCTCAGCATTCATCAGGCAAACCTGAGCTTTGATCTCTGCTTTTACAATAAACTTTTTTTTTTTTTTTTTTACTTCCAGTCTTCTAATTGCCCTCCCCACTCTCCATCTTTGTAATAGTAGGTTTTCTGTCTCAGAGGAGATGGCACAAGCTCTTCTTGACTCCTCGTACTTCTCTGCCATTCACACTTGGCCTTTCACAGTAGTTGCCATGCAGTTCTGCTATAAAAATAATAAAGAATTTTTCTTGCCCACCCTTAAGGGAAAGCACACATATGGTCTGAAATTGCCTTGTGCCAGCAGAAAAAAGGCACATCTCTTGGTGGGTGGATTAAATGCTGAATATTCCTGGTGGGTCTGGGTAAGGAGTGGATGGAACCTGCTAAGGCAGGTGGAGGCTGGAAGAGTGTCTCCTCTGGTGCAAAGAGCTAAGTGGAGGATCTAGTTCTCCATCTGTTCAAACGAAAGCTTTACATCACTCCTAGGAATACACCAATTGATCCTTGAGTCTGGGATGGGCTGGCAGATCAAGAGAATGTCATTTGACATTGCTCCAGCCAGGAGGATCTTGTAATGTTCTCTGTGTGCAATTTTGCATGCTTCAGCTTTGAGTTTTTATGTTAGACTCAGTAGTGTGACATCCAAGACATCAACATCCAACACATTTTTGGGATTTGGGCTTTCTGGGCTAGGGCTGAGGAGCCATTAGGACAAACCTAGCAGGATGCACTGTGGGAAGAGCAGAAAAAGAGGATCCAACACCTCCCAGTGGAGGTTTGAGCCTCTTCTCACTTTTGAATGCCTTGTGTCTCTCCACTCAGCTGGCCTTTTAACTGATGTCATAGCACACAAGCTCCTGGTCCCCCTGTGTTTTGATGCATTAGCTCAGGATGGCCCTCCTGAGGTGGTGACTGCTATGAAACCAGGCATCTCTGGGTTTGTGCACAAACTGCACCTGCTTTTTTCCCTTTCACCCCCTCAGGCCTCGTGTCTTGGCAAACTGGCTGCAGAAGATAAAGCCTAGAGGAAAAGAAAGGCAGAGGCTTTACAAGGGGAAGTGTTCTTGGAGGTTTCCAACCATCCCCCCAAGATGGAGCATGCAGAAATGATGCCCAGGGTTTTGGAGGGGCAGGGTCTCAATTTTGGCCACCCCAGACTGTCTCTTCAGCAATACCTTATTTCTCCTTTTCAAAGCTTTTGCAGTTTGGACTCATCAGACAGTTTCTACAAAGAGGAGAACCTCAAATTTGCACAATAAAATTAGTTGCCTTGGATTTCATGGCTGACTTGGCCTTTGTGGTACCTGGGTCTGGTGTTAAGGTTGGGAAATCCATCAGGGCACAGCTGACACCCGACTCCAGCAACAGCAGCAACTAAATAATAGTGAAAAATTACATTCTTCCTTCAAAGGAAGGGAAGAATGCTGGTTATTCCAAATAAAAGGCTGGATAAAGGTTTAACTTTAAAAATTTGTTAAACTTTAGAAAAGATGTCATGGGCTAAAGAGGTTATGCTCAGACCTGGAGTTACTGCTCACCTGCAGGCAGAAGAAAGGGTCAGTGCCCAGGGAAAGGCTGCAGGAACCTGGTGGATAAATGCTACTGGGGTGGGTTTGGAGGCTGGGGGGCACAGGGATGCTGCTCTTGGCCCTAATGCCATATCACAGTGGGCAGGGGAAAGCAGCCCCTGGCTGTGGAGCCACAATGATGGACACCAGCTGGGCAAGGGAGCATAGAGCTTGGAGGGGACAACGCTTCACAGGAGGAGCTCTGCTTTGGGAGGAACCTTGGGAGCATCCAGTGCCACCAGCCAGCAGCTCTGCTGGCTCAGTGTGGGAGCAATGCATCAAGAGACAACTCGTGACTCTTGCAGCATAATTGATGTTGCCTAATGAATTCCTTCACTTCTTACAAGCATCTCCCTCCAATACAGCTCACTGTGCCTCTGCAGGCCACTAGCAGGCAGGTTTTGACCCTAGAAGCTGATGCAGGAGGGTTTTCTGGTGCATCCCAAGAACAGAAAAAGCACACCAGTGTTTGGATGTAGTTTTTCTAAATTTTACTTGCTTGACATCCTAATATTCAAATACAGATAGACCAGCCCTGCTGCTACTCCAAGCACCTGGTGCCATAAGGGGAGGGCAAAACCAGAGGGGATAGGCTGGGTCTTTCAGTCTAACTATTCTGAGCAGCCACGTCATATAATCCCCTTCACAAATTTCCCAGTCTCCCAGCAGCCCCCACCAGTTAATACCCATTTGTTCATGTGCCAATATTATCTGCGGTTTAAAACCTATTTTCTCCTCCTAGTATTTCCCTACAGCTTCCTTCTCATCTTCCTCTGCCTCCTCTCATCGTAACTAAGGAGCAGGATTGTGCATCCTCCCAGGCTGATCCTGCCTGGCATCCTCTGTCTTCACCCTGGCCGTGGTTGATGATTGCAGCAGCACCAGGGGCAAGTCTCAGCATCCTGGCCCCTGGTTTGTGCCCACAGCAATCCCACAGGGATGGCTTCCAATGGACTGAGATCCCTGCACCTTATGGCAATCATGTCACAGCAAAACCCACTGTGGCTGGGCCTGACCCTTCTTTTGTGCAGGTCCCAGCTCTGCTGGGTGGGGATGACACCCCCAGCCCTTCTGCTCCCCTCAGCCAGTGCTTTACTCACTTTGCAATTCATTTACTAATCCTCACCTGCTCTGATTCCACTGATGACGACTCTCACAGTGCTGTCAGATGCTTGTCTGAAGAAAAGGTTTGATCTGCACTGCCTAGCCTAGAAAAAAGACAATAATCAGTGTGACCTGTTCATTGCACTTCTAACCCAGTGCCCTTCCCTGTGACTGTTGTTCCCTCCAGGACCCAGATTCTGTAGGATCCCCAAAAGAGCAAACAACTTACAGAGTAAAACCACATGAAATGCCCCAAACCAATGTGCAGGGCAGGAAAGAGTGACTGTGGGTTCCTGATAGGGCCAACCTGGCAGAATGCCCTTGCTTAAATCAGCAATCAGCTGATTGTGGGCAATGGCTTTGGCAGGAACATGATTGTTCTGTGTTACTGATGCGCTGCCCTGCCATGGGTATTCCCCTTCCTGGGAACCCCCGTGCACCCTTTGTTTTGGGCTCACAAAACCCTCTATAAACCTGGGACTGTTGGCTCTCAGACAGCTGGTGACAGCGAGCAGCACAAATTATCTGCTCTACATTTCAGATGGCTGAACTTGGTGGCAGATGTCTTGGTCCACACCGCCAGCTTAAATCCTTGGCTCTGATGAGACTCCAGTGATGATTTTCTCATTGCCCACTCCAGGTGCCCAGAGCACTTCACCACAAACATCACTTCAGTGATTCTTAAAGATGCTGTTTGCAAAGATAGCCCTCGAAATGTACCCAGAAATTCTCCCAGCACCTGCAGGAAGATGATTCCAGAGATCCTGGTTCAAACCTACCCCTGTTTATTTGTATAACACTGATAAAACACCCCAGGCCACAGCAAAATGGCTTCCTCCCCTAGGGTGCTCACAGCATCTGGGGAGAAAAAATGATTCATTAGGGTGTCCAGGATGAGCAACAGGATTTGTGGTCTACAAAACACTTGGGGTGATTCAGCATTGGAGACTGAGGGATAGAGATGTGAATGTGCTGTTGATCATGGCAGGTGAAGCAGGATGGGGACAGAAAATCTCACCTGGGGATGGCACAGGAGGCTGCTGGTGGGGTGGCACTGACACAAGTTCAGTGTCAGGAGCTTGGGCACAAGGGCACTGAAGAAGATGCCACAGAAAAAAGGGGTTGATTTGATGGAAAGCTGAGCTGGAGGACTAAATCCTAGAGGGATGCACGGGATGTGCCTGCAAGAACAGCCCACAGGGCTGCAAAGCAGCCGGAGGAATGCTCTGCAGGGCAAAAGCAAAGTCCTGTGACCTCTGGTGACCTGACCCAGCATCACACAGGATGGGCACAGGATGGGCTGAAGTCAAACCAGTGAAAACTCACTGGATCCAGGCATAATCCCTGCAGTTTCCTGCCAAACCCTGCCCCGCGCAGGTTTCACCCAGCCGGGCAGGCAGGCACGGCGGAGGGTAGAGCAAAGACATAAATAAAGAGGTTCATGTTTTCCACCGTCTCTCCCAGCTGCCATGCAGATTGCAGCTGTTTCTCCCCAGTCACGCTGCCCGCAATACTCGTTGGGTTGGTATTTAATTGCCTCTCCCTAACGACGCATTAGGCAGGGTGTAATTTGCTGGCGCTGGTCAAACAATACAGATAAACCCGGTTTGCACACAAAGGCAGCGGAGCGGGGAAACTCCACCGTCTCATTCCGCTCCCCTTTGGAGCTGGTGGCTCCAGACATGGGCGGGATGTGGAGAGACAGACGTCTCGGCCTTCGGGAGGAGGAAGGGAAATGTCAAATAACTGGAGACACCCGCTTGCACTGCGGCGAGCTGGGGTGAAACCATGAGTACCCACAACGTCACCAGGGCTGGGCTGCCATGTGCCAGCACAGGGGCTGCCCACGTGTTTTTACAGCTCAGCACATCCCTTTTCCTGGCTTTTCTTTTTCTTCTTCCTGAATTGCAGGTATCAAGATATTTTAAGACTTCTCTCTCTGCTATTTTTTAACCTTAGTGGTTAAGATAGGGAAGATGACAACTTCACTCCTGCTTGGGAATGACCCAGCTGGATATTAAAAACCCAACAGGTTTTTTTAACTTAGGAGGAAGAAGGGCTGTCATAACACCTATGCTAGCCCTCAGTGTTTCTCAGGAGATTGGTTTCAGCAGAAGTAGTAAAAAAGGAACAAAAAGGGAAAGCTTCATTCATACCCACATCTCACCCTACAGCACCATGATGCTCAGAGCATCCCTGCCCTCCCCAGCTCTGCTTGTACCCCAGATTCCAGTCAGTGGACAGAGATTTCACCCAGATGCTGTGAATATTAGAGAGTTAAAAATTAGCCTGCCCTTGCAATGCAAGTGCTGAAAAAGCAAAACACACCCTTCCTTGTGCTGGCCCAGGGCACAAACCTGCGTTTATGATCACATCTAATACAGCCATGTACTACATGAGCAATCCCCAATATTGATACAGAGAGAAGGGCAGTTATACAAATCATGGGTGGATTTCAGTGTTCCTTAAATATTTACCCAAAAGATGCTGGTAACCAGAGTTGCTCCTAAAGAGCTGCAAATAGCCAGCAAGAAGTGAGTTTTAAATGCTTAGAAATTAGGTATCATCATTAAAATTAGCTGGGGAATTACCTTGTTTTAAGCACTCTAGTATTTTTAGGACAGCGGAACTGTGATTCTGTCTGGGCAGCAGTGAATCCTGTGGATCACCCACTTCATGCTTGGATTTGAAGGAGCCTGACTGCTGTGCCTCACCCTGTGTAGGGGAGACTTGTTTGGGACAGCACCAGGCTCCCACATCCCATCCCCGGACTTCTTAGCATCCTCCTCCCATTGCTAACATGCTGCACATGCAATAAAACCAGCTGCTTTGTCACCAAGTTGCACACCCACACCTACAAGATGGGGTAATTTATGGGAAACTGTCAGATAATCCTGTCCTGGTGCTCGGCATCCTGGCACCTGCACCCGACGTGCGCCCAGGCACAGGCACTGCCAGCGGCGCCTGCTCCCACACGGGCTGGGAGGAAGCAAAACCAACAACAAAAAAAGGAGCTGTTTGTTTGAAGGCCTCTGGAACAGGAGGAAATCAAGGGTGCGTCAAAATGGAAAAGCACAAAGACAGCAGGGAAATGGGGTTTATTTATAAACTTGGAGAGGATGGCTGTGAACAATAGGGTGGGTGGTTTTCATCCCACCAAGAGATGGAAGAGGAGTCCGTGTCTGTCAGCCCCTGGCAGAGCAGGATGGGCTGGCTGGAGAGCCCTGGCCAAGTGCTCAGCCTGGGGGTCAGGGAGTCTCCAGAACGTGGCTCCACTGCCTGTGCAGAGCTGTATCCTTGGGAGGCAGGCATGGGATGTTTCCTGGCTTCCTCCAAAGCTCCACCACACCAAAGTCTCTATGTGGGCAATGGCAAAGGGCTGCACAGCACCTACAGTGCATTTTTGTCCCTGGGGTGGTTGGGAGCACCCATCAGTGGGTAGGTTTGGGGGTAGGTCCTGTTCCCATGCAGCAGTGGTCCTGAGCATGTTTTGTGATGCAATAGCAAACCTCACTCTTGCTCATCAGCTCTCCAGGAGCTGTTGGTAACTTACTGCACATCCTCACTTCTAATGACTTTTGTCTTGTCTGCCAGGACAGTAGAAGTGAGCCATGGCCAGTGTCAAATCACATCCTGGTGCTGTTTCCCAAGTTTTGGGCTGGAGGCAGGAATGGGCAGAGGTTTGGCAGCGCTGTTGGAGCAGCTCCTGTTCACTGCGTTACCACCCAAGGGAACTTTCACCTCTCTGCCTAGGTGATGTTTTAGATAAACTCAGTTACATTCCCGTTCTCTCTTGCTGTGTTAAATGCTCTCTGTGACAACCACAGCTGGATGGACTGGAGTGGCACATGGCATTAATGTGACTGGCAAGGTAACTCACAGAGACAGGAAACAGACACTGCACCAACAGGGGAGTGACAGGATGAAGGGAGCCATCAGTAACTTGACATTATCCCTGCTGCCCAAAGTGCAGCACAGGGCATCCAGTAGCCACTGGCTTGGAGGGAGGAGCATCCTTCCCACCACTGGAATTGGACCATGGAAACAGCCATCCCAGTCCCTGGCCACAGCATTTTGTTTAACACAGGAGCTAAGAGGTGCTGTCATTCCTTTAGGACTGGAGGAATTGCACTGCCTAAATCCTAAAATAAATTTGTAACTGTATCTATCAAATTAAAGGCAGTTGCCAAAATGGCACTTGCACACATACACTTCGTGTTGCTCAGAGCCCGTCTGGCTTCCTGCAACAAAAGCTATTTAATCCATATGCTGGGCATGGGCTGACACTAGGGAATTCTTCCTGCTTGCCAGACCTCTTCTTATGGGAACATGCCCCTTTTAATCAGAATTTTCCAAAACATTTGTTTGCTACAAAGTCTTAGGCATTAGGGCAGGCAGACCTGCCCTTGTGGTTCATCTGGCAGGAGAAAAGCTTGTTGCTGACCTAGGGATCTGAAGAATTTGTCCTTTTAAAGCCTGCCTAAAACCAGGTTGGTTCTGGTTTCTTCTGCCTGCCCAGAGCAGCTCAGAAAGGAGGGCAGTGTGCCCAGCACTGCTCCTGCTGTATCAGCCAAGAGGTGACAGTGATAGGAAGTGGGCTGAGCACCTGCTGCTCTGACCCTTCTCCAACCATCCCACTGCAGCTGGGGGTGTCCAGGCCTGCACCACCCAGGCTGGAGGATCAATATGGATGGTGCCCAGGCAGGAATTGCAGGGTGGAACAAGTCTCTGCCATCCTCAACAGCTCTATTGCAGACCTCAGACTTCTGTTCAAAGTTATTAATTTATGGTTAGAACCACTTTTCCTCTCTCAAAAACTGCCAGAGCTGGGATTATCCCACAGGGGTAATTTGCAGCTTTGCCTTCAAGCCCCTGTTTGGGCACAGAGAGCTCTCAGTGAGGAGCATCAGTTCTCTGCCCAGGTAGGAGAAGTGCTTGGAGCTGCCTCTCACAGAATCTCCTTATTTTATTAGGAACAAATCAAAGATGCTCCAGAACACAATTTCTTGTTAAAACACCATGGCATTTTGTGACCTTGCTGGTGCAAAGAGCCACTGAATGCAGTGAGCCATGGAGATGACACTCTGTGAACTCATGTCTGCTGTGGGCTTGGCCCCCTTGGCACTGCCTAGGGATCCTGCATTGCTTTTGTGGCCTCTCTGGGATGCCCAGGGCTCTGGAGAGGCACGTGCTGTGTCATGTGTGGAGCAGAAGGTATTTGTACAGATGCTGATGGAGCCCCCATCGTGTTCCAAATCACCCAGACACCACTTTGGTTTTCTCATCATACTGATTTCTCCAAGTAAATGTGCTTTTTCCTCATGCCCAGTAAATCACTGGTATTGACAGCCTTGATAAGATCTAAATGAGAGCAGGACTAAGTAGGGGCAGCAGCCCTCCTCTGCTTTAGGGGCAGCACCGGAGCAAAGGCTGAATCCTGGACTTACAGGTTGATTAAACATGTGTGGCTTCACAAAATCCACCTGAAAAGACATTAGCAGCACACAATGAGTGTCAGTGAGCTGTGCCATACTGAAGTGGGGTTCAGGGAGGCTGGAGGTGCTGTTGGGAAGCCCCCAGGAGAGCCTTTGATCAGCTGACACGAATCTTCCACAGACTGAAAAGAACCTCTCAGAGGAGATCATTTTCACAGAGGGAGAGGTTTCTCCAGCCAAATTGCTCCCTGTACAGCATTGTCACTGTGTTCACATCAGCACTCATGAGCGTTAAACTGCAGGAAAGACTGAAAGCAAAAGTAAAACGTACTTTGCTTTCCAACTTAAAATGCCCAATGTAAGAAAATCATCAGAGTTATAGAATAGCCTGAGTTGGAAGGGACCTCCAAGGAACTCCCTTACCACCACTCATTTGCACAAAGCTGATTTTCATTGAAGGGACAGGACACTGTTATTACTTGAAATATCCATAAGAGGCCCAGTAGCCCCAGTGAGCAGCAACCTCAGACATCCTGGTGTGGCAGGATGGAACAGATAACACCGACACAGCACCTTCACCCTCACCCTGAGAGGGCATTAGGGCATCTCTAGTACCATAAAACAACTGGAAAGGCAGAAACCAAGCCAAGTGGAGTAAGACAGCCCAAAATATCTGCTTATGAGAAAACTACACCCACATCCAAATATTCTCCCATTAGACAGACATTGGCAGAGCAAATTCTGCCCAATGTGCCTCTTCCAGGTCATTTGTGAAGTTGGCCCCATTAAATAAATCCAGGAAGAACCAGCTGCTCCAGCTGAAGGTGAATGATCACATGTAGGTGACATGCCAGCCAGGAGATCAGGCTTTAAATAGATGTGGTTACTTATTAGTTGTAAACACTGCTGAATAAATCTAAATAAACTTTACTTATTTATACAGCATATTCCTAATGTTGGTTGGATGTTGCCATCTTTAAAATAAAACTGAAGTCAAGCAGGGTAAATGTTTTAATGCCTCTGTAGTTATAATTAGCATGTGTAATATGTATATACAAATATATACATAATATATGTAATTACAGGTATTGGTGTTTGAGAGAGCTGTCTAGCCAGATGGAAAGAGTAAGTATTGAAAACACTGTACCTCTGCCTGCTAGAAAGGGGAGGATGCTTATACTCACTGGAATAAGAAATTGGTAGTTCCTGTTTGGGAAAGGGAGTTACTGTTCCACATTCCCATTCTGCTTTGTGGATTTAATAGCCATCTTCTGTCTTGTCCATCCACATAAAGAAGGATTGGGACTGAAAGTGTCCAACATCCAGGGGCAAAGCACTGTGTATAAACTGCAGCTGCTGCAGTGCATTCAGAGTTTTTTGCAGGTCATTTTTGGCACCCAGCAAAGGTACAGCTCAGGAGATGAGGTGGCTTTGGTCCCCTGGAGCACCTCTGAGGTTCCAGCTCAGCACCTGGATACACATCTGCACCACATGGCCATCTGTGCAGGGATGTGAAGTGTCCCCAGGCTTTAGTGCCACTGTGCCAAACACCAGTTTACGAGACAAGCTCAGGCAGGTCCCCACACTGCCATTAACACTCAGAGACCCCCAACATGGCATGTTTTTTAGGGGTCAGTTAGTTGCTCTCAACACCTTGGACACAGAAATTCAGCCATCGGCAGCAACCTTTCCTTTTCCGTCCCCATGGGGGCATGGAGGAGATGGAAGAGCCTGGGCTGACAGGGTGTTCACTGAGAAATTCAGTGCCTGCAAGGTCCTCAAGCACAGCTGATCAAAATGATAGTGGGGGCTCCATTTTCCCTGCAATTCAGGGATTATTTGGCTCTCACTGCATCAAGCTGAGGGCTAAACATCTTTCTCTTCTGCAGTTCTCCCTGGCATGGGTAAGTGGTCAGCACTTCAAGAAAAGCCAGGCCATCGACTTTAGTCGATGTTTGAACTTTCTGTACCTTTGGGAGGAGAGGGATGAGTGCTGTGCCTGGGAGGTCAGAGAGCAGCCAGCAGCTGACATGCCAAAGGTCAAATCCAGCACCAGCTGGCAATGTCATCCGGGGCTGGGAGCGGCCAGGACTGTGCCCAGGACCACGTCACCACCCCAGAGAATTTCAGCTGTTCCTGACAGAGTTCAACTACTCACCATCCTGATAACCCACTTGTGTTTTTACAAATAACATTTGCAAATTAAAAATTTGCAAAAGCTCCAGCAGTGTCCAGAGACACGCAGTTGTATCGAGCTACTGCTGCAGATGTGTAAAGGAAATGCACCTGGAATTCATGGCATGGAAGCAGGTGAGGCAGAAAGGTGTGGGAACCTTTGGCACCCGTGCTCTTCCACTAGGGTCTCTGTGACTTCTGCCCCACCATCCAGAAACACAGAGAAGTCTCTGGCCTGTGGGTAAGGTTGATAGAGAGAAAATATTGAACAAATGGATATTATTCTGCTCAGTGGAACGAGTTAAAAAGTGCAAAAAAACTTCACCAACATTCTTAGCTTGTTGCAAAAGGATGGAGGGGAGAGGAGGAGTCTTGCATCCCCGACAAAGCCTGCTCCATTGCTGGATTTTGAAATGAATCAATATAGCAAACGAGTCCGGCAGCCAGATGTCTGCTTTCATCTCTCTGCACTGGAACTGGAATAAAGCCCACAAAATCTCCACCAAAAATACCTTCTTTGAAAGCGCTTTGTTCGCGGCTGTGCGACTGCGGGGAACAAAGGCAGCAAACGCGAGGGTCTGATGCCACCTAAAGGCCGCTTCAATTTTCACCTCGCAGAGGCTCTCTTTGACTTCGGGACTCTCAACCACAATTTCAGAGTGTGAACTCTTGTTCATCCTCCAGTTCCCATCATCAGGCTTTCTTTTGTTTGCGTTTAAGTTGATTAAACTTGACTGAAGCTGCTCATGCTGTGTGATGCTCCGTGTGAAACCATATGGGTATGTTGCATGTACTGCTGGCACACGTAAAAAGTACAGCTATTGTACCCCAACACTTCCAAAGGACAAGGCTGTACAAAAATATAAGTTTTTTCATATTGTATTCTGTCAATCTTTTATCTTAGAAACATAAATTACTGCTGGCTTTGAAATTGAGATTAGAAAGTGTGGTGAAGGGCTGAGTGATGGGCCACTGAGGATGGGCTTTCCACTATTCCCCTGAGAGTCTGTGCAAGTTTGGCCAAGCTGCAGGGCTCTGCCAGAGCAGTTCCTGCAGGCTGTGTGACAGCCAGCACACCAGAAGTGTCCATCAGCACTGAGAGCCCTCCTGGCGCTCCCAGTGCAAAGCAATGCCCACAGCCAGGCTGGCCACGCTCCAGCTACCCACACACACAGAGCCAGGCAGCTTCTAATCAGTGCCTTTCAGAGCCCTGCACCTCTTTTAACACCCTGGGTCTTTGAAACAGCAAACACCAACCCACACAGCAGCCCCATGGGTGAGGGGATGTGTTTCCCTGCCAGTCTGCAGAAAGGAAGGGAGAGAACACCAGCGCTCACGTCAGAAGTTTCCATCAGACCCATGTGCACAGCATGGGACACCGTGGCCCTTTCTCTTTGTCCTTGACTACTTCACATTACATCCTGTTTGAGAAGTTTCCATGGGCTGAAATAGTGAAGACTCAACAGTTTTGCAAGCTGGATATGTAGAAAATAGAAAATTCTCAACTACTTGCCCCAGAGATTACAGCAATTTATGCCACGTGCTCAACAGTGTGTAAAGGACTCAACTGGCAAGGTAGGAAAATATAAGTCAAAATGGCTTATATTACAGCCATAACCATGGCATTATTCTCTCTCCTTGTGGCATCTAGGAAAGAATGAGGCCTGATACAGCTCATTCTGCAGATTCTGCAAAATCTGGTTTGCTATGTAACACTTACCTCCAGAACAGCTGGAAGTCTGTAAAAGAGAACAACAGGCAATCACCTGGATGTACAGCTTTTCCTTTTTAATGTTCTTGGGTGGTAGCTTGCACGCAATTCCTCACAGCAAACACTGCTTCTCTGTATTGCTCTCTCTTGGGTTAAGCAGCTTAATGACAATAATTATTTCCTATCATGTTAATGATCCACTTTGAAGCTCATCTTTCCAAGGGCTCCTACTTCACAAAACTAAAATTTTAATGTTTATTACGCCTGTTACAAACATCTACTTTATTTCCATGCTTTGGCTTGCAGAATCTCAGATCCTTTGAGTAACACTGTGAAAGAGTAAGATTTAAGTGAAAATGAAGGGTCTTGTGGTTTGTAGACTCTTGGGAACAAAAAGAGCCTAAAGAAGTAAATTATATATGCCCTTGGCCTTCCAGTGGATGCTCCTCCATGTAGATACAGTGTCTACTTTCACATTAGTGCAGCACTAATCAGACTGTAGATATCTGAAAATTACTAGAATCTTGGTTTTAAAATGCTAAACCAAAATTATCCTACCACATGGGGACCGAGTTCATCAAACTGTCACCAGACTTGGAGGGCTGAATTTTGACTTTCTTGTAAACAGAAACAGAAGGCTGATTTGTGGAAGGACAAGGAAAATAAACATTTATGCAGTCTTTACAGACATTTCACAGAATTGATAGAGGTACAAAAAAAAACCAAAAAACCACTGCAACTTCTGCAGCCTCAGGGGCTCCAACATAAACTATATGTTGTCAGGATATGACACAGATATCTTCAAATTACTTTGCATTAAGCTTTTTCTATAAGAAGACCTTTGTTTTAACAATAATATTTTTTTTAGAAAGGTAATTTCTGTGAGCTATTTCCTTGCTCGGTACTTACTAAAACCACCCCAGTCCCTCATTCTGTCACCTGGGGTGCCATGGTGCTGCAGAGCTGGAGGTAGCCCAGGATGGGCAAGCACAGACCTCCCTGGGCTCAGAACAACTTTCTGGTAGTGCCCTGCCTTTTCCATGGGCCTCTTTCCTCTCCAGCACCTGTGACAGAGACAAAAGCTGTCCAACAGCAAGATCAGGTTATTTTCTTGCAGAGCTCTTAGGATAAACACAAGCAAGAAGTCCTCTCCAGAATAAATTCTTGAAAAGCAATGTGCATAATCAAAGCATCTTCTCTACAACCAAGAGATGTAAGTGCATAAACAAAAGGCTGCTATATGAAATCCATCTATTTAAAATACTGTTTATTTGTGATTTAACATTAATTAGCATTACATCTATGAGCATTTTCAGATAACATTTATATATTTTCCACAGGACACAAGAGTTGGCTGGCTCATTCTTTATGCCAAAGCAAGTAAATAGAGGCATTAGCAAAAGGTGCAAATAGTTCACGGTTGCATTTTAAAAAATATTTATGCACATTGCATTCATTTAGATATATTTTTAAAAAAGTTATGAAAAGCGTAGTTCACAGGTTACTGTTTCTACATATGTTGTAATACAACACAAATAATGTAGAACATAAAAAACAAAGTAAGCAACTGAAAGTTTCCACTATGATTAAAAACACTGATTCCAGTATTTAGTGACAGCTAGAAAATTGTTTCCAGGATCCATTCCAACATTGCATTATCACACTTACACGGTCAAAGCTAACCAGCCCCCAAACATGCTATAATCAACATTTTTGCATGCCAAACCACTCTCCAGCCATATTTAACAATTATATATTGTATAATATTTCAACCGGTAATTTGGGAATCACATGGATCTTAAAAGATGTACTTCCTATTGCGATGACTGATTTACAGACATTTGACACAGCGAAGAAACCCCTATGTTAATTTCTATGTTTAGTTTGTATTTACAATACAGTAAAAGTACTAAAATGACAATACAAGTAAAAATGAGTAAGTGGCAGTACCACCCTTACCCATGGCACTAGGCTCTGATTTGCTCTGGGTTCATCCAAAGGACAACACAGATTCACGAGACCCTTTTACAACTTGAATGAAACTGAAGAAAAAACCCAAAGTGTTGCACTCTGCATGAATCCATACAAATTATTTAAAACATCTAATATGGAAATGTCACTCTGCTGATTTAATAAAAATATTCCGCAATCCGTATCATATATTTAAAAAAAATAATCACCGAACTTTTACTTTCTTTGTCTCCTCCTATTTCCCTACTATTTCACTTTCCCTTTTAACATTTTTGTTTCCTTCATTTGGTTATGTTAAGAGATTATTTTTCTTCATTCATTAGCAATACCATGAGAGAGAAAAAGAACAACCCACAAATAATTTTTAAACATGAATCCAGTTCAATTTTTTATGCTTTTATCCTTTGATTTTGAAGTCCCTGGATTCCTGAATTATATTTAAGTATACTCTAAACCAAGCATTCTTAAATACACTCTAACTATTAAATGCTTGGTTCACATGCTTAGAATACCTTTATACTGAATGGTATACAAACATTTGAACATATAAAATCTTCTTTTTGTTTTGTCAGTTAAACTAAATTATCAATGTTAAGTGTATAAAATCCCCCTTCTTGAAAAATAAGGGTTTCCCCCACCCCAACTGATAGAATAAAAAAGAAGTCTTCAAAAATTATATTTCACTAAAATGAAATATTTGGCAAAAAAGTTATTGAATAATGGAATTCTTTAGACATTTTGTATAATTCCAAATAAACTTTCTCTTACACAGTTTTTTCCCTAGTATTATGTGCCAGTGTATATTATTTCTATATGAGCTAATCTTAAAAAAGATGTAAAGGTGTGCTGTTAATATGTACCCACTCAAATAGGGGTACAGAAACATAAAATACATGGTCAAAAACCACAATACAAAAATGTATGATCTGGTTTCCAAATGAGACAGCAGTTTTAAAAAGTCATATGATCACTCAACAGTAACTTTAATAAAGACTTTAACTGTACTGAAAATTTTCAGGTCTGCAAAATACTCCAAGCAGAACTTGCTGCTGCATACTGTGATGGTGTTTGACCTTGCTATGATGGTAATTGAGCACCTGCCAGTGTAGTTCTACATGAAACTAATCAACGTTTCCAACCCTCATAGCAATTTTGGACACAGCTAAGTGAGAGATGAATTAATTTGCAATTAACATGAAAGGTTTTTTGTTTGTCTGTCTGTCTCTTTGTTTGGTTTCTTTAAAGGAAAACCTCTTCCAGTTTCTATTTGTTTAGGTTAAAAGTCCAGTTACTGCACACCCCTAACACTATGCTGTTAATGGTCAACTTAAACGTTTAAAATGTGCAATGTCTCCTCACACCACAACTGCACTTACGCTTCTACCTTCTCCTTCTTTTTACTCTTTTTCAGGAAGGATGGGGTGCGGAATTTCTTCTTTTTCTTTGAAGGGGATTTGGAAGGTGACCCTTCAGGGGACAGGGCCTCTTCTATCTTTTCAGAGCCTTTAATAGTAATCTCTACACTCTCCACAGTACTCATGGTTAACTGGCTGACCCTCCTGGTGAGATCTTCTTCCACGTCGTGTGCATCTTCCTTCCCGTTCACCACCACAACTGGCATCTCCACAGATATTAGGTTGGCATTCTGGGTGTAGAAATCCTCATGATTTTCTGAAAGAGCAAATGGTTTTGCAATTATTTATGCACACTTCCATGCAAAAAACCCCAGTACTGGGACAAAGCCTGTGAGTCTGGGAGTCTGGACTGTGATCCAAAGAATGAAACCCAAAGTGCTTAGATGTGGATTTTTCCCCTTTATCCACAATCTTAGTTGCTGTAAGCAAACAATGCAGTCAAAATGTCATTAACGGAAAATGGGCTGAAAAAATCTAACCTTATGTCTGCCAGGTGCAAGCACAGCTCAAGCTGTATAGAGTATGTACAAATATAGACTAGACAGTATACACAGCCTCAAGCACAGTCAGAGTTACATTTTACTGCAAGAGACTGATTTATGAAAACACAGCCATTCCATACAGAAGGCATTGGAGAACTTGCCTTTTAAAATGCCTATTTAGACTTCTGGAAAAGTCTTAGGCAAAAGAACTATTCTTAACATTTTCAGTAAAATGATGCATAATATTTATTTGCTCCACCTGGTTAATATCTAAGTTTCAGCATGCCCTGAGTTGTCTTCTGTTTGCGAGAATTATGTATTAGAAAAAAATGGGGAAAATAGTTTTCTGGACAGAGTACCACCCAAACTTTGCAAAAGAGGGTTCCTTTTGACTCAGTTGACTTCATGCAAGTATAAAAGTATAGCAGAAGAGTTGAGGACTTGAGTTATTGGAGCCCTTGGCATCGTACAGAAATTGCATGGAATACCTTCTAATCTTTCTGGGACATTTTGCGGGGATTGAGTTTGTGACTGAATTTGTGACACAGATGAACCGTCATCTGAGAATAATTCCTGTTCAGCATCTGCAGGACAAGATGTGAGTTAGTAGCCAAGCAAAAGTGAAAAATCAAGCAAGAGTGTCAGTGCTGATACTACAAGATTTACAGGTCTGTTACAGCTCTGTGTTGCTCATGCTGACAGCAGCACAAAGTTACAATACACAGTTGAAACTCTAAAGAATTATAGATTTGTTTTATCTGCTAAAAATTGGTATATGTTAATTCTTTTTTAGAATGCATTGAAAAAGGTGGCAGGGTTGCATTCCAAGTAGCATTTTATCTTGTCACAGTTTCCTGGTACAGTAAACTATTACACTATGTCCTGAGTGTGACATATAGCAAAGTTATTTTATTACACATTATTAGTGAAGAAGAAGTCACAGTAAGTGTTATTGTTAAAAATTAAAATCAACCCTGAATTAGTAATTCTCTATGGAATAGTAGTACTGGAAGAAGATGTGAAAAGTGAAAGCAGATGAGACTTGCACACTGAGAGAACAGAAGTAAAATTAGAGAAGCCAGAGCCAAATATCTCAGTAAACTTTTGTTCAGTTGGGCACAGACTTGAGTTACTTGATCTAAATTTAGTATCAGCTCTGAGGAGGAGTTGGATTAAGAAGATTTTTGTGTACTCTTCTGCCTTAAGTTATTCTATGATTCTGACACAAAAATTCATTATGGTTAATTGTGTTTCTGTCAACCCCATTTCTCTGCAAACCTTTCATTGCTTCAATTTCAGCACTAACTGAAGTAAAAGAACAAACCACATTTAACAAAATAATTCTACTACCTCAAGGAATGATTAGTTCTAAGCTAGTTGCCAGCAGTATACACTAATAATTAACATGTACACAATTTTTACAGTAGGTATTTTCAAGCTTATTATTAAAATGTACACCCCAGCAATTCAAACCACACTGCTGACCTTCCAACCCCTGCTGCTTGCGCTCAATGGTTTTCTTGTACTCTTCCAGCTCCTTTTCTGTGAGGTGGCTGAACGGGTTGGGTGGTGCCGGTGGTGCGTGCTCATCATCAAACTGCATTGGCTGGGAAAGAGAAAACCACAGAATTTCACAGAATTTAACAGTTAGAACATAAAAAGCAACAAGAAAAATGTGCAGGACTTCTTCTTTCTTTTTTTGGACAAAGTTTGGTGACAAAATTTTGGCAGGGAATACAGAATTAAAACACAGATGTACTAACTCTTAGAAGTATTCCAGAAACTCTTAGAAATATTCCAGAATTCCAATTCCAATTCACCACAGTATGTTGGATAACCTTATTAGGGATATCTATAGTGTTTGGAAGTATATTCTATTCAAGAAAAGATTAATGTGGGCAGGTAAGAAACTGGAAACCATCTCTCCCAACAAGAAGCCTGTTTCGAATGAAAGCCATCTTTCACATGGTCAAATCCCATCTTTTAATATCAGATGTTTCTGGGACTCAATTGTTATCTTAAGTATCACTTCCACAGACTAATGAAGGCTATTTTTGGCCCCATGCATTCCAAAGTTCTTCCTCTCTCACTTAAATGATCTTAGACAAGGATCCTACTTCATTAACATTAATGGTGGCAAACTTAACATGCACATCTCAATTTGAAACTTTTTTAACCTTTAAAATGAAACATGAATAAGATGTATCACACCTCTAAAACTGGCATTAAAATAATCAGTTCTAAGAAAACATTTAGAATGAAAATGGCCCAAGCTGACATTTGAAAGACAGGCAGCCAAATAACCTGAACAGCTTAAAATTAGTTAATTATGTTGTACTCACTGAACTTGGCTTTTTATCCACAACAATGCCTGCAAGCAGCTGAGACTGAGGTCCTGCTGTCTTTAGGTCATATCGGTTTTGCTCCCTTATCTATAGAGAGAAAATAAACCAGGTTAGAAACAGATATTTCCCCTTAACATATCCTATGGCCATCAGCTTTGCAAAGCCACTAACACAGGCAGCAGTGAATGGCTGGAGAATCAAGCTGTGTGCTGCTGCACCTAAAAATTTAGAACTCTTCTTCCACCTCTGAGTACACAGCATATATTGTTTGGCTCTTTCAGTACTCATAAATATTTACTCCAGTCTCAGCTCTTGCACTTAATGTAGGCCAACGTTTAGAAACAAGCTCCCAGGAACAGCCCCTGAACCTGTGCTCTCCACCTCATAAGGGACACATGTTCAGCTATTGGAGAAAACTCTGTGGTCACAAAGATTGGCAAAGTTTTTCCTTCTGTGAATAGTTCATTGTTTTCCCTAAACTAACAGCCCTATATTCTAACAGTCAGAGCTTAAGAGATTGATAGATCAGATATAAATACCAATACAGATCATATTAAAAAAATCTTACAGCAGAGAATTAGGAATAAACTCTCTATGAGCCAGCGACAAGCATGAATTTAAAAATCATTGCCTGGGAAATGCATTATTAATCTCTGGATGATTAGAGGGTGCCTTTCCAGTTCTGAGGAAGGGAGTTGCTCCTTCTAACTCCACTTCAGTCCCCAAGGACACTGATATAGTAGTGTTTTCCAAGAAAGAAAAAAAAAATGCAATCCAATGAAAAGTGTCCTGAATATCTGTTAATATAGTTATGCTGAGGGTGGAGTATTTGGTCAGTCTGATAATCAGTGTCTTTTATGCTGGAAGGGAAAAGCAGAGAGATATTTCTGTTTACAGAGACATCCAACAATAATCTCTCATTTTCTTTTTTTTACTGCCATTAGAAATTCCAGCTTAACAAGCACTAGGCAAATTAAAACAGAACAGAACAAGATTAGAGTCTGAGATTGAATCATGATGCAGATGACGCACAGCAATTCTGTTGGTGTTGACACCTAATTATCTACTAAATAAAATGCTAAATAACAGGGACTACCATTCCCAATCTATCATTTCCATAGTTAACACTCATCCTTCATCAGACTACTGCACTCAAAATTTAAATATATAAATATTGCATATGTATCCACAGATTTTATGTATATCACACATTTAAATACATGTTTTTGGTGCCAAAAATCACATATAGTGTAAGAACCTTCTTAATAAAATCAAAACATTTGAAAATGTTATTTTACTGCTCTACTGAATCATTACTTGAACACATAATTTTATTTGAAAATGTTATAATTTTCACTTCATTACACTTCTTTTACCTTATTTCTCTTTTCCAACACTTCACTTGGGTTTGTGTTTAGAGGAACAAATTGGTTTGGATCTTCAATTTTGATTGGCGTTCCTCCACTAGTCTTGGAGGAGTCATCAGCTTTCATCCACTTAAAGAGGGGAAAAAAAAAAGAAGCTAAAATACCCAGTATGATGGAAAGGAACAATTCCCTGTGTTGTCGTACTGTTAAAGAAGAGATTTCAAGAAAGGACTTTCTGACTTCATTCTCAATTCCATGTGACACCTAACTAAAAATAATCCTAACTCCTTTACAGGTCTGCATGTTTGCCCAAGAGAATTTAAGTTGCCTTGAACGTAACTACTTTTTGTAAATACTGACATACATTCCTGAAAAATGCAGTGTTAGCTATGTACTAATGATGCTGTATTTAGAAAGGATCACACTTTCTAGTAACTTTCATGTAGATCCAGAGCCCTTGTTCATGCAACCAACTTCCACCTCTGCTGACCACACACTGACTACAGCGTTTTTCCCTTCTCAAGCAGGGTTCTGAGGGTGTTTTTCCCAAACTCAAATTTAGAAACCTGCCAGCCTGCCAGCAGGAGGAGCTGATGCTTTTACAGTTGTACTGGGAGTAGCTGAAGAGCAACACGTTCTGTAGTCCCAGGAGAGCCACCTCTCTGCAGGCTGGAAACTAAGTGTAAGCATCTTGTTGAGCTGCAGGAGAGGGAAAATCTTTAACGTCATAAAAAGCCTGTAGCACGAACAGACCTTTGGAAAGCTGTTTTCAGTAGGCTCACAAACAGAAAGGGGACAGCAAGAGATAAATTAGAGCTTGTGTCTCCCCCCTGTAAAAAAAGAACAACTCACGGGTGACTTAAAACCTCACTGTATTTGGTGGATAACTAATAGCACAAGAAAAAGTGGTACAAAAATTGTTTTCTACTTCAGGAATAAGAAGAGATGGTTAGAACTGCAAAATCATCGTTAAATTTTATCATAAAGTGTTACTCTTACAGTCAACCCCTCCCTCCTCAAAGAGAGGAGACCCTTAATACATTAAGGCTCTGAAAAGCCTATTTTAATTTGCTCAATAAATTTATTTGCTAATCCTATTTCCTCAAGATTTCCTCATATAAACTGTGCATAACTTACTTTCAAGTAAGGCAAAACCAAAGTGACTGTCCAACATTTCAACCTACCGTGATCTTAGTCCTGGGACTGGTTTCCCCATTCCAGGACTCCTCAGGCACGTTAACTTTCAAGTATGTGTTTGGAGAGTTCAGCCATCTTGTCTTCTCTCTCTGTTGCCTCTGTGCAAGGAACTTCAGGGGGGAAAGTGGGACTGTATCATCTTCAAAGGAAAAGGCAGTCACAGTGGCTGGGATCTCAACATCACTCTTATGTCTGGGTTTTTCCCTGACTAATGGTTGCCTATAGGCATAGCCAGTTCTGTATCCCTGTGGAGGAGGAAAATAAGGAAAGAATCATTAAAAAAACTGAAATAAAGATTTTTACTATTAAGTTACTATACATTTGTAAGATGATGGGACAAAATTGAAGCTCAAAGCATCATAAATTCTTATTAAGACAGAATACTGCTGTCAGAAATAGTATAACTAAAAAATTATTTGCTTTACAGAAGCTAATTCTACACTCAAAACCTTACAGGACTACACAGATACCACCAGCAGCATGCTCTCACCAGGTTGTCCAGCATCCTCATGAGCGCTTCAAATTCTTGCTCCCCAACTTTCCATTTATGTTGTGAAGCCATATTAACTCCACCTCCTCCCATTGCTGCCACGGCGTGTGTGGAAGGCTTGAACTTCTGCAGATCCAGTAGTAGGAGATTGTCTACCCCACCTGCTCCAGCTAATGCATGAACCTGGAGACATCAAGGAGTGCATTTAATTTGTGAAAAAGCTTCTGTATTCTCTGCTTTTCTGAATTTGCAGCAGGAGGTTGCTTAAAAACATGCTGCAGTTACTTCTCAGCTAGTTTTCTACCGTCCAAAAAAAATTAAAATATGTAGCAAGTGACTTCTACAGAAAGCATTATGTCATCTACTAATAATTGCACTTCAAAAGGAGCAGATTCAAACACTTGCCCTCAGAGTACCTTAAAAACATCTTTCTGCACCGCAAGATTAAAAATATTTCATTTTTCTAGTTGTTTCAAAATGAAAGAGTGTCTGAACTTAAAATGAATCATAGGGCAAGGAAGGAAAGGGGTGGGAGCCTACCATTTGCACATGCAAATGCCTCTTTGGGAGGACAGGATCACTGGGGAACAAAAACAAATTGATGAAGTTTCTGGGGATGGGCTTAAAACTTATGAAAGATGAGAATACTTTCAGTGGTCTCTCTTCACAGGTTATAGGTAACATCTGGATACCTAACCAGGTAGCCAAAGTTGGACAGAATGGAAACAATTGAATTTGTGATTCAAGTTATTTTAAAATATGCCTCCCATTACCATAAAGACCCTCTTTTAAGTTGGTTTCACAAAACTGTGATCACAGAGAGAAACTTCTTTATTTGTTACAACATTCATCTTCAGTAAAGGAGCTGGCTCTCGAGAGATCTCAAGTCACACTTCCCCATGCAGTGAGTATCAGCAAATCTATTATCTGACAGATTCCCTGCATGAGGCTCACTCTGCACAGCATGGAACAAAACCTTCTGTACCCTTTGGAGTGTAACACCACTGAGACTGTGTCAGTGTTCCTAGAATGAGAATTTGTGCCATTCCCTCAGTGATTCCCTGATTATTCCAGTCTCTCTTTGACTGGGAATGCAGGATTACTGGATTCCACAACTCCAAAACTGTGCAATATAAAAGGTCTTCCCATCTGGGATATTATCTGTAACTCTGCAACATAAGTGATTGAAATTGAACACAGATAAATTCTCACCTGCGTTTCACAGGCCAGTTGTACATTGAAAATATAGTGGAATGCTTCTTCCAGTGTCTCTCCAAGTGCTACCACACCATGGTTTCTCAAGACTAATACCTAGTAAATGAAGACACTAATGTTAAATGGTAGAAACTGGAGCAGGACATGAAAATTGTGTATGAAGAGCATAAATGAGGTTGAATACCTTGCAACTGGGTCCAAGAACTTTTTGAAGCTGAATTCTCTCTTCCTGTTCATCAAGAGATCCCTGGTAGCTGTAATAAGCAACATCTCCCAGAATCAGAGCCTCTTGTGATATGGGAAGGATGCCACACTTCATAGAAGAAACCTGTTTAATGAAAATGAAATGCTGATAACTAGGGAAAAACGAACTCTTAAAATTCACATCTCAACCATCCAAGCCATAGCAGGGTGTACTTTGTTAGGAGAGAGATGAACTCCATAGGGAGAGCTTAGAAACACATCCCCCACCAGTCTAATTTGCAACAGGGTGACAGACATGCTGTTACTCTGTCTAGGGACATATTTATTGGAGGAAATGTTTGTGAATTTTATTAATGATTAATTCTCAACTTACTTAATGGTTTGTCCATCTTTCCCACATTTATGGCTTCAAAAAGCTAGTATAAAAGAAATTGTTCATTCCTTTTTATTTTGTCTCTAGGTGTATATATATATACATACACATTTCTAGATAAAATAATAAGAATTGAATAATTTTAAATAAATTCCTTCAGGCCTCCTTACGTTTTTATCACTATTATACAGACCATTTAAAGTTCATGTTAACTATAACATTTAAATATTGAGGTAAATCCAAATTAAGTGTAACTACTAATCAAACCACTTAAAAATGGAGCCGCATAATGCAAATGAAGATGATTTATACAGCACATTATATTATCTAGGATGCTATAAATGAAGCCTGTGTAAGCTATTTGCTTTCCAGCCTCTTCAACCTAAGTATAATAATCTCTGAGCATCAGTTTATTCTGATGCCATTCCACCATGGTGGTCCAGTCCTCTCTCTCTCTATTTGATAACCCCACACTTTTATTTACCAGTGCGGAGTCGATATTAAAACAAAAATGAAGCTGCTCGGAGGAGAAATATGCCCTAAGTTCAAGGTAAAGCTGTTTTGTTTCAGTCTGTGCCAAAGGAAGACTTACAGCAGCTGTGGCAGGGGTGTGTATGTGTATGACACATCTGACATCGGGGCGGGTGGAGTAGATGGCCACATGTGGACTGAAGCCCACACTGTCAATGCTGAGAGCTGTGCTTCCCTGGTCGACCACATCCCCTAGGATGTTCACTTTAACCTGAAAAAAGGCAAACAGATATTCAAAAATTACATTCAGAAAGTTTGTGACAACTTCAGTTATCTAGAAAATATCCTTCCTTTCTTATTTGGCATCAAATTTCCCACACGCATTCAAGGGTCAGAGCATAAAAAAGTAGGAGAGCAGCCATGAATCTGTGTGTCAATAAACCACCCTGCTGTACTAGCCCTTGATACTTGTTGGAAGTTCAGCCATGGAAGAAGTAAGGATAAGACCCTGATACAACATGTATTCTACTTCAGTCTAGCTGACCTTTCCTTGTGTCTCACTTTCAAAAATGCATTTCATTAACATTTCCTACATTTTAAATAAGAAGATAATTCAGAGCCTGATAAATTTCCAGTAAGAATATTCAATGTACAAGGAATTTTCAGATTCATGGGAACATTAAAATAGTAATTCCTGGACCAACAAAAAACTACAGCAGGGCCATATATCATGGTATTTTGGTTCTGTGTTTGCTATGTAACAGTATCAGTCTCATTTTGGTACCCCTTTCATCTTGAGGCAGTTTCTTTACATATATGTACTGACATGAAGAGCATATGGCAGGTTCTACACCAGAAGATGTGTGATTTAGCAGCTACCACTGCCAAATACCAGCCTGTAACTTCACTCAGCTCATTTGCTGGGCCTGGGGAAGATGATTTGACTTTATCTCCTCACTTCTAAAGGTAAGAGGTGATTCTGATAACACTACTCCTACAGAGTCATTTCACATGTATTGCCACACTCTCAGGTTATAGAAGGCTAGTGCTATACTGAGGCAGTAGGTGAGCTTCATCAGACAAGAAAACAAAACTTTGCTGCTCCACATTGAAGCTGGAGACAAAGAAACAGAAAGTATTGCTAAACTGGCAACAAAGGGTGCTACTATCTAAGCAGTTAATCAGCTTTTCATTTGGTGGGTAAATATTAAAAACACCCAAACAACAGCATAATTAAAGAAGTCCATTTAAGCAGCCACAAAAGTATTTTAGAAAACAGGATGAGCCCTGTTGGTTATTACAGCAGGTGAATCACATACCAAATTAGAAGCTGAAGCTTCAGAAAAGGACAGCCCTCTTGGAATGATTAGAATGTGGTCATGTTCTTTGCTTACTCTTACCTGCAAAGGAGACAGGAAATGGATTAACCTAATTTACATTAATCAGAGGGAAAAATAATTTGAATTAATAGGTGAGATTATAAATAAGTTTCTTTTTTCTCAAAAATACTTACTGTGATATAGGTATTTGGCAAATGTGCCCACCCAAACAAGTCAGCCAATCTATATAAACTGGCTAACTTGCAACGAGTAAGTTTTTCTCCCTTAACAAATGAGGATGTATCTACCCCAGGTAGGTCATTGATGGGTGTAATCATTCCATGGCCTGAAAAACAGACAAAAATACATGGTGGCCAGTTGGACAATTAAATATATTTCCAGCTATGTCTTAATCTTCCAGATGCAGTGTATTTAAGTGGTTAGCAAAGCAGTACCAGCATTTATGAGACTGAGTAAATGTTTTCCTGAGCTACCTCCTGAATCAATATCCTACATAGGACTGTAACTGTGCTTTAAGATATTTATCACTAATGGAGTATTTTTACATGTTACTTTGAGGTTTTTTGTTACAGGAGAAGACATTCCTTGTGAACTTCTGACACCAGTAAAACTAATTTGAACAGATATCTCAGTCTTGGCACTTCAATTCAGTCCTAATGAAGAATTTATGATTAGTGCAAGAGTTGTCAAACCCTTAGACAGAAGGTATCACCTCTTAACAGAGAAATCACAAAGATCAATTTCTCTCTCTGACTTGTGACTACACAAACATGCCCTTCTCCCCTTCATGAACGCATGATATCCTTTTGACAGCCCACAATCTTTGTTTAGAGGGGAAGTTAAGACCAAAAGAGGTAAAAGTCATTTTGGTTTTCAACAAAAGGAATGTGCACTTTGAGATTTGTCCCCACCGTCCCTGGCAAACGCAGCAGAGACAACAGTGGGACACAGAGTCTCAGTAACCAACCAGAGATGTGAACATGAGGTTATTTAGGCTCTCTGCTCTCTTCCACTCATTTTGTTAAATAAACCCTGAAGTACCATTTTGGGACCAAATCTCCAAAGATGATGAATGCTGACAGCTGCCATGGTACTTCAGGCTTGTAAGCTCCCATATGATGTCCACCCACAGAACTGAAATTGACTTGAACATCTCAGTGCTTCATGACTTGGAAAGAAGAACTTGGGTGTTAACTGTGAGATCCCAGTGACATCTTTACAAGTAGAGTGCAGACTAGAAGCTGTTCTTAACTGTGGGAGCTGTTTGATAATTCAGTTTGCCAGGGTATTCTCCCCACCTCAGAGTTGTTGTATTTTTTTTTTTTTTAGTAACAATTTATATGCAGGAGTAGAAAAATAAAGAAACTAAATGGTAATGTATTTCACATCTCATGTTTAACATTTATTTATGTTAAACTCCTAATAGTAACAGGGCACAACATTTTGTTCCTTACATCAGTTCAACTTTTATTAAGAAATTTAAGAATCACTAAGTTTGAGGATTCCAATGATTTTGGGTATCATTATACAAGTCAAAGAATTTGAGAGAAAGAAGTCTAAAAAGGCAAGTTAAGGCCACCATCTGTATTACTTCACAGCTGAAGCAAGCTCTGACAGAATTTCTACACAAGGATCCCAGTGATCCTAAGCCTTGGTAACAACAACAATAATAATAATAAATTAAAAAAAAAAGGCAGTTTATATATAATTCACTTACTGAGTGAAGGTGAGGAAAAACCTGTAAAAGTGCTCGCTGTAATGTATTCAGCAATTTGCTGTAATGCAAGCAGTCCAGTGGGGTTATTGCCCTTCTTCATCTGTTCTTGAATAAGGCATTCCAGATCTTCTCTAAAAGCCTGTAGAAACATTTGAGAATCATCAAGGAAACCTGGCCTTGATAATCTTATTTCAATTATAGGTGGGGCTGGTGGTTTTACCTCTTATTAATGTTACATGAAACTTCCCCATAGACTGTTTTTAGCTGTTTTAACTTTGCCAAACTTAACCACCTGACCTAAACTTTGTGCACTAGGTATTGGCAATTTGGGAGGCAGAAAGTAGAAGTTTGGTCACAGAGGATTTACTATTTCCCAGAACGTGACAATAACATGTATTTTTTAAAATTTATTAAGCTCATTTTTATCAGTAATAAAGTGTTGTCCATATTTTGGAAGAGATACTTGAATCAGGATGTGTTTCTTTCTGTGCTGGATATTTTTTTATAATGTAATCCCTCTGAAAACCCATTCAAATTTGATAAAGTTATAAACAACTGGAAAACTGGAGCTCATCCACGCTCAAGTAATATCACAGACATGTAAAAACTAGATGGAATGCTATCTCCTCTCTATTTCTTTCCTTCCCAAAAGGGAAAACCCCTTCCTTCTTTGTCTCAATAAAGGAACTGCAAGCCCAAGAGATAAATTCTTGCAGAATATAGTATGAAAAAGGTTTTAATAGTATCAAATTTAAGATACTATGCACTGTGGACAAAGTCCCTTTGAGATGATAAACAGATTATTCCCTCTCTGCAACAAACCCCTGTCCTAGGACTACTGCAGTCCTGACATTCCTAGACTAGGACAATTCTGTTCCTTCAAACTTGTAGGTTACATTTTCTAGCCCTCTCATTACTTCTTGGCAGCATCTTGCAGCTTTTCCCCAAACTCACAGTACCCAAAAGTTGCACACAACATGAGCTGAGGTGGATTGTGAACACTCTTCCTGGTTCCTTCCAAAAAGGTATTTGGTGTCTTTACCATGCAGCTGGCTCCTATTATAACTCTAGACTATTCCCTGTAAGTAATTGCTCCTTTCAGTTTGCCTTCCTTGGCAGAGTACTTGCTCTCAATTAAAGAAAGAAAACAATTCTGTATGACAAATGTAATTTCTTCACTGAATTTTAATTCAGTTCTTCAAAACACCCACTCTGTTGGAAAATCCACCCATCTCTTGGGTTTGCTCACCAACAGGCTTTGATTAGTAAGAGAGAATGCTACTGAACCCCACAAAGACATCCTCAGGACTCTACTTGATACAGCCTCCTCAGCTGGACAATTGAGCCTCCATGACTACTAATTACCAACTTTTCAGACATCCTTGTTCTCTTTAGAATAATTTTGTCAGGATCATGTCCATATCTGAGACTTGCCAGATTTCCATAAGTAAACTCTCTAAAAATTCCCAGTGACTGACTCTGAATGGATCTGTTGCACAGATCTCTCAGTGTAGACCAGAATATTCATGTGGCATCCCCCAAAACCAGCTGAACAACCTCTTACCAGCCTGAAGATGCACAGGCAAAGTCAGATTTTTCTCTTTTGTGGCTGCTGTTGGTAAGCAGGAGAAAGGAGCAGATGAGTAAAAGGAAAGAAAAAAGATGGAATTGAGAGAGGAAAGGAACCTAACTGGAGGAAAAGAAGTGGAGGACAGGGATCAGTGGCCATAAGCTGAAACATACAAAGTTCCAGCTCAACATTAGGAAGAACTTTAGATCAAGGATAGCAGAGCACTGGGCCAGGCTGCCCAATTCTCTGCATTATATTAAATTATTCCTCCTTCAATTCAACAGGGACTATAGAAAAGATCTGCAAAAACATTAACAGTAAAGTCTTGTTAATCATATTCAGATTTCTGCAGTTTTTTTAAAACCTGTACAAATAATGTTACTTCTATAGCAGAAAAAAAGGTAATATAATATATTTTGGGAAACTTTTGACAGAAAGATTTTTTTTGTTTACTTCATATTATATTTTTTAATTCTGCTTTTTGGTCATGTTATTTTCATTCTTTTGAGCTTAATTTTGCACCTTAATGTTAACAGTAGTATGTTACACATTTGCTGAGACTACTAGAAATGAGGATTTAGTGCTATATCAACAGCTTTGTTAAACCAAACAAGCAGCTACTCTTAAAAATAGTTTTAGAAATAAGAGAAGATAGTAAGAATCAGGAAAGTGGCAAATATGGAGGTTTGGGATCAGCTGTAAAGCAGGTGAGAATATGGATGAAGTGCATAAAATCAAGTATGCAATTTATCCACATGCCAGTGCATAATGATGTTTTCTAGCAGCCTTCAGCCCATCACATGGCTATCTATGAATATTTTAATACATTTCATTCACTGCTACAGACCTTTGAAACTTTGAACTGCATATCCTTAGGTAACCACCTCACATGTACTAACACAACCTTCTTCCATTTCTGGTATTCCCAGTGGGCTCCTATGAAGGGCACCACCTTCTTGTGGTCAGCAATTTACCTTTAATAAGAGCCATTAAATGAATGATATTTATTTCACTGTACAAGACTGATTTCTGTAAAACCACTATCTTGCAGGGCTCTGATTCTAGGATCTGACAAAAGCAGCAGCAGCCTGCTTCTGAAAACCAAACTAGGACCTGGAGACCAAGGGGTTTGGTTTTGCTTTAATTCATGAAATTGTAATATATTTTTATATGTGTAGCATTACACTGCCCAAAAGCAATTAAGCAAAAGTCATATAAGTAAGTCATACTGGAGAGAGATGCTTTCAAAGAGAAGACAAATGCACTGCTCTGGCACAAAGCAGATATTTTTCAAGCTGAAAGGTCACTGTAATTTTAGATGTAGTATTTGACAGGAAAATGCTGACAAAGGAAAAACTGTACTGTCAGATGAATGAAATATTATGTTACTCAGCTGTATGCTCAGCATTGCTCAATCAAGGGAGTTTCAGCCCTCAGATTTAGTAGGCTCTTTCAGTACATGTGAGTTGTTTTGTTTGTTTGTTTGAAACCACAACAACTTCAGACATGAGACACTAAGAGCAGTGATTTTTTACAGTGGGGTACAAGTCCCAAAGTGAGCAGCACAGCACTTCACAGCTGCCCATGATCCTGCCAACACAGCTGGACTCAGACACCTGCCTGTGCCTGCACACAGCAAGGATGTAGCCTGGATAACCCATCCCTCCACAGCTGGGAATAATTTCCTGTTTGCACAAGCATCCTTCTGCCTTCAGGGACCTCACCTGCCCAGCCAAACACCTGTGTCCCTCTTGTTTGTGCTGAAACAGCACTTCAAGCATCAGACTGAAGGTTTGCATAGGAAATACCCCATGGTATGAAAACTGGACCCGTGACAGCACTGGAAAGGAGGTACAGTGACACTGCAGACAAGATGAACAACCAGGAGGATGCTGAGTAGAGCTTTTATTTTAGACGCCCAAGTGAGGAGCCTGACCTTGATAGAATGCAGGCTGATGCTCTGCTCCCACCTCACCTCACCCACCTTCTGAGTGCCACTCCACCACCTTGCTCTGAGACATGAATTTCCCCACAGCTCATCAGTAAAAATGAGCACGGCAGTTCAGCCTGTTCCTAAAACTGTTTCCAGAATTCTACTCCTTCCAAAATTGTAGTCAGCTTTTTTACACCAGCTTAGACAGCCTGACATGGTACTGCACAGCTTGTAGAACAGACACAGCTTTTGTTGATGGAGTCTTTAGTAGAATGATTAGGTCAAGGTCTTTCTAATATCATAAAATTACTTCTCCAGAACTATTTGCAATCATCTTCCAAATACACATTATAGACTCAGGCAGTTTAGATGGAAAAATCTTTCAACTCAGATCTGCAACAGTTCTCTGAAACTCAAGAGTGAAGTTAATAAGCTCAGTTCTGACTCATTTACTTCCATTTTCTTTCAGAAGTACAGTCTAAGTGTGAGCTGACAGTGTAAATTTGGGCTTTTAAGAATCAAAACAACATTTGCATGTACCAGTTGACAACTAGTATTTTTCAGTCAACATATGCAGGAAGAACTAGAATAATCAACTTGCTAGAATAACCTTTTTTACATGGGCACACACATATAGTGCAGAATAATGATGTTGCTAAAAAACTTAGTATTAATCTCTTCATCTTGCTGGGCAGCTCTCTAAGGATGTTAAGAAGTACACAGGCTTATAAGTATTTTGACTGTCTATGCTGTTTCTTTTTTGTTGACCACTGATTTCTACATGTATCCAACTCAAAAGAAGTAGAAATAAAATAATAAGCAAATAATAATGGTATACAATGGTATACATCTACAAATACTCCACACCACTGCAAACCTTTAAGAGGAGAACGCACGTGCTCACATGAGGACTAATTACAGTAATGACCAAACTGTTTCACATAATTCTTCAGGAAAGTAGCTAAAAAAGTCATGTGAGGTCCCTACCTTTCACAGCAGCACTGCAGTTAGACTTAAAATAATACAAAAAACGCATTCAACCATTTTCACTTTTGCCCATTTTGATCAGTTTCTAATATCTTAAATCCATTTTAAAAAAAGGCATCATTCAACTTATCTAAACATGCCCACACAGAGTCTTTAAGCCAAATCTCCACCACTGAAGGAAAATTTCAAAACTTAACTGGTATTTTGTCCTCGAGAGCGCAGAGATGTTAATTTTGGTTCCTGTGCTGTAAACACAGCTGCCTGTGAGAGGAAGACCTTCACCGAAACAGCCAACACGGCTCCTAAGAGGCTCTTTCAAGACTGAAGTTTAGATACAAACAGCCAGTGCCCTAAGTGGAAAAGGGTGGAGCTGGCCACAAAAAAACCGCCAGTGAGTGAAGGCTGGTGGGGAGAAGATAAGAGTCACAAAAAGTGTTTGTCAATGCCGTGGAAGAGAACAAGGGGGATGGGGCTCTGTGTTAAGACAAAAAGAAGTAGCCTTGGCAATAAGTATGGGGAGTTAGCTGAAGTTATAATACTCTCTTCACTTGCACTGAAGGGTGAGGGCACCTGGGCTGGGTTTAGTGACTGGGCTGACAGCAAGGCGGTGAGCCCAGCCTGTGCCAGTTTTTCCGGCTCCTCTAACCTAGTGCACACTGGTTTTCCTCCATGAGCTGCAGCAGAGTGTTCACTCCTGTGATAAGCAGCCTAGAGATAAGCCCTTGATTACAGCCAAACCTGAAGCACTGAACTCCTTTGCCAAGCACATCTCCAGCATATGCAGCTCCCAGAGCCAGCCACTCACAGAACTGCTGCTCTGCATGGGGGTCTGGATCCCTCCCTTGTGTTCTCTTGTGGAGTAAAGCCATACTATAGGTCCTGCTAAATGGAATGTAGATGAAAAGCAATGAATGTAAATGGAATGTACAATGAAATGTAAAATGCTAAAGAAATAAAATTTCAGCTCATCAGGGGTCTCACGCATTTCTGAGCATAATTAACTGGGTTTTTCAGTAAGTGCAGGACTTCAAAGGGTGGGAGCACACACAGTGAACATGCACTAGGAGGGATGGCAGTGTTGTTGCAGGGTGCTCTGGATGAACATGCTCCTGCAGCCAAGGAGAAAAGTCTCCAGTCATGGCTTTCCAAGGTGTTCCAGGTATTGTTCAACATGTATCTGCTGGCATTTATATCTAATGAAAAAAACCCCACAGTTCAAACTAAGTGGAAGGAGCAATATGGAAATAGAGGGGAGTGAAGAGTAACTCAGTTTTATAGTAAACAAGCAGGGAAATTCTCACAACGTGCACTTGTGGTGCAGGACATGGGTGTGAATTTACAGTGCACCATTGCAGCTACAGAAATAATAGCTAGGCAGTGGGATTTCTTGGGTCCTCACAGAGATCAGGCAGATGGCCTTGATTTGAGATCAGTGTAACTCTGACCACAAATTCTCTCTCATTTAAAATGTTGTCACAGTGCACAGGGGATTTTTAAAGGACATTTTGTAGTATGTCTTCAATGATGTGTCAAGTTGAGCTCTCGCCTATGGGTGAACAAAATGCTGCACAGGTTGTATGACGAAAGCATGCAATTAAATAAGCTACTGCAGTGGGAGGAGAGTCATGACTTCCCAGCAGGATATCGGGAAAATGCCAGAAAAGACAAAAGCCAGAGCAGGGAGCTGCAAGGCGAGAGGACTGCCCAGTGAGGAGTTCCTCAGGTGATGTAAAAGGTTGTGAGTCTTTTGTGGCCAAGGGTGAGGCTCCTGAAGGATGTGAAAGGCTTTTGAACTTCTGAGAAAAGAGCAGTAGAAGCCAAAAGATATGAGGAACTGAAAGGCTTTGATACATTTAAGAAAATAAACTGTCCCAAAAGGGAGTGGTATTGCAAAAATCCTGGATGTTCACTCAATACAAAATAAAGTAAGCTAAACAACTGCACAAGCTGGGGAAAGAAAAATAAATCAAATCATCCTTCATCTCTGTCCTGATGGTTTGAAAATAACATATCCAGGAAAAAAAAAATCAGTGTGGGTGGGATTGCTTGTTTTTGAGGAGAAAAATCTGCCTGCATGCTGCATGCTAAGGCAGACCTCTGAATAGAAGAGTTGCTAAGCTGTATAGTTATCTCCCCACTTTTTTTTGGGCAAGACCAGCTAGTGTGGGAGGCAGGGAGGTGTGTGCATGTGCAAGGCAGGAAAGGAGGCACAGTAGAGATGTACATTTTTAACCTCAGTATAACTCCCCAAAATTTTGCAGTCTGAATAGTTTCACCTGAGCCTTCCTGCAATGGCAGTGTCAAGCCAGAGTGGCCCCGAACACCCTGCAGAATCATGATGGGTTGGTAGACACTCTCTAAATCAGCATGAAATTAAAGTAAAGCCTGATGGGATCTTGCCAACACAGAGCTCAAGTTCAGAAAAAAAAAAACAACTCCAAGTTCCAAATAGCTGTGCTGTGTTTTATATGTAAAAATGGCAAGCACACATCCAATGGATTTCAAGAAACCACACAAAACTTCACTGGTAAATTAAAAACATAAACTGGACACTTAAATTCCAATAACTGGGCATTTTTGTTTTCATAAAACAGCTGTTCAACTCATTGCTTCATATACAACTTCTTCTTACATTAGTAAAAATAATGAAGTATATCTCCTTATAAGCACATCTTTTGTACAAGAATGCATCCTCTCCCATTTTTACCCTCACCTGTAGCTTTCCTACCAGTGCACCAATATAAAGGGATGGAAGGTACTCCTCAGTGCAGTCTAAGCCCTGATCCTAATTTCCTGTTAGGTTACACACATTGTCCTGCTAGCTGAAGACAGTAGCCTTTCTGCTGGGTGGATAATTGTTTCTCATGGTCTAACTGCACTGGAAGCACTGTGACACTGCTGCCTGCCTGCAGAAACATCCAAAACCTTCCCTGCTTCACGATGGCTGTGGGGATCTTCTCCCAGTCTGTATGTTCATTCAGCTCCTCAGGGCTGAACTGGCTGTTCAGTTTTCATAAACACCAGAACTGCACAACCACTGCCTTTTCTTTTTTTTCTTTAAGTGTTTTAAGAGTTTCTGGTTGCTATGGTGACATCATCAGAGAAATGCTAAAAGGAAATAAAGGCCAGAAGGACTTGTATACCATAAGTGAAATAAGGAGTTTGATGGTACAGCAAATATATTTTTGCTCTGTGAAAGACACAGTTACTCTGTGTAGCAAGCAACATATGACTGTTTAGCATACAGACAGAACTGTTTTTAATTGCAGAGTTAAGCTGGAAAATATAAAAAAAACCCCAAAACAACCAACCGATCCTTTCAGATTTTGGATATACTATGGGGCAAGTATCTTGGGCCTAATAAGCAATAAAACTAGTCCACTACATTAATGTAGTACCCTTCTTTAAAAATAACAACATGCTACCTGAATCCTCTGAACCTCAAGACATTACTAATATAAACCTAAATGGCTTTATGCTAAGATTGGCCAGCAGTACTTCTGGATGCTATCAGGCTGCTCAGGCCCAGCTGATTTTAATTTCTTTCCACCTTTCTAACAGACACAGAACAGCAAACATGTTCAGTTTATCAGATTCTCCAGGCTATCAGATGCTCAGCGTCTACATGCAGTATTAGGCAAAGAGATCTGAGAACTCACTGATAATGTCAGGACATTCTCCATGGGCAATGGTCAGAAAACAACTATGATTTGTTTAAGGTTTATTATGAACAGACTCCAAGACATTAGCAAACATCAGAGGTAATGGAAATAGCTTTTCAGTAGCTTTAAAATTATTTAATTTAGGAAAGGGAAATTGCACATCAGAGAAGAATAGTCAGATTGCACACTAGTATGGGCACCAAACAGCACATCAGAGAGATGCAGCAGCTTAATGTCTGAAGATGTCTGGTCAGGCCTGTAGTCCATACAATAACATGCACTGAATAAAATATATGTGGTTCCTGAAATATATCCTCTAATTTATTTTCTTGCTAAAGGATTTAGATTTTCCTACTCGAAAAAAATGAAAAAAAAAAAGCTTGTTAATAATACCAGATTAAATTAGTACATAAGCTTCCTGTTATGTGCCAGTGATTAACCCTTTAGTTTTGCACCTCTGCTCACAGAAAGTGGATGTTCAAAGATCACCTCAAGTCCATAATATTCTCGTGTACTTTTAAGACAGTTACTATCCTTGTTAGATCCACTTCACATTTACTAATACTTGCCAGAAGAGGAGTCATTGACTATTTCTTTGATCTGAATTCATTTATCAAGGCTTGGTGAAGACATGCATTTATATATCTAAGAGTGGGTGAAGATTTACCAGCAAAGCAAGCTCTTCCTTAAACTGTATCTCATAATTCCTCTTCTTCTAAATACCTTTGAACTATATTCTCTCTGTCAAGTGGAACAATCCAGAAAACATCCAAGTTCTATGAAACACAATGTAATTCTGCAGCTGTAAAACAAAAACACTATGGACAATACTCATCAATTCAATTCTGAACCTGTGTTACACAGACTGGAGCAATACTTTCTGGCCATTGTGTGATGAATTCTAAATTCAAGAGAGTTCAAGGTAAATGTTTTCTGTCCTGAGTCCCAGGAACAGTATGGCACATAGCAGCTGGAGCCTGGAAAAAATACTGCACCTTTCACCCCCAAATAAATTATGAAATTTGCTTGATGGACATTTGGTCACGGATACTGTATAAAAATGCTTTCATTTCCTTGCGTGAGAAATCACAGCAGAGTTCCTCTAAATTTTCTGTATCAGGAAAAGGGAGGATAAAAGGAGATACTTGAGGGGAAGTGGGAGCTCAGACAACTCCTCTTCGTGCCTGATCCCACACTCAGCTCCCACTCTAAGCCAAGCAGGCAGCAGGCCCCTGGCTTACTTGGACAACTGTTCCCTTACACAACAAAAACTCGCAACTTATTGGCAACTCTGAACAGTCACTTTCCAAAAAGTGCTGGGCTCAGCTTCTCTTGCAGCAGGACATTGACAGCAGCCCAGCAGCTCTGTCTCACAACTTTCTGTTAAAACAGCAGCCTAAACTCAGGGGTTCATACCCCTCTTCACATCCCTTCCTAAAATCTGCATGCTGACACTGCATCTACTAAAAAAAAGCACCACAGAGCCTGCAGCAAAGGGACGTTAATTACATCTGGCAGACTTGGCAAAAGATGCCCCAAAATGTTAATGAAATTGTTACACTCATCAGACTCAATACTGTCATCAAAAGGACCAAAAAACCACCCTCACATACAAAACCAAATGATCTCTCCAATTTATTTTTATCTGTTAGGCTAAAGATTTAGTCTTTTTGTGAGTCCTGGCTACTCATGATGTGAGTATTTTAACATGAATGAGTCAACTCCGATCACATTTTACAATTGAATATTTAACATAAATTTATCATGATTAAAGCATTATGCAGTATTCTCCTTAGAGTATTTTCCTTATAAAAGAGCCTGGCTGCAAACCCTAGCTTGCACAAATTGACTTGAAAAATAATAAATTCCTTAGTCAACAGGTTCACATTATACTCAAAGCAGCACACAGATCCAAGAGACACTCCACAACAACACTTTAGCAAACAATCCTGTTATTCATGGATGACTATAATAGGGTGATTACTAACAGCTGTTTGCAATCTCTTTACATATGGAAAAGCTTTAAAAAAAATTACAGAAGCACCCCAATTTACAGAGGAACTGAAGACAGAAGGATCTGTAAAGCTGCTTAGCCCCTTTCCCAGTCCCATTATCCTCAATACTCACATCTACGAACGGATACCCCTAAAGGATCATTCCACAGGCCTTATTCACTCCCTATGGCTTCAAAGTACTCAAGGCAACAGTATTATTTTCCAATGTATTCATCAAGTTAAACTCAAAGAATACAGGTATTAAAATATAAATTAAAACTACTACAAATGTGGTTCCATAGATTGAATAGTTTTCTATGTAGTCTACATAAGCACTGAACTTACACAAGCAGTAGATGAGCGCTAATATGGCCAAGTAGGGGTATGATCACCCTCAAGGACATAAAAAGAACATAGTCTAGCTTTTAAATAAACTTAACCCAATTATAAATGTTAATTAAAACATTCCTGATGCAAATGATAGGTTAATATTCAAACCCGGAAAGCAGAACACCACGTAATGCTCTAATTTGTTCCTATTTGACCAGTGACTCCTTCACTCTCTTTCCTGCCCCTACGTTTTAATTAGGAACCCTGCAGTCAGCCACATCTTTCTGTAACAATGCAATGAACCATAAGAATATAAAAGTATCAGGAGAAAAAAACACAATAAAGGCTGCTTGTCCACAAACAAAACACTACATCAAGAAAATGCTGGATAATCTGTTTAGTGACCTTTCTTAGAAGACGGTCCAGAGATATTCTATCTAGCTGTGACACAGTTTTCTTTTTTGATAACACCCTTTCCTTTTTACTCCCCATGAGTGGCACTCACAGGGCTCTGCAGTATCTGGGTGACCCTCTTCCTCTGCTCCATCATATTGAAGTCCTGTCTCAGGTCAGGGGACATGTTTCTCTCCCGGATGTACTCCGGGTCATTCTCATTGATGCGATCGAAGTACCGCTCTTTGTGAGGCATCGTGGCTGGGGGAGGAGTAGTGATCACCACCTGGCTGGCATCAGCACTCATGCTTCAACACTGTGGAGGGAAGGCTTCCCCTGAAACAAAAGGAAAACAGGGAAAAATGTTAGTTCAAAGGAGGGCAGTGCACATAACTTCCAAGTCTGGACACAACTAATGTCCCTTTGCATCTCTGCAGGTCATCTAAAATGAAAGGCAAACAAGTGAATAACTGTCACAATCAGAAAATTTAGGAAAGATTCTAGAAAAAATGTTTAAAAACCATTAGTAAGTTTTCTGATAGTGCATAACCATCCCTATTTGAGGTAAAATAAGAACCAAAAAGCATACAATTAGGAGTAACATTTGAAATGACCATTGTGCATTTTATGACAAACTTTCCTCTGTAATTTTACATTACACTTACCACCTCCCAAGGTTTTCATACAGTTCTTCTTCCTGAGCTGTTCAAGCACCCCCAGAAGAGAAAGCCTATTTAATATCTGCTCAGAGCTCATCTCTCAACTTGAAGAAATTCCTCAATTACAGCATTTTCAAAGCATCTCATAACCACAGCTTAAAGATAAGACTTCAGGACACTCAAAGACCACCAAGGAATTTCCACAGAGCTCCAGTTGGTGCCTGCTCTTTCATGAAGCACTTAGAGACCTTGAGAGAACTGCAGAGAAGGTTGTATGTTGGCTTACACAGCATTGAGACCACATCTATGGCAAATAGCTGAGCTCTTCCCCTTTTGTGTGCAATCATATGCAAAGATTCTCACTGAAGCTCATTACATTAGGAAAAGAAGAAAAAAAACAAGAAGAATACTTTCATGTCTTGGTAGAAAGCTTAAAAATCTCATTTAAAAGCCTGATAAGCATTTGTAAACACAAACAGAACTGGATCAAAAGGAAAGAAGCAGACATCTGAATTTTCATACAAAGAATCAGACTCAAAAGCACACTCAGGAACACCATTCCTCAAAAGCTACTGAAGAGGGACACTTTCTCCGGTTTGAGGAACAAAGAGAAGCAGGATTTGAAGGACAAGATAAGTGTATTATGAAAATACATTTTAACATGCAAATATCTACAGTCAATAATGCATTTAATATAAAAATATTTGCATGCAAAAATGGTATGTAAATTCACATCCTCAGAGGGGAAAAAAAAGCCCAAGTCAAGCAGTGTTCAACAGCATGATTCGACATTCTTGTATCAGTGGATCAAAGTGTCCTTGCTCTGTGGCACAGTTCACCCATCCCTTGTTTGTGTCACTGCAATTCCATTTGGGGTATTCTGTGAGCAGTGAGCCAACTTGGAGCACCCAAACTGCCTCCACTATAATCTCACATATTTCCCAAGTGAAACACTGGGAACTCCTATCAAAACCAGCTTCAGCAGCCCAAGCCCTCCTCCTGCCTGCAGCAAGTCCTTTCAGTCCTTGTAACATCCTCTGCTGCTCAGCCACACCACGACCCAGGCTGGCAGGAGGATGCAAATTGGTTTTCAGCCAGTTTCCCACACTGATTCCCAAATGGCTTTGCTGACAGTGCAAGAGAGAGCACAAGGATGAAATCCTGGGCCACTGCAGCCCTGTAACCAAGTATAAAACTCCAGACAAAAACCACCAACAGAGCTGGGAAAGTATTAGCAGATAAGAGCCAAGAAAACTGTCTTTGACTTTCTTTTATATTACAGATTAAGATAAAATTTGGGATTGAGATGAAACACAACAGTTTACTACAGGTTTAATTAGTTTTGTTCTTCCTGCCATTTTTTTTTTCCAGAGAGAGAAAAAGAAAACATCATCTGGGATGCAACATTATCCAGCTGCACACACAGAGCTCCCAGGAGGTACCTGGCATGCTGGATAACATACCATGTTCTGGGATGTATAATTCACATCCTGGAGACAAGCTCCATGAACTCTGATGGCTTCATTCCAGAGGCTGTGGAAACACATTGGTGAGTTTTGCATTTGCTGCTCGGGTGCAGTAGGAGTTCATTCAGCATTTGCTGACTGACCGCTGGAAAGCCTGGGATGTGTGATCAGTATGGGGATGCTGGGGAGAAAACAAGGGCTCTGCCTCAAGGAAGTGAGAGTTCAGGAAAAATCTGGTAGAAGTATGAAAGCAGCTTAAGTTTTTCTAAAGAATAAACTCTTGGGATGATGTCTGGGGATCCAACCACCACTCACCACAGTAAAAATACCCTTATAAATTATGTGTATTATGTCTCCCCTCCTCCACCTTGTGTGTCTCTTCCCTTACCCCCTGCACAAAATGGAGAGGTTTAAGAAGAAAAAAAAAAGCATCAGGAGAAAACATAAGACCATGAGATCTCTGGCTAAATGCCACAAGGTATGAGAAACTCGAGTCCAGACCTTTCACTGCTCTCCATCTGTGTTGGAATAAGAACCTCCATTTGAGCCAGAATAGACACCTTCCAGCACCTGTAGGTAACTAAAAGCAGTCTAGAAACCCAGATAGCAAGAACCTTGCTTGAAACGGTGAGCAGCTGTGACTCCTGCTCTTTTCCTCCTTCCCTGGAGTTGTCTTATGTGATCATTTATTTCCCTAAAACCTGAACTGTTAACCCCAAGTAGGAGACTTGCTTAGCTGCTGATTGACTCAGTTGGCTGGATCAACTACATGCATGTCTGAACTTCAAAACCTATTTACTGTTATTATTATAGGTTTATAAGACATAATTAGTTCAAGTCCATTACTTTACAATTCATTCTTACAGCAACAGAAAAGCCCATTCATCTGTAAAAATGTCACAAATGTGACTGGCAATACCCAAAATCCACAAAAGAGATTTTTCTAATTGCCTTGGACTTTAGTTTTTCCTCTATCCTTTCAGCCTGGTTTGTTACCTCTAGCCATTAAGATTACAACATTGAAGTCCTTGTAGTACAAAACCCCTCCATTACTGAACATATTATGGGTGTTGGGTCCAGTTGTTCTTATTAGGTCTGGTTCAATGCCTGCTCTGTCGGGCCCAGGCTGACTCTCATATAACCCCTGTTGTTTCCTGGAAATTTTTCAAACAAACCAACCATTCTTTCATTATTTATTTGTATCTTCTACTGATTTTTTTTTTTAAGAAAGAGAACATTTATTTAAAATGCCATCAGCTTTAGGGGACCAAAAAATCAGTACCTCCTTCTCAGCATAGAACCAGCAATAAGACAAAAGTATTTACAGAAAATCCACTTCTCAACATCTATGAATTGTGACAGAGGATCCTCTCCCCTAACTTTTTTTTTTGTGTGTGATACTTGTGCTTAGAGAAGAAATCAGCTTTGCTGCAAGGCTACTTTTGGCTTCCATCCCCTCCAATGCTGTTTATGAATTAAAGAAAGTGAGGTACCACCTTCCTGAACAGTACTAGCTAACATTTCTCATGCATGCTCCTGGGTGGATGTAGAGACTGAGGCACAGGTAGAAATGAGAGCCCCTATAGCAACACTGTATCTCAAGTGGTCAGAATGTACAAAAAATATACAGAGAAATCAAATATAAACTCAGATCTGATTCTATCTGGTGAGAGCCATCACTCTTGGCCTGCTGAGGCACATTTTAGCCCACATTTTGGCCTCACATGCACATGCTGACACACTAGAAAGAGATTCAAAGTTCAAGAAGAGCAGTTTTCCACACTTGGTTCAACTGCTCCAGCGTGGGACCAAACTAAGAACAGAAAGTCAGAATAAATTTTTGTTACACAGAATCTTTATCTCTGCTGAAAATACTTTTAAGACCTGTAATACAAAAAGGCTCACAAGGTCTTGCTACAACATAACTTGTTAATCTAACATCACTTCCCCCTCCTAGTTCTGCCCTCCTGGTTCAGGCTGAACTGAATTCTGATACAAAAGAAAACAGGTCGTGTCCTCCCGCGCTTTGATGCCTTATATAGCTCATGGGTTTGGCTTCCATATCCTGTTCTGTATTTTATACCCGTAACTGGGCTACAGAGAGAAAGTAGAACATACCCCCTCTGTCAGGAAGCTGTGTATCTCTCTACTTAGGAGTAAGGTTTATTTAATGAAAGCTTCAATTTTTTTCCAGGAACTTGGAACTGTTGATTTTAGGTTGTAACATTACATCCTGAGCATCCCCATCTGACACTTTATAAAGTACAAGTAATCTGCTGTGCTGCTTTTGTTGCAATAACTATTTTCAATGTCAAATCACAAAACCAGCTCAAAAATAATAATGAGGCTAGAGAAACAAGAAGTACTAAAGTAAAAAAGTGCAGGAGACCAAATGTGAGGAAAATTTATATTGAGAAAGAACCCCCCTAGAAAGCACTGACTTGATATATTTATATCTTTCATAATGTACTGAATGTATATAAAAAATAAATATCACCAGACAGAGTAACAAAAAAGGGACCAAATTATTAGATCACCTAGCAACAGAACATTAACCTACCTTTTATGCTGATATTTTCTGGCTGGTTTCTGACATCTCCATTTTCTCTATGCAGTGCAATCCATCTTACTGAGAGTTCCCAGCACTACAGGCCAGCAGTGTGTGCACGGCATCATTAACTGGTGCGGCTGATTTGGGGTCTGAGCACTCGAGCTGGGCAACCCCACATCAGAGCAGTTCCCCTCGCAGGAGCACGCTGAGCTCTTCTGCTCCTGCGATTTCTCGCCTGCTTGTTTGTAAGGAACAGTCTGCTCTCTCTCCCCACTGCCCCCCCTCCAATATCTTGTCTGCCAGGAGACTTGTTGGAAGCAAACTGGGCGTCTCTTGATCTCAGTTCCAGCCTCCCTATGAAACAGGTTCCAGTCTGAATCAAAGGCTTGGCTTTAGCAAACACCGTCAGCTACGTACGTCAGCTGGCAGCAACACACACACTTCAGGAATATGGGGGACGGTTGAGAGGGACAGGGAAATATGTGGGGGAAGATGGACTGAGAAGAGGGTCACCAGTGCTATTTTCATCCTCCTTCCTACATATTTAAGTAATGACACAGAAATGAATAATTGCAACTTTTTTAAGGAAAAAAAAATGGTTAAGTACCTCAAAATTAAATTAATTCTGAAATTCACCTGATGGGGACATCAAATACCATAAATATCTGAGTTGAAAGATTTTTTCCTTAAATCTTATAATGGATTTGGGATTTTCTTACTTTACACATTGTTCAGGTGAGTAAGATGCGTGTTCAGTTGCCAGAATTTTCTAAACTCAATTTGTGGAACTGAAAATACCTAGATAGGTAGCATTTGTTCAAAATTGTGTTAACTGATTTTACAAATATACAGGAATTCCTTACACTAGCACTCAAGCCAAACTACAACCTTAAATTGACACAAATTAATTTGCATTTAAAAACAGTCATATCTCCTCTCAACCTGCCCAGCCATTCAATCTTTCTCCCTTTATCACATCTTCAGATTCATACCAGCAAATGCTTGAAAGGGTTTTTAAAGTTTTGTTTTATTATTTTTTATGGATTAATTTTTAGCTGTATCAGTTACTGTCCCAGTTAACTCCATATCTACACAAATGTTTGTTCTGAAATAAAGATAATGATGATACAAAGAGTGTCTAGTACCATTTCTTCCAGTAGCAATGCAGCCATAAACAATTTGTCATACTACAGCCCAAACTGGTTATTAATCAAATAGCCTAATCCAGCACTGCATATTAAGTCCCTCTGCTTTTAAACAGAGCAAGCTAATGAAATTATCAGCTCTTTTCAGGCACCACATTAAAGAAATTGTATGGCAGCAAGATATATTTTTTCCCTAAGAAATAAGCACTCAGGTGCATTTGAACCTTGTTTTTGTGTTGCTGTGTTAAACATAAAGCATTATTTTTTCTCAATTATATCATGCAATGTTAAAGTCAACACAAATAGTCAAGCTGTGCTACTCACACTTTACTCAGTGTAAACTGGAATTGAGCCAGACACACTTTATTGTCAAGAAGTAAGAGCTAAGTGGGTCGCTGACAACCACACAGAACATGAGAATTTGAGGCCTGTAGCTTTACCTTTAACTGCAGGGGTGATTATTTTTTTATGTTAAGGAAGGCTCCTTATAATGCACTCAGCCTGTAGCAGGTGCAGTCTGCACCTCCACATTTGCCAACATTTTTCAGCACAAGCAGCCGGGAAAAAACTTCCGGAGCCTAGAATGCTGGTTTGATGCATCCAATATGCTCTACCACATGGCCATAAATGCTATTTGAATGCATTGAGTCTCATAAATGAACTTGCATGCTTAACCCTGTAGACCCAAACTACTTTAATCATTCATATTTTGCTATTCCTTCACTGCTGCGTGAGTTTTTCATGTAAGAAAAGGGAGGGAACCCTTGATAAGCAAGTTGTCCAGCCACCTTTTTCTGAGAGTCAGTATGATAAAACTGGTCTCAAAAGGAAAACCCTAAGAGTTCAGATCCAATGTCCACCCTGCCCACTGTGGAACCTTTGGTGCCAAGGGAAGGCAGTGTATAACCAGGATGTTGCCAGCACTGCATTGTGTGACACCTGAGCAGTCAGCAGTGCAACGGTTTCCTTGCTCCACTCCATGAAATGTTTTTCTTGTTTTACATGAAAACTGTTAAGTTTGTGCAGACAATACGAACATTTTGAGATTATGATGTTCTGCACACAAAACATGCAAGTCAGAACAAAGCCAGTCACACAGAAAACTGGTTCAAACTTCAAAATTATGGCTTCAAACTGGTTACAGAAATGTAGAAGAGGAGGAATCCAGAGTTTGTTGTTGAAACAATTCATGCAGCTGACAATAAAAAGACCTTTTTTATTTTTAAAGACGCGCCTCTGCTTATCTACATAATCACTTGTACTTAAGTCACCTAAAAATATTTCACGAGTCAGTAGACAACAGAGAGCTAAATTAAAAGATTATGTTCTGGTAGCACTTATCCGTATTAAGCTGTGAAAGTAGGCACTACCATAATCCACACACAGAGACAACGCTGAACAATGTCCCTGTGTCACTTGAAAAACATGAAACCTGGGTTCCTCCACAGTATAAGCTAAGAACTTCTCTGTGAAAAAAAAACTGGAAAAGCTGATTGCAGTCAGAACTTTTCATATTTCACAACGCTCTCCCTCTCCTGCAAAGTCTCCAGCTTCCTCTGGTGACCTTTTTCTTGGGCTGTCCCTGACCTGCACAGATGCAGGGGAAAATAATTCCTCTTTATATGCAGACCTACATAAGGTTATAGAGTAGAAGAAACAAGCTAACTTGCTAACTGCCAGCTAAATTAGCTAACTTGCTAATTGTTATGTAAACGCTTTTTAAAAAATCCACTTACTCCCATCAGCCTGGATAGAGCCATTTGGAGTAACAAGGACTGCCCCCAGCAACCTGCAGGAGCCCTCCTGAGTCACTGGGTGCAACGTGTGACATTGGAGAGCAGGGAAACCTCTCATCAATGCCAGGGCACATGAGAAGTCTTTGTGACTTAGGGCAGTTTGGTTATCCAGAGAAACGTCATGGCCAAAGCAGCTGCCTCTGGGTTTTGCTGGAGGGTCAGAGGCTGTGAGGGTGGGCAAGCCAGATGATCGACACAAGGCAACTGATGGATTTTACAAATATTTACATGAACAACCGATCTTGTGTATGGCAGCATGCAGCCAAGCCTTTTTATAGCTCAGACCCCTGGGGTTCACATCAAATCCTCTCTTCACATCAAATCCTGACTTTTAGCACCACCGACAGCTCAGTGTAGACCCCATTTAAGACCACCACCATGCACTGACCATAGAGAATTGCAGCTCAATGCCTCCATAACTCACAAGTGAGCACTAGGAAAGCTGGCCAACAGCTAATCTCAGTAGGACAATTGTAACTGGAAACTTGAGGAAAATATGAAATTGTGCCAGGTCTTCGATCATACAGTCTTCAGGACAAATTGTATCTTTATTAATATTATGCACCACACCCTGCACAAATCTCCCCAGTTCATCTTGAGATCTCTGAATCACTCTGCCATAAATTTTATATGAAGAACAATAACATAAGTCACATTAATATACCAATATCAGCTTGACTATGTCAAAATAAATTGGCTAGCCTCTCAAAAAAGGAATTTTAACATTTTACTGACTTATATATCATTCTCACATTAAACAGAAAACATGAGCATTTCAAAAAAGTGGATTTATGACAGCTAAAGTTAAAAACTCAAAGTATTTTAGATAAAACAACACAACTACATATATTGATTTCACATATGAAAAAGAGTCTTAATGGGAACGTTATGGTTGCTTTAAGGTTTTTAACTGTAATTTACAAATAGAAATTTTAGGGATTGACGAACATGTGAGACAAATGATGCCAGAAAGTCCAGGACTGACTGTGCAGCAGGCACATTGCGACTGACTGCCATAAGCAAGGGAAAGAAACCTTAGGCATTGTGAGAAAAGAGCTTAAAATGCTTTAAAAAGGCAAGCTCAAATTGAGGTGTAGAGGGAAGGCTCTGTTAATAGGACTAATAGCTTATATCAGCCATGAGATGGCACAAGGGGTAAAAAACTGCAAATCACTATTCACAGATTATGCTGAGAGCGTCTTTTTTTACCACATTCAAGACTCCAAGACTTTCTTTTTTCTCCATTACCAAAATCAGTTTTGCCTTAGCATATGGGACAATTTTTCCCCTCCTTGGTCCATTTACAAACAAATGCTTGTGACTGTCAAAACATAACAAGGGAAAAGTTAACAAATACACAGAATTTGATGGAGATTATAGTTGCATCCCTAGCACTTCAAAATTATCTTATGTAGAGGACTGAAGTTACACATATCTCATTCTACAATTTTTCATGTTTTCCTGACTGCCTTGAGGCAATCCTGCCTCTCTCAGTGCACATGCTTCAATCTCTTGCCTCTGAAAATACCATTCCCTAATTGTGCTAAGCACATCTCTCCATGCAGCTTGAGTCTACAGTGGTTACACAAAAGCATCAGGGTTAAAAATAATCTGGAGGAGGAGAGCAGGGGAAAGTGTGGAGCAGAGCAGGACCATAAGGGCCTGGCTGACCTACTCAAAAGTTCAAAAGGCAACTCCTTTATTAGCTGCAGCATTAATTATCCTTCCCAGGGAAATCCCTAGGATTTACAGCAGTGAGAAACACATTTTTGGTTAATATTGTCTTCGGCTTGCTTGAAAATCATTACCCCCACCCTCCTACCCCCATAAAACTACCCAACTAGCATATGCAAAAGTTTCATTTGTAACCTATATAAATATGCACATCAATCTCAATTGACTTGGCATGAATTTGACCTCCTCCTTGTCTCTGCCAGCTTTTGCTCATGGTATTAGAAAAGCAAATTGAATTTAGAGAGCCAAAGGTCTTCTATACCTTCAGGAATGGAAAACTATTCCACAGAATTTCAAGCAAGCCCAGCGGATGGCAGAAGGTCACTTTGGACTTAACCACAGCACTGATCAAAAAAGGAGAGGTGCCCAGAGCAGCAGCCATCACATCTCTGAACAAGTGCTGAAGATTTACTAACAAAAGCTTTGGTAAGACACACAGTGAGGGGTAGGATGAGTCAGCATCAAGCCTGGTAGTAAGAGCAGTATTTTAAAAGTCAGAAGTAGAATATATAAATATTTCATAATTAGGTTACTATTATTTTCCAGTGCAAGCAAGCAATTATCTACTGTTATCCCATAATTCTCCACCTCCATCATTACTTGTAAGCTCTGGAAACTTGGATACAATAAAAGACACTCCACAACAAACTACTCTGGTATTACAGAGCATGATGTATCCTGGCAAGAATATTTCAAGAATATTCGGAAGTCAACAAACATATTAGATAGATCTGTCTCCTAAACTAAACTAAAAAAATAGTATAAATAAACATAATGTTTTTTAGACAAAACTGAATACTTAAGAGTAATTTTATTTGAATTTCAAAAGCTCATTAGTAAACTTGACCTGAAAATGCTATTTGCTTGTTTGCAATTAAACCTGTGTATGTTTATACTGAGTGGAAATATCTGATGTTATCCATGGGCTGAAGCTCAGAGCCTGAAATCTAGAGGCAAATTCTTCTCTCCACTCTAACATTAAGAATTAAAAGCAACAAATTTAAAAGTCAGTTAGTGATTTTTAGAAAAATAACATTATGTTCTGAGCTTTTGTGATGCTTTTTTTTCTGAATATTTGAATAACTGATGGAAATCATCCTAGGTAAATAGCATTACACCTTATACCATAAGAAAATTATTGATGATACAGAAAAATGTCTGAGGCTACAGAGGTTACATCTGCTTGATGAATACAGGTAAGTAACATCTTTTCTAGGTCCTTCATTTTGGTTTTTTTTCACTTTTGTGTTGGGTGCTTTGTAGGTTTTTTTATAAACATCTGTAAAAATCTAATACTTTTCAAAAAATTAAAGATCTCCATGCGAGAACATGCCCAAAATAGACCATAAAATTTGATTAATAAAGTGCTGAATAATGGGTGATTAGATGCTTGCCAAGGGCTCCTTCATGACAGCTCTCCACACATGCTGGAATGCTGTGGAGGACAACACTGATCCAGGGCAGCCAGAGCTCTGCCTTAACCACAGCAGGGATGAGGAGGAAGCACATCTTTTTTTTTGGAGCTCATTTCTTAATCCAAAAAGGAAAAAAGGAATCTACAGGACTAATCTGGTCTCAGGAGTTTGGTCTCCAAGGTTTCTGCAAGAGTAGGAGTAGGTGCTGCTTTTAGAGTTGGGCAGTATTTAGATTTTTTTTTTTCCTGTAAGATGTGATCCTTTAACTTGCTAATTTATTGCATCACTTTGGGCAGGGAGATAGCTGGATTTCTATTTTAATTTTAATTACTGAGTGATGCTTCCAATGTGCATTGAAACAAGCATGTAAGATGCCCTTTGTGGATTGCTGTGGGTATATAATTTTGTTCTTTTTAATTCTCTGGCAAATTGCTAAGGAATTTTGATTTTGGCCTGCCTCATCAGTACATGTTCTCTCTCTGTGATAAATTATCAAAACTAATCAAAGTTTGTACTGCAAAGCAGTCATTATAATGTGATGAAAGCATGCAGTTTTGTGTCAGATGAACAGACTTTTTCTTGAGACTTCTAGCTTCAAACTTGGAAAAGTGTAATTCATAATGAGAAACACTCCTACCTGGCACACAAACCCCATCCCTCAGAGAGTGCAACTATACAATTATGCTGGATGAAACTTGAAGAAAGGTTTTCATTACATCTGTCCTGTGTTCATTTTTATGTCATATTCAACGTATTGTTTGTAACTGTGTGATACTGGGCTGCAAGACCAGTGGTTCCTAGAAGACTAAAATGGATGGGGTTTTTTTAAAGTTATTTTTAAATGTCACATTCACAAGGCACTGGATATGAAGACTTTAATAATTATACATCTGATATATAAATAGCAAAACATGAGAAATAAGTAAACAAACAAAGCTATCCCCTCCTGGCTGCTCCTGGCATGGTGCAGCAGGTCATGGGCGTGCCTGGCTGTCCAAAAGTAAATCTGAGCTTACAGCACATTCTACCTTTTTATTCTCTGTTGGAAACTATCACCCACAACAGTAAGTTTTCCAAGTTGGCTGTTTCATTCTTGTATCTACAAAAAGTAATTACTAAATGCTGCCTTGTGTCATTATGACAGCATTTCCACAAGTTCAGAAACACAATGCCTTAAAGTTACTTGTCTATTTAAGATCATAATAGTTTATACACCTAAAAGGTTTTTGTCCTTTTTGCAGCAAAGTATGTTTTAGTCTTTAAAAAGGAGAATTTAAATTGTCTCTTGATCCTGCAAATTTGTGATCAAGTTCAATTAATTATCTACATTTAACCTAGACTTTTTTTTCCAGTCAGTGTCCTACAATCAGATGGACTGAACAACTTGTACTTCAAGTACTGAGGATGCTGCTCAGCAGCATCAAAATCCTACATCTTTAACCAGATAACAATTTCCGTAAAGCAAAAGCAAAGTCTGTTTTTACCTTTGCACCAAGTTTGGCTTAAAGTAACCAAGAGGTTCAAAAGTTAAGTGGCAGGAATGAATACATTTACAGTGTGATCAGGTAAGATCTCATTTTCATAGAGCAGCAGGTGAACAAGCAGTACCTGGACCTGTCTCTGACCTGCAGCATGAGCCCAGACACAGGTTCAGTCATTTAAAATAACCTCCCATGATAACTAAACTGAAACTGTGAACAAGCATAATTTTGCAAACATAGACAATCAAAGGGGAACTTGGATAATCCTATAGAAGAGCCAATAATTTTCTTTCTTCTTAATAAGTAGTGTTTGTGCCCATGGTAGGAGTACTTCCTGAAACAGGAACAAAGCAATAGGTATGTTTGGAAATTTAAATTTGTAGGATAAATTAAAAAACAGCATGAACCCTCAAAGCATACCAAAGGCTAGTCAGTGTTAAAACAGGTATCTATAAATAGCATAAGTTCATAGTTCTGAAAGGAGACCAACATTCAAAATTCCCCAAGTGCCAGTGAGCAATGACCCGAGTTAGTTCTACCTGAGCAATAAAAGCACTCATCAAAAATGAGAAATGTAGGAGCAGAATAGGTTGATCTTTTTTTTTGTCCTCTTCTTCCATTTCCAATCACATAATTACCACTAACAGAAAGATAAGTCTATTCAAATAAGGACACTCAAGTGATCCCATGTTAATAAACAAACAAACAAACCCCCCCCTCAAAAAAAAAAAGAACCCCCACATTTCCATTGTTATTCTTGCATCTCATCTGACCTCAGTATAACTATGAAAAAGACAAGGAGGGGAAAAAAAGGAGGAAAAACAAAAGACCAAACCAAAAATCTGAACAAATAACTGCACAGGCTCAGTGTATCAGTTAAGAAATATAGCTGCTCTGAAACATTTAAAGAGAACACAAAAGGGCCTCTACAATAGTATAACCTTTGCCTCTGTCTGCCAGCATCACAGTTTACACGGTTTCCATGGAAACCCTCTGCAAACATATGAATGTGCTTGTTGCGTTAGATGTCGAACAGAAAATCCTTTGTGGCAACTCCAGAGATCCATGGCCAGTGCCAACCTCCCAGTGGAATAATGCCCTTCACTATGCCTTGCCCAGCAGGCTCATGACACACTCACTCACATGGTACAGCTGCTGCCACTGCTTGTTTTTCCCCAACTGATAAAAAAGGGAAAAAAAAAAAAAGTGCACATCATAACTATTAAATATTTCCTCCTTCATGGAGAGCCCATTTTGCCTTCACCAAACTGACAGCAAAGTCTTTGGTTCTGGACTCTGAGATGCAATGCAGCAATGCAGGAACTGTTCAGTGAGGACTGACTGGGAGGCTTCCAGCAGGCTTCTGCTCAGGGCATTGCGAATACATTTGCATATTGAGTAGTTATCTACTCAGGAAGGGGATGCCACAATTCTTCATTATCATGTGCTTTGAGAAAAACACATTAAAAATACACATAAAATCTCAGCATGCAATAGGTACATCAGTCCAGAAGATAAAACTGGTTTCATCACTGGTTATTTATCATCATGGAAAGACCAACTGATCTACAAATAATGCACTGGATGGGCTCCTCTTTCAGCCCTGGAGGCAGGAAAATTCAACCCAAGACAGCGAAGTGTCATCAGGAAGGGTGGTTTCTATTTTTTGTTGTTAGGGGTATGCGTGTAAGTGAAAGCTGAGGAACTGAAAAACTGGTTTCAATTTACAAAAGACGAGTATTGCTACTGGCAAATATCTGAATGTTCTGGATATTCTCAAAATTCATGTCAACTCTGTAGTTCTACATATTTTACCAGCATTGAAATATGAGCACTTCTAATAAAAGTGCACCTTTAAGACCAGCAGCATACATACCTGGAACATACCTTGTTTGTAGGCTAAAACATTGCCCTATATCCTTATTCCTCTGAAAAAACAAAATTTTGGTACAGTAAGTTGGACATTAGAAAAAGCTTCTTCACCCAGAGGGTGGCTGGGCACTGAACAGCTCTCCAGGGCAGCAGTCTGACAGCAACACATCTGACAGAGTTCCAGAAGTGCATGGACAACACCCTTGGGCACACTGTGTGATTCTGGGGGATGTTTCTTCACAGGGCTAAGAATTTGACGTGACTTTTGTGTGTCCCTTCCAACTCAAGTCTATACTGTGATTCTGAGACTCTAATTTCTGAGATATCGATGGCATAAATCTCCCTAACTGCTTATAGATGTGCACGGAATGTGATATAGAATGTGCACAGCTTCAGGGCGATGACCCTTAGGGAGGATGACACCTCCAAAGGTGACATTTAAGACCAAAGTCTTTGGACTCTGTATGGGATGTGAAAGCTTGCCTGTGCCATTTAACATAGAACTGGAGAGGTCAGCACTTTTCTGCTGGTGACTGGACACTTCACCTGCCACTCAGCCATTTCCAGCCACTTTTACTGTCAGCGACAAAAACCAGCAACATAACAGTTTTTTCTGAAAAGCGGAAGAATGAAGGAAAGCAGACTTTGTACCAGAAAGAGAAAACAAACCGAACACTTTTAACTCTGCCAGCTCCCTGTTTTTGTGTTTACTTCTTTCCCTTTCCCAGAGAGGGCCCTGAGGGGAAGCTCTCCCTGCTCCCTCATGGCTGCCCTCACCTCACACCCGCCACCAGCCCAGGCCCCCAGCAGCAGCTGCCAAATTAACTCTGAGGGCAGCCAGGCTCTCGTTTTAGCCTGGCCTGCACAGCACAGTGACGCGGGGGTCACTCAAAGCCCGTGTTGTTCCAAGGCTCTAACAACCCATTGTTCCCCTCAGCCAGATAAAACGAAAGGCCGCGTTTTCCGAGGGTAAGCGAATTCCCACCGCCAGCCAAGGGCTCGGCCTCACATCGGGGCCAGCCCATCCCGCGGCTCGGCGGGGACATGGTGGGGTTGTTTTTGTTACTGGGGGTTTGCAGGAACATCTGCTCAGTGGAGGGATGGCGTGGGGCTCACCATCACCTTCCCTGCAAAGCTGTGTCTGGCCCCTTCGCACTCGGCTGTCTCTGTAAAGATCCTGCATTGACAGTCCCACAGCTAAAAAAATCTGGCTCCTACCTGCTGGATGTTTATAATCTGCTTCCTGCCCGAGGTTGCAGAAGGATTGAAAATCAGTCTAATGGTTGCTACTGTAAGCTTCCCAGGAGAGGGGAGCCACAGCATGGGCTTAGGGCAGAGACCCTGATAGCAGGGCTGAAGCACCCCCAGCATCACATCCACCAGACTCCAGGTAACAGTGTAAGTACTGGGATGGGAGAAAGGAAACAACAGGCAGAAATTAACCCAACAATACAGGAAGTTATAAGATTGAAAAGTCACCCATTTTATATTTTCACCACATCCTCTTGTCCAATAATGAAGTTCACTGAACGTCATTAACATTCCACTAATGAGACTCCAACTGCCCAGAACAGCAATAACGAACGTGAGCTCTGTTTCCACCAAATCTACCAGAAAGATTTTTAAGGGTCTGCTTTCCCACTGACACGAACACATGACTCCCATTAGCCTTAATAAAGGAACAGTGCATTCAGTGGGAGAGAAACTTCCCAGGGTTGCATAACTGAACTGTAGCATGCCCAAGACACGGTATAGACTGCTAAGAGAAGTTAGCAGTCCCAAAATGACAGAGACGGGCCAAATTCTTCCATTACTTTCCCATTAACTTTTGTCACAGTTCAGACTTCTTTGCTTTAGGCCAGTGAGAGTACTCAAAGCCTTTTTTATGACAAAAAAATAGAAAAGAAAATTTTTTAATGGAAAAGCAAATCAGACAGCGGGATATTTAGAGTCTATTTTTAGGCCGAAAAAACTATAACTTCAGATATGCACTTTCTTTATCTTAATGCATTGTCCCTATATACTATTCTTGACTCCATGGTATATAAATTCTTACTTTTCTAACAATGCAAATTTGTTGACAGGATGACAGGTTAAAGTTTATCTTTCAGGCTGCTTCCCTTACCCCAGTCACAAAAATCTAGTTATGTCAATTTATGTCCCTTTCAGTGCTCAGTGAGGCGAGGAAATGGAGTGGAGTGCCAGAATGTGGAAACAATGCAAAAAAACTAATGCCAGAACTCAGTATCTGCCTCCTAGGCTAAGTTCTGCTCGCCCTCACAAAGCTTTGGGATTATTACTGCATATCTCAAAACTGTGTTGAAGAAAAACCTTCATTCCAGATGTTGAAAGCATGATTAATCTACTGAAAGTGAGAAGCTTTCTGTACATCTCCCCAGTTTATTTATTTTAAAATACTTGGGTACTCAGCTCTTGTTTTTTTCTTTGACCAGGGTGCATGTTTTGGATACTGGGAAATTGAATTTAATAGACAATTTAAAACTAGTTGGTCATGCCTTTACCATAAGAATCCCCCTGATGTAATAAAAGAAGTTCAATACAATTGCAATATACATTAATGAAGGCTGCCTCATGCACTCTGCTACAGCTTTAAATGAGAATAAACTTCTCTATTATCTATCACATTGCAATGACTAATATGGGAGAGTATCTAGTCTGTTACTACTCATGCACATGATAAAAACCCATTAGTACACATACTCACAGAAGTTGTACTACTTTGACACAGTGAAGAGAGATGAGGAACTGCAGTGCAACAATTGCTGTAACTGTGACCAGTAATGAGCTGTTTTAGAGCCATACGTTAAAACATATCAAGATTACCTTCCTATAAAAAACCTCAAAACCAGCAACAATTAAAAAAACAACCCAAAACCAAACTCAACCACAAACCAAGATATAATTGAATAATTTTATTTCACAGACTTAAAACCTCAAAGGTACAGAGATCCATGGTACTGCAGCACAGCAGAATCAGCCCTGTGCCCCATGTGGCTGTGCTCACTTTAGCTGCCAACAAATACTCAAAACTCCAAGCCCAGTCCTACTGAGTCTGGCATTCTCCTTGGCTTAGCAGAAGCAAAATCAGATCTCATTTCCTAAAAAAAACCAAAAAAACCCCAAACAAAACCAACAAACCCCAACCCATCCCATAATATGTAGAATGACCAATGCCAACAGACTTATTTATGGATACATGATACTAACTACAGTGGGAAACTCCATTCAAACACAGAAACTGTAACTCACCAGTCATGTCACAACACTGAAGATAAAAATCATGCTGGTGTCAAATAGAAGACACTCAAATTACAAGACAACTATCTGCAGCATCCATCCCCAATCGTTCTGTCAAACACACAACTGCAATAGCACAAAGCATCTTTATGACAGGAATAAAAGGCTCTTTAAATGCTCCTTTTATTTTTTATTGAATGAACCCACTCTTACACAAAGTTCACTCAACGATGTCTCGAGCTTTAGTACTGCCAAATCCTGTATTTCATTAGTCAACTATGGCTTGTCAGTCACACACAGAACAATCTGAAATATTTATTAACTGCATACAATTTCTTCATGTAGCAGGTCAGGTTGTTTAAGACACTGAACTTATTACTATATTGATAAATGTAGTTGTCAGGAAGACAAGAATCTTTTCAGTGTTACACCACAGCTGACCAAACACTTCTCTGCTCCAAGTCACTGGCAAAACCCAAAGGGAGTTACAAACCAAAGCCACAGACTCCTCCCAGCCACAGTGTCAGCTTCAGCATTTTCTGTAGTTGACTCTTCTCACAGATCAGTAATCTTTACTAAGTGTTCCTCCCTCCAAGGAAGCACAGTGCACCACACCTCCCAATTGTTTTAGAAGTACATATATACAAAGACCACAGTTGAGAAAGATACCATCAGACAGCGAGTCCAGAGAAATCTTGTCCTAAATATTTTTCAAGTTTATTCATGAGAAAAGGGTGGAGAAAGAAACCGCAGCTAAAAGATTCACAAGCATGAACTCATTTACAGGTTTGCAAAGCAAATCATGCCACCAACCTGTCACGTAACCCACAGGAAAACACAGTGCAGACAGTCTGGATCAAGATACTCACTGTTGGATGAAATCGAATTGCCCAGCTACTATATGAGTTCCTTAAAACTGGTTGGATTTTTTTGCCATTCTTAATTTTGCAGTCAGACAGGCACTAGATTAAAGTGAAGGCAGAGCAGAGAACAACCAGTTTCTAAACTTTAACAACTTCTTACACGCTGGGGTAATTAAGAACACTGTTCTCATACACTGTTTATTGCCTTGAAAGGTTCACCAGTTGGTTACTGGCCATAAAAATAACTGCAACTCTATAATTCCTTAAATATTTACTAACAAGATACACCAGAGTGCAAACCCCAGAACTCTTTTCTCAGACCTTTCTGTTCAAACACAAACTGACAAAAAGACCTTCTGGCAAAACCACTCCAGAATGCTTTTACTCTGGTTTTGAAGTAGAGATCTGCCTTTTCCCCCCTCCTTATAACACCCACTCTTCCAAACAAATAAGTAATCCAGTGTTGCACAGGAATTTTAATTGTTTCCATAACTTCTGCTACCTGCCAAAAAAGTACTAGTATGACAGATATGGAATGGACTGCCTATCTTACATGTATATTTATAAGATATGAACATATATACGCACATGTATAACATACAACTTATGTAATAGTTAACTTTTGTATAGCTATAAAAACTCGAAGCCTTTCAAGGACACAACCTTCGTTCTTTGAAGTAACAGCCATGATTTGAGTTACTGACTCTCTGGCTCAGATTTACAATCAAATTACCACAGCTGAACTTCCTGCATACCGTATGAGCCACCCCTTGTCTGGTGTTAGCTATAACAGACACAAGGTTGCAGGAAATCCCTTGCATGGAAGGCTGAAAAACTAGGATATAAGGATGTACTCCTTTGTATTTGCTGGAAGTACAATCCCACAGCTCTCTACAGCAGTCTCAACAAGGGTTTGGCTGATGTGGGTGCTGAGACTGAAAGTTTGGCTCCTTTCAAGAGTTGTGCAATTTCTATTTATTTATTTATTTATTAAGATCTTGGTCTGTCAACCTTTCCTCACTCTGCACAGTATTTACCACAAATAATGACCCTGGTTTCAGTGGGACCTTTGAAATACTCCTCTTACGGTATAAGGAGTTACACAACCCAAGCTGGTGGGGACATTTTCAGCATATTTGTACAACTTCATTTATTTAGTTATAAAGACCAGGTCTTAAAACAACAAAACTTTTTTTGAGTGTTTGTTTAAACAATTCATTCTAGGATTAGAGTATTTATAAATATACGTTATGCAAATACTTCATATTAGTAAAATACCTAGGAGAGTTGTAATTATTTTGGAGTAAGAGCTTAGAGATCTTCCCCTGAGTAAACTGCATGGCAGCATAAGCCTAATGGTAGGGGAGGTGCAACAATTCCATGGAACAAAAGTACATTTAAAATAGTTTAATAGACAAGGGGAAAAATATCTGTTGCACTTTCATACTGAAAGCTCACAAAATATTATCTTCAACAATAGGTACCGCACATTTTTCCACTGATTTTACAACTAAGCCTGGCATGCTGCAGCTTCTGAGAGCATTAGGGCTTAGAATCTACTTTTGACAGCATTTTTTGATTTGTGATGGGTGGTTTGTTTTTGGATTGTTATGGGCTGGGTGAAGCCTCAAGGCAGACATGCAGTCCTGTTGATAACATATGTATTTTCCAACCCCGTGATAAATTTCCCATAACTGCTAGCCTGGAACATGACTTTCAGCAACTTGACTGTTTCACATTTGGCTAAAGCAGCATTAGTCCATTTTATAAATTAGCTCCAAGAGTATACATGAAAGACAACCATTTTCATAACAGATTGCTTTCAACGCTCAACATCAGATTCCTATGTTCAGAAAACAATGATTACTGCTTTCAAATATCCTAATCTCCTCAAACAGATTTTTTTCCTCAAGCTGGAAATCCAAAGTCAGAAATTAATTTTGCAAGATGCACCTGGAATTTGAATATCGACGTCAACAGTGCTGGTTGTTACAGCTTAGGAGAGGTTTTACTTCGTATGCAAATCCTAATCTACAGATATATTTCAGTACTCGCGTTACTGCCACTGAGAAGGTCTGCGCTGTTAGCAAAGCCTTGCCTTTCACAGCTGCAAAGGAAATGACAAGAGAAGAAAAACACAGCCCAGTGCATATCAGCAATTAATTCCATCCACAACTGCCCAGCTGTTTGTGCATGGAGGAACTGGTCTGTTTCCCCTCCGAGCTTTGGCCACTGAAAGCTGATCTGGCATTTTCGGAGATGTGGGCTGCTGGTAACGCGTCAGGAATGCGTGTGAGATCACACGGAGCTGAAGGGGAAGAAAGGAAATCCAGATTGGAGTGCTGAGTATCTGTGTTATGAGGATAAAGTTATCTGGGGGAGAGGGAGGCCGAGGGGGGACAGGGAATTGCCAGCAAAGCCAGGGACAGCATGCAGGACACAACCATCACTAGCAGAGACAAGGTGGGATGAGCTCAGAAACCTGCACGTCTATGTCAGTTCTGCTAAGATGTCTTTATGTTGGCTGATGTCAGATAGGTGGATCTGGGGGCATTTTACAAAAGCTGTTACTTTCACTTGGGATCACGCTTTCTCTGCAAAGTTTCTACTGAGACTTGGATCCATTCATTCTAGAGTAAGATTTATTGGTGAGAAATTACTACTTTTTGGTAAGTAATCTCACCAATGCTTGCAGCCCTGAAGCCCCAGAAATTAAGGTAGAATTCAGTCCTTCAGAGTCTTTCCTACAATTGAAATCCCCTCATGCCACCCTTGGGATTTCAGGAAAGGCATAGAGTATATAAAAGAGGGATGCTATTGGTACCATCAACAAACCCCACCCTGTTGAGCCCTGGAAATGTCATTCCACTCAAACCCACCAGTTTACATGAACAGCTCATTTTTTCCTCTAATATATTTAAAAACTCAAAACAACATGCATTTTTTTCCTCCGTTAATCCAAGCCAGTTCCCATTTAAAAATTCTAAATTTATTCTTTCTTGCTGGGTAAAGCCACACAGAGCAAAACTTCTAATATATATTATTGGCTTTTTTTTTCTTCACTCCAACACCACCAGTAAAAAATAGCTCCTTTGATTTTTAGTAGCAGTTTCACTGGATGGACCACTCAATCCTCTCAAAACTGCACAGGTATTCAAAAGAATGACACTAATAAAGTATTTTCACTTGACCATTTTCAAAACCAGTAAGAAGTAACTATCACAGGGCTATTCCCTCTACAAAAGGCAATAAAGTACCAGCTTGTGTATTTTGCTGAATAAACTGCTAAAACTACATGCTTGTGCCCCAATGCATGGAAAGAAAAACATTCTGCAGAAATAAGACTGTGATATCATGTCCATACAGTAATAAAACAAATGGTAGAAAATTACCTTTTAGCAAAAAGATTGATGAACTATTTAAACATTACTTTTTTGAAAAAGCATCTCTAAAGTTTAGAGCTATGCTTCTGGCAGGTTGGCATAATTGCCAAAACCATTTTACAAGTGTGTAATGTTATCATTTGGAAAATAGGACAGCAGAGGACTTTCAGTAATTTACAGCTTCCCAAGGAAAGTATATCCAAATCCTATGGTTGACTGGAAGATATGAATTTGTACAAATGGCTTAAAATACCATCCCATTTTTCTCTCTTGGAACCAATGACTCAATAAAGGGTAAACAGAAGCAGCACATTTTTAAATCAGAAGCATAGCACAATTTAGACTGCCTGTAATCTCACTATATTGCTGCATGAAGAGTTCCACTGCTGTTGGAAAGCAAGAACAGCACTCATCATTCTTCCCACAATTTCATTTTTAGCTACTCAACGTTGGGCAAATCCATTGGGGGATGATTTCCTACATTGCTTATTGTCTGTCACAGCAAAACCTGGCTTTCTCACATATTAGAAACATGCACAGAAAGTTTCTGAAAGTGATCAGTCAATCACATCACACTGAGCAATGCCAAGACCTCCAAGGTATGTAGGCCACCTTCCCAAGACCATTAGTCCATTTCACATGAAGTTCAGCAATGTAAATAACTATATTTCTTAATGTCCTCCTTATCCTAAACACTGGACAATACAAGACAAAGGTATTTTTAAACAGCAGAACACAGAGAAGTCCTTAAAAATTGCAGAAGGATTAAGGGCTTTTTCAGACCTATCTCAAAATGGAAGACATCTCAAAGTAGGGAATGGTGATAGAGCTGCAGATGCCTTAAAAAATTATGTAGCTTAAAAATAACTCTTCCCCCAGCCATACTAACTAGAATGGGTGTTAGTTATTGATTTCAAATTTGTTTCTCAGGCTCAGTTTTCAGCAATATTTTGATCTAAGGCTGTGAAAATACTGATAGATGTTAAAAGTGATAACAGTAAGTTTCACTGCATCAGTAGAACTCAGCTGAGCACTACAAATAGAAATCATTCAAGTGAATCTTGGAAGTGTATATATGCCAACTAGCTAACTACTACTGGCTACAACTCTTCACTGACTAGTCTCTCCTGTTTGCTCTTCTCTAGAGCAAAATTCTCTCTTGTGAAGCAAATCTATCCAAGATCTATGTATTCCATAAAAGCTTGAAATATCTATCCCAGAAATAAAACACAATTCTTCTGCTCTTAAGGATTTACCATTTAAATTTAGGCATGATGCTTCAAGCTGGAAATAAATTTTAGTCACTAAGGCTAAAATTCAGATGTAGAGAGTGTTCCAAGCCCACATACCACTTACGTGAGGTTTAGCTGTACACACCTCTCAGATTTGATACACAGCAAAGAATTTCACACTAAAAGAATGCAAAAGGGGTTTAGAAAGTCCCTAACCTTCACATCCAGCTGTAATACATGCAAATTGTTTGACTTATGCTGAATATGAACACATATCACATTTATGAAGATGAAATATATCACATTTGCTGGAATAATTATTGAAATATGGAAGTTGTTTGATTGTGCCTAGAAATGCTTACATCACATAATGGTTAAGGATAAATAGTGCCATCTGAACTTGCAAGAGAAGTTCACACTTCATGGTTAAATAATTTGTGAGTCACTTGGGATGACTTAAGTTCTTCTCTCTCCCAGAGGTGAATCAGGAATAAAGTTGCTCAATGTCTAAAAGTTCCCAGTTTGAAAGAAAAATTCCTAAGTCCTAAAGTTACAGTTTTCGTTTATCATCTATATTACGTACTACGTACTGAAACTTAATATTTTCATGTTCAGCATTTTGTTTGTGATACCATTAGGTCCTAGAGCGCAATTCTTTCTGCCTAACTTTAGATAATTACATACCATTTGAATTCACTGTCTAATTAAGCTCTCTCTGGCATTAAGTGAGTAATTATCTAGACTTCACTGGCTGCACCATAGACTTACAGTGGTTCCAGCAGAGGCACACATCCACAAGTAGGCACTGATATCGCAGAGATCTCAAGTTATGCAAGGCACGTGCTGCTCTAAAACGCTGACAAGCTACAGGCAAGACAGAATGAGCATGTAAGAAGAGATCACTTAACTATTTTATTAGCCCAGGGGAAAAAAAAAAAAATCCAAGTGGCAGATTTAAAAGCAAGACTCTATTCATTAAATTCTTGCAATTCACGTGCACAACGGGTAATACACTTTTCTATGCATCTCACAACCAGAGGTCTTTTTCTCATTGTCCAAGTCAACACCACATATTACAGACTAATTCTCAGCAGTGAGATACAACACAGTATAAAACAAGAACCTCGCAGTGCCAAGCACATCCCAAGATCTGGCAACAGCGTAAGTGTAGACTAAAATATGCTGTGAGAAACTGTCACCAGGCACAAACAAGGTTTCAGAATACCAAGTGCAAAAGCTGCCACCATAACAATCATTAAGTAAAAATATATGACCAATTCCTTAAAAAAAAATCAAAGGGAATAAAATCTCAACATGTGGAGAATAGAACAGGAGGAAAAGTGAAAGATGGACTAACAGAGGAAAGGTAGCAGAAATTTTATACATATTATAGCAGAAATATTTTACATATTTTATAGGATTTGCAATCAAAACACAAATTTATTTGATTACAAAAATGTTCACCCATGGAGACTACTATAAAGCAAACAAATTCAATAGGAAATAGTGTTTAACAAGTTCCCTAAATGATTTTTAAAATAATGACAAGGCTTTCTCTCCCATTCTCAGTAAGTGCTTGAAGCTAATGTGCATCTCAAAGACTGTCTTCTATATTTTATTGTTGCTGTCAAGAAAGAAAAATTAGCCAAAAAGTTAGCAAATGCACTGCACAACTCACACTTCTTGATATCAACATGGTACTGGAGTCTCTACATCTCAATGTTAGCATGACATGTAAATAAACAAAGCACTCCTTTATACTAGAAATCCCTTAATGGCTCATGCTGAAAATGGAGTAAAGGCAACAAAGAATCCCTTGCATCCATCAGCCCACTACAAGCACCTTGCTGTATGCACTAAATAAAGAGTTTATTGCAGTGAAATGTATTGAATGTGCTGCACTGAAATGTATTTTGTAAAAGCTGATTTAAGCTCCTATCCTTATATGACAGTTAGATGAGCCAGGGTTGAATCGGCATGATTCACGACAAACACGCAACACTAAGTTATGGTGAAGATGAGAGCATTTTTGAATACTTTCTAAATCATACCAGCTTATCAGTACCCACCTACAAACATATGCTTTCTTCCATATGACACAACATGTGCAAAATAGCAATGGAGCAAACTTCGTGTTTTATGCTTGAAAGAGAATAGCATAAATTTATCTACAGTGTATATTCCCAAAGCCTAAGGGAAAGATTTGGTCAAAGAAAATGTTTCCATGGAAGTAACCTGATCTTTCTGGTAAACTTCGGTCGTTTTGTAATTCTTTGGTACTGGTATAAAGCTGCCAGATGCTGGAGAGGGCCTTTCAGCTGGTCTAGTAAATCTGTTTCACTTTATAGCTATTTCACCATCATTAAGTACCTTAAAGAGGCTCTAGCCATGAAAAAGCTTGAAGCCGCTTTTAGTCCAAACAATATATTTTCCTAAAGCTTGGTATGATGCCAAAATGACACTTTACCTTATTTACTTTGTATCTTCTTACCAAGAAGTGTGTGTTATCAGCAATGTAAAAAAGAGTCACATATTCAGTGTGATGTGTGCTAATCACATTAAAGACTTGGCAGATTTCATAGGAGTCTACTTACTGACAATGCCACACTTAACACAGCTTCACCTACATCTTGTGGTCAAAACCTGACCAAAATTAAACAAACATTCATATCTAAATTAATGTACATCAGCAGTCACAGATTTTTATTACATACATTTCATTCAGTGTTCTTGAGGCAATACAGTTAATTTCAGTCCACTGTTTCCCATAATCCTGTTATTTATTGAGGTCCATCTAATTTATCACAAAGTTACATTGTGGTATAGTATTCTGTTCCTGGCTGTTAAGCAAGTACATTTTTCAAAAAAGTTATGATTACTGAGCAAATGATTGGGGTTTTTTTTGCATTTGACACCAACAGCAAGTTCAACTCTGCAAGCTGAAGAGGAGGAAAACAAGACCTAAATAACTGCATGTCCCACCCCAAGGTTAAAGGCCACCTGTCCAAAATGCATTAGTACTTCCCTCAAATCCTGAGATAAGTTTTTTCCCATATATTTGCCTGCATGTTTACCAATTTTGTGGTCTTTGTTCCTAATGAAACATATCAACCTACCTGTACAGACCTACAGTACCCTGACTATTCCTGGAATGTTTTTAATACATTGAAATTGTGTTTGTCTATCTTCCTGCCTCTGATCTCGCAACCATTTTAAGCAACAGACCACAGCTGGCAGATCAATGTTTTCACTGGTGCTTACCATAAGCTCTCTTGGGCAAATGGTATCTGTTTTTGACAATTTGTTACTTTTGTCTTCTGTGTTCTAAAAATCTTTTCTACCAACATTTCAATTTGAGATCAATTCTCAAAATATGACCTACAAAGTGAAGTTCCTACCCTAAAATCTCTCAGGAAAGTCAACTTAGATAAAAATAATTTAGCTTTTGTTCTGTGCCTGATCTTTACCATGTATTTCTTCTATACTTCAGTCATCTATCAGCTCTCCAGTCTGTCTGGCAGGATGTTCATTCCTGATGTACTTGAAATGATTCAATTTAAATGATTTATTGTCGGCTCTGGTATCTTTAGCAAATTGTTTCTCAGAATATCTTTTGGCCAGACTTATTATACTTTAAAATTTAATTTGTGAGGTTTTTTCCCCCTTCTATTTTCTTCACCAAAAACTTCATCTTTTGAAAGATGGTTCCTTGTTGCTAAGAGATTCCTAAACTCTGCTATAAACCCCTCCTTGCCTCCTAAAAATAAAAAGTAGCAACAACAAAAAGTTCAAATTCTTCGATAGATGAGTCTATATTTTATCCACTTTAACATTCATTCTTTAAAAAGACACTTTGCCACCTGCAGTCTTTAACTTCCTGTAACAAGCATTCTCATTTTTACGACTAGCAAAGGCAGAAGGCTGGCAGGGAAATTGCATTGCTCAGTCCCCCAGCTCAGACCACTGAACTCAAATCATACAAACACATTCCTGGGAGCCAGGTAAGAACAGCTTTGCTATCCCAGACACAAACCTACTGAAAGCAACACTGATGCTTTCTGAAGCCACTGCCTTCAACAAGCTTGAGACTTGTGTCCACAGGCTTTGGAAACACAAAATTGCTTCCTTCCATTCCTTCAGGGCAGCAGGTTGCTGCCCCAAACACCAAAATGATACCTTCAATGTAGTATAACCATTATTGATATTCTTGTGTGTTACAATGTTTCAAAACTTTTTTTTTTTTTAAGGAGCACATGCTCAAAGACTGCAAATAGAATGCAGATCGGTTTGTTTTGTTGTTTAATTGTAATATTTGAGGGATTGACTGCTTTAGCTTATTAGAAGAATTAACTCAAAGTAACAGCCCATGTCAAGTATAAATGGTCCATTTCCAATGAGAATAAACACGTTTCATTCAGCAAGTTACTCACCAATTTGTGTAGCTGCACTACTGTTAGTCCAAAAAACGTGATTAAATTGAATTTAAAATTAAGAGAATTATAGGTTACTCTAATTACTGGTATAGATAAGCTTCAAACTGAACTTCTTGACATGAAACCCTCCTTATCTGTACATTAAGGTGTAGACACTGAGCAATAGCAGCAACTGTCAACCACTGCAAAACTGTTCCTGAATGTGGAGCACAGAGAAATCAGATTTTCATGCTTTGTTAGTGATTGTTTTTACCCCATTCCCCTTCAACCAAGACTCTCCTTAGCTTAAGATGACACAACACAAATCACAGTTCCTAGCACTCCACACTGATAACCAGCAGAGACTTGAGTGTTGGCAAGTCTCAGTTAGCAGCCTAAGCTCTGCAGGAGGAGCAGAATTAAGGGAGCACCAGCTGCAAAGAGCTTGACTGAGTTTGTTTTAACCTGACACACAACAAAACACAACAAAACCAAGTCTTAAACGCTTCAACATTTAACAGACTTTTCTATGAAGAATCATTGGTGATTAGCAGACAGAGAAAACCTTCATGTTACTACAATTGAACTGTTAGGAAGTTATACAAACCCAGCTTCAGCAGAGGGGAAACAAAAACCTGACTTTCTAAATATCAACATTTGCTAAGGATGTTGTAATTTCTGAATGTAGCTCAAAAAGTGAAGGAGGGGAAAAAATCACAAACCCACAGGCTATTGCTGAAGTTAAATTGGTATTGAGTGGGTGAGTTTTGAGGTTTATAACTACTTTAGAAAAAAACCAACAATTTTAAAACACGTATTCTTCATGAACTCTACTCAGCTGATTAATAAAGCCAAACCAGAAAAATCCAACAATTGCTACAGTATAGACACAATGGTGAGCTAATACACATCTAGTCGCATTTGGGTTTTTTATGCTTTACAAAGATTCAGCAATTTTAAGTCATCAGGGACAGATTTATTCCTAAGACAAGGAGCAATTTAAAAAAATTAAGTACAATATTGTAGTTGCAGAGAGACACATTTAAAGCCACTTCATTAATAGCTATAATGCTAGCAAAATAGAATGAGTTTACCTTTTGGAAAAAATATTTAATTTTAAGGTAGATCTGTTCTCTTGCAGTTATAGGCTTGATCATTTAAAATATACCAGTCTGCAATTTTGAATAGCATTTCCAGCTTTAATTCCATCATCATACGAAAAGAGATGAATATCTGATTGCCATGTCACAAGCAACTGAAGAATTACATCAGCTCCTCTTTGCAGAGCTGTTCTTCATTAATTTATAATTAACAGGATGTGATAAAACAATCTGTACTACTAACTTTTAACAGCCTTCTTGTGTCTGAAAATTATTTTCGTGTGGTGAAAACCAGAGCTCCAGTGCTTCTCTCCTGTGCCTGGCAATGTGCACTCCCTACAATTCCTTCTGGAGGTGCCCACCAAGCTCCTCTGCTCCCTGTTACAATCAGAGAAAACTTCCCATGAATGCTGTCCTCTTCCTCCTCCTGCCTCCCATGAAACTCTTTATCACATGGACTGAGGAATTTGACGGGGAATGAAATACAGAAACTTATCTGCTGCCAGCAAACTGTTTCCATGAAAGGGACCTCGGAAAGGGAAAATGGCAAAGAGCAATCCAACACTCTTCAACACATTCCAGGCACTCATGGGGGAAAAAAAAAAAAAGACAAAAAGAATAAAAAGGCAAAAAGCAGCACCAAAAATTCAGTATTCTAACATAACTGAAATAAAGCCTTCAAAAGCTGTGCTGTCTTGGAAAGCCTGAATGTCTTTTTCCTAAATCCACAGCAGAAGTAATAGCTACAGAAATTCTGTATAAACTCAGGGATTAGGAGCATGCCCAAGGAGGAAGTGGGATCTTCGCTTCAAGCACCCTATTCACACTTAAAAGGTTGCAGGAATTTGGGTAAGCCTTCCTTACTGCTATGGATCACCGAGGTAGCTGCAATTCTGGAAGCATCCTAGGGTGATGTTTTCCTGTTTTACTTATTAAGCTTCCTCATCCTCAACTTCTAAGCTACTCCAGCTTTCCATCACAGTGAGAGAAGCAGTATAAGTGCTCAAATTTAGTCTGTTTATGCCAGAGAAACTTAAGGTTTGGCTCTTTTGAGACAAGACAATCATCACTCAGTGCCAAGGTTACAGAGAACCAGGTTCTATTTTGTAACAACAATCTGTGCTGAAAATTATTGTGTTTTGAAACAACAACCAACAATCCCACAGCTCTTCCACATATTTACTAAAAGCAATAGGAGCTACACACAAAATAACTGTTTTTTCTGAAGAAAGGCAACAACTATAGAAATGTTGAAGGATCTCCTTTTATCTTTTTTTTTTTTTTTAATTCTCTTTGATTACTTTAACTTGCACAATATATGTCTCATATCTTATTTCATTTGTTATGAGTATCTGGGCAGAGCTCCAGTGCTTTGATGAACTGGTCACAGTGAACAGCTCCGTTCAGCATGAGAACTATCACCAGCAGGGAAAGCTGGAGAAGTGGAGGAGCATTCCAACACCAACCATTGTCACATCCATACAGGACAAGGTTGAGACAGCCAAGTAAACAGGAACTGAGTTCCAGAGAGTTTCTTTATCTCAAGAGGAAAGAAAAGCCCAACAAATGCAGGACTCTAAATGCAAATCATCTTTACAATTAATGTGGCTACCTTTCAATCTGAACAAGAAAAACACAGATTGCAGATACAGCATGAATAAATATTACTGTCTGCAACTACAAATATTTAGTGAGATTAAATCAAAGACTCAAACTTCCCTGCATTGAAACTTCTCATACTAGGAATCAAAAAAGCTTTCAATTGATTCACTAGAGAACAAGGCATCAGATTACATAACTGTATGAAATGTGCATAAGCCCAAATCCGTGTTTAATTTTGTCATTGTTACCAGACTGCAAGACAACTTCTTTTTACGAATATTTACTGGAAATAGGCATTTAAGGCAGAAATACACTTGTGTCACATACTCTGTTTAACCATTCATGCAGACAGGATTATCAACATGTCACTGACATTTGAAGAGCCTCATTTGGGCAACTTAAACAGCACCAATTAAAAAATTGACCAAAATCAGGAAGTTCACTGACAATGGGGCTCAGAGGGGACAATAAATTTACATTTAGCTGGAGGACCCCAGGCTTCTACGAGGATTAAACATGGTTCCATCAGGGCTGGTACCTGACAGAAGATGGAGAACGCAATTCTTCCATGTTTACATGAAATAATGTACATCCAGGAGTAAACACTTATTAAACACTTTCCTTTGCTTGACCCTTGGAAGCATCATGCCTAAAGGGATTTTGAGGCAATGTTCATCCCAATTCCTCCTCAATGGGCTGGAAGGGTGAGGAGAATGGAGAGGGAATGTTGAAAGCTGGACTGGGTAGGGTGGGAGGAAAGCACTCAAGAGCATGCTTAAAATAGTCCCACAAACACATCTAGCCTCTCTCAAGAATTAGAAAGCCCAGGGGCTCAAAACCATCAACACTATAGCAGTCTAATTATGAACACGACCTTCAGCAGAGCTGCTGCAGCCATCATGGAAAACAGGGTGTGTGCAGGTGGCAGGAACAGGACACTAAAGGCTGACACTTCAGTAGGGCACAGACATAAGGTTTAGTCAACTCTACACTGGTAACATGCAAACATACTTTGGCAACAGTCCTGATCTGCCCTACTTTGACCTCTTCAAAGGGGTCAAAGTAGGGCATGACCATGTATAAGGAGATTTTAAAAGTCTAAATGAGTAATGCTACCTGCAGCTTAGAAATGCTTCATATCAGAGAGAGAGAGACATTAAAAAAAATCAACTTTACAAACTTGCTGAATCATAGAGCTCTGTGAGATGTTTTCAAAATGGCCTTAACAAGCCCTCTGAATGTTTTAATAGTTCAAGATCTGAGCCCTCCTCACACAAACCATGTGGGACAACATGAAGAGAGTGCAGCTTTCCCAACAGCTAAGAGACAATGTTGAATTTTATTTCACTAGGTTAAATGGTTATGGGTAATATAGCTCCACTATCAGTCTTTCAGGGAGGGCTTGGGGCTTTATTGTTATTTTTGAAAGAAAAATCAATTCAGGTGATAGACTGAAATACATGTTAGTCTTGCATCTTACTGTATTTTTGTACAATTTACTTTTAGATTGTTTCTTAAAGCAGGAAATAAAAAGGCCATTGTTTTACCATGTTCTCCCATCATTATAGTAAGATGCATCACATTGGAGTTATTGAATAAGCTCAAAACTCCCCAGGTTACAGTTTTCATCTTCAGCCTCACCTTTCAAGTGAGCTTAACTCTTATTAAAAGGACCAGGGCTGTCCTTAGGCATACCCTGTCTTTAAAGATGAAGCCCCAACCACATTTTATGTAAAAGACCTCTCAGTCTGTACCTTTGCCAAACTCCATAGCAGGTTTAAACAATTATGCAAGACAGTAGATTTTGATTCCAGGCTCCTCTTACTCAGTCTCAAGTTCTAAAAATAATATTTTTCTTTCTGCTAGGGCACTTCCAAACAGTGATGATCCAAAGGCATTAAAGAAAAAGAAAGTTACAATTTAAAGAGCGTGACACAGATTATGAATAAAGAAACCCTTCCCATATGGAAAAGTTTTAAAAATTTGACATTCCTTTTCAATATGTGTTAATCAGAAAGACAGTAGTGAATTCTCACTGTTTCAGACAGAAAAGAATCAAACCTCTTGGGACACAGTACACAAAAGAGCAATTGCAAAGAAGGGAGAACAATCCTGTAGTTTCTTTAAAAACCATACTCCTAACAGTGTTTTCTTAAATGGCTGGGAAAGTCAGCAGTTTGGAGCCGGCCACACGTTACTTATCAATGCTTCAAACGCAGGGTGAGTAAGAAAAGCCATGCCTGGCTCCTTTTGCAATTGGAAAAAATCTCTTTTGAAGTCTTTCTGAGGGACTGATGGGGGAGAAAGTGTCAAGAAAGGGATTTGACAGGTTCTGCAAAGTGAGGGGCAAAAAAACCGTCAAGAGTAAAATCCCTTGTCTAAAATGAGCGAAGAGATAGAAACCTCTCCTTCAGCACTGGAGACGGCAGATAAAACGTCTGAGAGTCCCTTGTATCTTTTTTCCAGCTACACATGAATTCCTTTTTATGCTTTTTGCCAGCTTCTCATCTTACCAGGAGCCTGCAGGAGAAGCCAGGCCAACGCTGCAGGGAATGCAGCCACAATGGGGCTCCATGTCTAGCAGTCTCCCAAGATTCCAGGAAAACATCTTGCATTTTAAATACCCCAAGCATCACAGAAGACCTCAGTTTAAAGGTGGAACCAATGATCTGAATGATCTTAAAGCAAAAGTGAAAGGACCAAGAAATTACGCAGTTTCTTGAAATGAAAGGCATTATCAATGAACACGTCAGCAACAACACTGTTGGTTTTGCTCTTGGACAGCAGACAGGTTTCACTCTCCTATATTTTCAATTCTGTCCAAATAACAGACATGAGTAGTTTTGTATTGCCTGCAATTTAAGCATAACTACTACTGCCAGGTCAAGAACTGAACACATTTTTTTTTTTACCAGGACTATAAGTTGCACTGCCGTTTCTTTTAAATTCTCACACTCTTTAAACAAAAAGAAAACACCCATTATTTTTTCCATCAATCACAAAGACTTGATGTAACTTGTCTCTAAAAAAAGCTGTATTCATAGTAGAAATTTGGGAAAATAATTCCATATAAATTGTACTCTCATCTGTAGCAAACTGCTCTTGCATGTGAGGCACAAGCAACCTACACAGCTACAAACAATGCAAACTTAGCATCAACAGGACAGGAAGGACCAGAGTTCATGACATCATTACAAATAACAAATTGACATACTCTTAGTGGAAGAAGGCAGCTCAGCTCCTCTTAACTTGAAGTGCACAGAAGTATAAAATCAGCTTTTATTACTATAAGCCATTGTCTTTTCATTTTGATGAAGTGATAATATTTTGACTTCTTCCTTGCTTCTGCCTCATAGCGTTCCACTTGCAAGGTACGTGCAGCATCTCACAATTAATTCTTCACAGCAAAGAAAGGAGAAAAACTTTCTCCAACTAAGAAAAATCCCCCAAAAGAACCCTATCCAAGTGCTAGCAACAGGATTATATTAATACAGTCTTTTTAGTTACATAACAGACATGAAAATGCAAATTATAACACTGTCTTATTTTAATAAAGACCTGGGGAGCTGTAGAAAAGAGTGCTAGACAAAAAATACTTCAGATAAGAGATTAGGCACTTCAATCCTTAAAATATTCCACTGCAAGTGTTTGCTGCCTATTATTATAAAAATAAAGACCACAGCACAATATATCTTATCTATACCACAGACACATTTCTAAGACATTAACAGAAGTGTCTGAAAAATGTATAGAAGAATCCCCAGTTCCAACTTGTAGAATCCAGGCTGCTGTTCAGGTTCTTCATACCACGCCTTTTGCATCTTTAGGAACTGTACACGGAGCAGTTAGCTGCTGTTAGTGAAGTCTGCTAACTGCCCTGAAGAATATCAAAGCTGCAAGCACCACATTTACTCATCTTTGATGATATTTATTATCAGCTGGTGCCTGTACCCCACTGCACAAAGGAGTATCCACCTCACTGGGGCTGGAACTTGCAGGACACCTCAATATCCTTATGTCTACGCAGTTCTATTATATATTTAGAGCAAGTATTATGCAGCTTTGTTCAGCCTCTTGTACACACACCAAAGCTGAGGTAAAACTCCATCCCACAAAAGTATTTTGCACAACATTAATGAGATTATTGCGATGGGGTTATTTTGTTCTGTGGTTTTTAATAAAACCGCTTTAAAAGTGGCAGTTCACTGATTCAGTTCCCCTCTTTCCCCTTCATATTGTTACACTAGAACACAGCAAGAATTCAGGCAGTAAAATGTTTTAGGTACCTTGAGTTTTTCCACAGTTCTCCTCCTCTCTAGTAATACAGTTGACCTGTAAAACAGAAAAAAGACATGACTGACTCCTGGTAGGCTTCACAGGAATATACTGTATACTTAAAGCATCAACACAACATTTAGCTTCTTGAACTCTTTTTCAGAATTTTTCATTGAATTACATTTTATTTTGTTATCATATCATGCATTTTTCATATTAAAAAAATCTCAAAAGGAAGTCTCATTTAAGAGTGCCTAGTTGGGAATCTCAACACTCACCAGGTTACAATTTAGAACATCCAGACTACCTGAGCATAACAGCCACAATCCACAATTCCCCTTGTAGCCCTGAGGAAGCTGAACTGCAGAGCAGCCACTGAGCTGTGGAGCCAGGACAGGAACATAGGACAGGAACACAACACCTCCCTTTGCAAACTGACAGCTGCTGGTGCTCTGAGTTCCTACGGAAACAACCGCCCTGCTCTGACCCTTTCCCACCGCTGAGCAGTAATGGGTTTTCCTCTTGCATTCATCTTCTAACATGAAAGTCAAATCAGTAAATAAAATAGCAATTGTTTGCTTCTATCATCTTTTGTCTTCACAGGCTTTGACCACAAGTTATCTTCGGTCAAACCTGACAAATTATTTCCATCACCTTCCTTTTTCCCTCAGCCACTCCACCAAGAAAAAACAGTTATTTCTGGGGGGACAAGGCCAGACTCCTTCTTTTCATACAGGCATATAAAACATATGCTACATTTTCTAAGATCTATACATTGCAAATTAGACATTTTATGCATTGTGAAAACACTGAGCTCAGACTCAGCCACGAGGCAAGGCTGGTACTTCTCACCAACTTGTTACCCCGTTTTAATTCATGACATTGTAATAGACTCTTTCAACCATTCTCAGCTTTTCCTTTTTATTCTTTCATGACTTCACTGTAGTATCCTCAAGCATTACTGCTTAGGTCTTCTCAGCATATCATGCTACAAACACTTCACCAGTTTCAGCACTTCAGCAGCCTGGTTATCCCATTTCCCATCATCACTAAAAGCTGGATTATTAACATGATTGAAAAATTAATTTGAATTTCAGGAGTAAAGAACTGACTTCCAAAGAAATCAATGTGCACAAAAATAATGCAAGTAGAATTATAGAAAATTACTAGAAGACACATTATCACAAAATACTCTAAAGCAAAAAAAAAAATTCCAAGAGAAGTAAAATTAAGATGTTATTGCATATTATTATTGCTCAAATTGTCTATTTTCCCTGAATTATTTACTTATATACAGTCAATACCTTGCTCAGTAAGTCTGCATTTAGGAATGAATAATGTACTTATACAGAGCATTACAGCTGTAATACAAGTAAACAACCACAAGACTATCTCATCTACTTTTAGACCTGACAGGAATACAGGTATAGAAGAGATTTAGGGGACAGAATTCTCTACCTAGGTGCTCTATGTGGGGCTTCGGCATATTTGCTCTTTTTGGTGTCCTGCCAACTGCTCCCTGGCAGAGCACACAAAGCCATGGCAGCAACCGGGGAAAGAAGAAGAAATGCATTGGCATCAAAATGCCATGTTAGAGCGTGAGTACTCCACAGCATCAGGAATTTAAACACTCTAACGTGACTGTTTATTCTTGGCATGAGTACAGTTTATTTTTCATCTACTTCACACTGTTAGAGATAAGGGAATGCTATTTTTACGCAAGCTCCTGATATGTTATTTTAAGCATAGTCGTCACAGGCAAGAAGAGACTCTCTTCCAGGCTAGCAGCTACTGTTTCCAGAGGGTATTGATAGACCACTCTCAGAAAATTTAACAGTCTCTCCAATTTTGCCAGCTTCAGGTCTGACAGCACTGGTTTGCAGAGCACAGAGGTGCCCATCTCTGACGGTGTTTGGCACCCTTGAGTCTCCCCAGAGCTGTACAGCACGGCTCCCTCCCAGGAAGGTCAGCATAGCTCCAGGACAGCAATGGGCAGCTTGCTCAGCCCTGTCCCCACTTCTGGGCACTGCACTGGAGATCCTACAGCTCTCAGCAGAAGGAGGTACTGTAGGAGAAAGCCAGAAACCGTGACACTGCAAACATAATATGCTAGTGAGCAAATTTCTTTCCTGTCCTTTGTCACAAGCTCTTTGTAACAATCTCCTCCTTCTTCACATCCCTTCTTCCTATTACCACTCAATGCACTTTCACAAGCTGTTCATCCCTCCCCACTTCAAAATTCTCATTATTAAAACAACAACAAAAAGATGTGACAATTATGAAACTAATCTGCCATTTAGTGCTATGACTTAATCCCCTCTGCTCAATCCACTGGAGTCTTTCATCCCATTCTACCCACCCCTGGGATATGAGCAAGAAACTTTGACACAGGCACTGGTCAGGAAATGTCTTCACTGCACTTTGCATTGCTTAGGTTTCATTCTCAGCTCTTGTTCATCAGTTAAATGCCTCCATGCCCAAAACAAAATTATATAATCAGTAACAAAGGATGCAGATCATATCAAGAATGGGAAAAACAGTCTGGGAAGGAGTAACAGTCGCATATTAAAGAACAAACTCAGAGTCAGCTCTCAGATCAGGGAAAATAACAACAATATAAATTCTTGGATGAATAAATTAGGAAGAGAGATGGATTTTATCTCAAGAGATGACAGCAGTAAGACAGATATTGAACATGAACAGCTTCGAAAAAATTTGCAATACATCTGAATAACCACATATGTCAGAAATCAGACATACTACACATATCCTAACAGGATATTGAAAATGCAAGTACAAATTAAATGCTAGATGTGGGCTTCAGCCTATAGGACAAAAGAATTTGTCTGTCAGAAATACCATTTGTCTTGAGAATTAAAGTGCAAAACTCACTTGGTTACTTGAGAGCTACCTCTCCCTCTCTCAGAGAAGTAATGTTTTAGAGCTGTATCCAGAAACTATGAGTAATCACAATGATGGATAGTCCAGGAACTGTTGGGATATCCCAAAGAAACATGCCCTGGAATGAAATTATAATCTTCCTCAGCTACTCATATTATAATGGCTGATCAGTGTGCATTAGGAAAATACAATTCTGGTTTGAATCCAAACCTTGAGTACAAAAGCAAAGCTCTAGTAAATATTTAAGAGAATTTTGAGTTCCAAACTTAAGAGCTGTCAACTAAGTTCTTTTTTTTTTTTTTTTTTTTAACAAACAAAACCATCAAAAGATTGTGCAACTCTAAGAGCCCTTAAGGAAACAATTGGGAATTTTTCATAACATGGTATTTCCTTATACTGTTGACCACAGGAATGCAAACAGTTCCACCAAACAGAGACTTCTTCACTGGAAACAACTGACAATCTAACCATGTTTCCATCTTTTCCATTCTCAGCACTCAGCATACAAAACAGATGATATAATAGAATACAGAACTGTCATACCAGGGCCACAAGACATCTTTACTATAAATCAGCACCTGAGAAACTTGACAAAAACATATTTCCTAGCGGTTAGAGAGAGAATCTCTGTCTAATTATACAGCACCTTTGACTAAACAAAACTGTGATTTTCTACTTATTTGTCGAATTTCCCCTAAATACTGCTAGCACCCTGAAACAGACACCTATCCCCAACCATAACTCAGCATATCAGTAACAAGACTCACTCCCACAGCATTCCCTGACAGGTGAGGCTAGTGAGGCACAAAAACATGGGCTGGTACTCAAGTGAGTTAGTGAAAGGAAAAGCAATGCCACTCTGTACCTTAGAAGACAACCCATGTAAATTTAATTGATAGATTTCCTCACCACCTCCTCTATTTAGGATTGTTTGAGCCATGCCAACTGGCACCATGAATCTCTCCAAAGGAAGCTGGAAATGTTTGTGTATCTGAACAGCAATGGCACTCAGAACTCACATTCTACCAGAACCTGCACAAGGAGACCAAGTGTCAGAGACACCTCAAGGGAAAGGCAAGACAGGACTTAAAAAGAGACTTAATTTTCCTGACAGATAATTAACAAGTCACTATCACAGAGAAAGCAATTTACACTCTGCGCTGAACTTCATGCTGTGAAGTGAGAAATATAGGATAAATGAACATAGGCAACTGAAAAAACAGGGTATTGTCAGAATTCAGGAAGGCACAGGAATGAGAAAAGGTGCTACATCAGCACCCTGACCAATATATGTCATTGCAAATTTGCAACTCAATTAAGGCAAGATTTTAATCAGAGCTACAACTGCACTTAATTCTCTCAATTCAAGCAGAAGGAGAGCAAGAGGAACAAGTTATAAAAGGAGAACAAAACTGGAATGTGCTACAAAGAGACCAAATTGTTTTCAAAAGGAAAAACCAAAACAAACAAAGCCAATCAAAGACAAAGCTTTATGGAGTTAGTTTGCCAAACAAGTCAAGAATTTTGGATGGTAGAAAAGACAGACAAATGTCTTAACTTCAGATAGAGACATAAAAAGACTTCACTTGTGTGGAAGTGTTTACAATCCATGGCAGAGAGATTATTGTAGTCAAGGCAACCACTCCTACAAGATTTCAAATTTTGGAATTCCCCTTTCAAGAGGGAACATAGAAAAATCCTCCATGCTTTTCTAAAAGGAGAATGAATATGGCTCTAGCGTCCCAAAAAGGGCCACGAGGCTTTGACAACAAACTGGTTCCAATGGCTCAGCAGAGGAAGAGGTCACCATCATAAATGAAGCATGTCAATACTGCACTTTCATATTTTGAGATCATAAATTATAAAATAGCCATTACATCCCATAATATTTTCCACACACAAATCCATTTACCAGGAGTTACTAAATCAGTAGCTAAAATCTTCAAGCTAGGCTTTATTTAAATTATTGCAACTCTTGATCTTTTCTTTCGAAGGGATGCCCACTGAACTCTCAAAAGCTGCCCTTTCATCACAGCACACTGTTAGTCTTGGAGAATTCAACATCTCTGAAGTTACAAACATTCTGAAACCTCCACTCCTGTTTGATTAATTTGAAGCTCTAAACATAAATTTTACAAAGAAACAGCTTGGTTTAATTATAACAGTAGAGTAAAACTTATTTTTCCAGTTTTTATCTTAACTAGATAACAAACTAGATACCCACTTCAGCTGATATATCAAAGTGTGCTGCGATTTAGAATGCACAATCAAAAACTGTCTTTTACTTTTATTGCTGTCAACATCCTAAGAAAAAAATATGCACCAAAAACTTTTCAATTTAATCTCCCTGGTGATGCTAGAGAACTACTCAGACTCTGCAGGCTGTAAAGCAAGGCACTGGTTACAGCACACCATGATTACCATAATTTGAACATAGTAATACCAAGCGATGCAAGAAATTGTTTTCTGGTTTTCATCAAAATGCACAGTCCATTTTTAATTTTTCCTACAGTCACAGCACCAAGATGCAAGTTCAGAATGGCAAGAACTACGAGGCAAAATTTATGTAACACTCATACTGAAGTTGAATTAGTACTACAATCACTAGAAGCTTTTTTGTTGATAAGGAAGCAGAGACTGATTTTAGAAAAATATTACAAATCAAAGCTATTGAAGAGTAACTGAAAAGCTTTAATTATGCCTTCTGGCTGAAATAAATACATATGAAAATGAAGGTGTTAATTCACACTTACTTTATAGGTTATTGTTTATAATAATACTGGCTATTTCATTTTACCTTTGTCATCTGATAAAACCCACTAATAAAGGCCCAGTGCTCAACAGTTTGGTGTTGTAAAGAATAGAGTTGCTGTCTGGTATCTATCTTAATGACTGTTTCTCAGAAAGAATGAAATCAGTTTCAGGTGGGGTATTTTAAGTACCACATTATTAAATTTTCACATAAATACAGACTAAGCAATGGGAAATGACACTGTCAGAAATCATCTGAATGGCCTTATCTGACTGCTCAGTACAGCTCTACAACAGACCTAACTGGCCTCAAGGAAGTAGTTTCTGGATTATATACTTCTGCTCCCCTTGCTCCCTTCAAATGAGGTGAGGTCCCTGCTGAGACTGGCATGAGAGAATGTACTGTAATATACTGCATCTCTTCCAGTAATGGGTATGTCAGACCAGACAAAACACAAGTGTTAACTGCAGCTCCAAAAAGCCTGTCAAGGAGGGACAAAGTGCTCCTTTAGCCTTCATTAAGAAAAATGAAAAAGTATAGGTTAAAGCTACACCAAATCCATCTAAGCAAAATAATTTTCAAGCTATGTCCAAGGTTTGGGAATTGTGAAGAAAAGGACACCTAGCATTTTCTAGCTGCTCTTTAATGCCCCTGAACCTGCTTTTTTCTTGTCTCACTCCACATATATTTTTGTATTCAGACTTCTCAGATTTTAAATCTCTCCTGAAAGAAAACATTTCTTACATTTCTTTTTAAAAAGAAAAGGAAATGTGAAGGCCTGGCACAACCCCTTTCTCACCACCTTTTGTTAACAGAGGTTTCCTGCTTTCTTCTCCCTGAGACAAAAATCTCTCATTTTCTACCAATCTTTCAGTGTCAACTTCAACCCATTAGCTTTTACTGCAGTCTCATTACTGTCCTCTGACCCCACCTATAATGTGTCATGGTTATTTTCAAAGTTTCTCACCAGAAACCATCTGCTCCCATCACTCATTCCTTGTGGTTTTTGCAGGATCCCACTCCTAGCAATACCTACTCCTTCCAAAACACCAAGTGTACTAACGGTTGCAAGAAATCCTACTGCATCCATTGCAAGTCCCTTCTGTCACACTACTTCTGCATTGTTTTCAGCACCATCAGCCCCTTCCTCCTCTTCCACTGCCATGTGAACTCCTGGCATGAGAACTGCCCAGACACATCGTGTTTGCCAAACACCTCCAATTCACACCTGGAAACAACTCCTGTGCTGTGCACAGACCATCCACCTCCTGCTCTGCCAAGAGACCCAACACAGCCCCAAAGCTTCAGCAAAGGAACGGGCACTTCGGGGAGCAAGGCTTCTGATCCCTTGGGTTCCATCTCCCCCACAAGGAAACAAGACCAACTTTCCAACTTGCCCAGGCATGTGCATTTGAGACTCCATTCTTACTAGATTAACTTAAATATTCACAGTTATAATACTGGTACAACAGTAGTGGTCTGCCTAAGGGTACAAAGCAAGGCAAGATTCATATGTACTCTTTCCATATGTTTTCTCCTATAAATTAAAAGCAAGACCTATCACATTATTATTCTATGTTTAATTTCTCAGCAATTATTTTTTTCAAGCTGCCTTTGTCACTTCAGTCCTAAAAATGTACATTCAGGATGTTTTTACTAAGAAGGGCTTCTTGCTAAATTGATGCTTCAACCACCTGAGCAGACACTGATTCCTCTCTATTTTCACCTTTTCCTTTAATGCTATTTTGGTTTTATTTTGCAAGCCACTAAATCCACAGCACCTCTTAACCTGCACTCACATATAGTTTTGTCTTTCAGCTCTGAAGCTGAAGTGTTACTCTCATTCTACTGCAGCAACATTACTTCTGAGCATTTCCAGCAAGGTTACTGGCATTCCACAGCTCTTCCTGACACTGTCAAAACTCGCCTCATACTGTGCCTGCAAACAGGAAGAGAATAGTGGAAATTAAAGTGAAGACCTGCAGCTCAAGTTTGAAGGGACTGGAAAGGATTTTCCCCATGCCCCCAGTGGTGATTAGTGGGGCAATTAGGACAAAACCAACACAAGGAATCTTTGCATGACAACAGATGATCAGAAGATGTTCCACAACATCAGCTTCAAATGTATGATATTATTTTCTTCCAGCATTAACTTATGGATAAAGCCACAGCTGGATCCATGACACCAAATTATTGCTGCAAAGCTAATAATGTACATAAAGATCTGGAAATACTTTTCCTCATCTCTGAAATACCAAGCCCCTTATTTATTAGAACAAGCTGTATTTGGAGGTTGAGGTTATGATTTGTTTACAAACTGACCAACTCTACAGGCAAAAGAAAAATACGTTTTCATCACTATTTGTCCTACTTTATTATGACATTATAAACAGAAACATTGCCTCTTTACATTCTTTTATTTAATCGTGCTCATGAAAGTCAATTCAGCCCCCAAACCTGAGAAGGATAAAAACCAACTATGGTTTTATTTTTTTAAACTCTGTATCTCACTTGTTCACTTTTGACTTCTGCAAAGCTTAATTCAGCCAATCTCCACCCTAACCCCTGGGAGCATCTTGTACTTTCCAGCCATCTGGACTGTATTTACATTACTAAGAAGAAAGTCAAACTTGCTCATGAACAAAGAAAATCTCCTTACTATCTTTCTGTCTTGTCTCCATAGTTGTTTTTTAAGTTCTTATTTTTTTCAAATGAATTACTCTTCTCTCTGGGGACCTCACTCAATCTCCCTCATGAGCTCTACTGATGTGTCATACAACTTCTTCACTTATCATTTCCTTGTGCTGCCTTTAAATAAAAATTAAAAAAATAAATTACTATTTTCCCCCTCAGTTTTCACCCTCTCTTCACAAAAGCCCTTACAAACAGCATGAAAGTTCATGTATGATGGATTAGGATAGAAGTAATTGTACCAAAGTGTTTATTTAGACAGTAAAAGTGACAGCTTTGCAAATAAAATGAACTATTGCCAAACTAAGATCAGAGACGAATTTTAAAAGGAACATAGACAAACATTTACTTTTGAACTTGTATCCATTATAATGGTATTCCTGCCCCTGGCAGTGACTGCTGCCTGTGACAGCAGTCCTGGCTCCTCCAGGACAGAGGAGCATGCAATTTTTAAAAAATTGTATTTTCATCAAACTATCTGTGTGGCAACTCCTCTCCCAACAGGAAACTTGAAGAAAAAGCACAAACTGCAGAAGACAAGAAACTACTTCAAACTGGTTTTACTTTCAACCACATGTCCTTAAACCCCACCTATGTTTTACTTTATCTGAGCTGCAGTATATATCTGCCTTTTAGTATTTTATTACCCTATTTTTCAGGGCACACTATCTCTTTCGATCAAAGGTAGTCAACTATAGCTTATCATTAAAAGCTATTTTGCAGATTTACTCTGCTCCACTTGACATGCACCAGAGATCTGCATCAAGTTTAAATGAAAGCCAGATTGGTGCCTTAGTTACAGGGAAAATTAATGAAAGCAATGAGCGATGCTTGACATTCAGCTAACTTTTTAACTAGGAATTGAAGAGCCCCAGTACTTTGTGATGCCTGACCCAAATATCTGACTAATTTCAAATACTAATTCCGTTTAATGAGCTAATTTAATACCTGTATAAGGGTAAAATGCCAATGTAGAAACTACAGTGTAACGTAAATTAGAAAACACTTACTAGGAAGAAAAATATCTTCCTAGAGTGTTGTTTGCTTAAAGAGAACTACCTACTGTTGTTTATTTTCAATCTGAACCTCCGAATTTAATTCAACAAAGTGACCCCTCAGAGGCATAATGACTTTTTAATGATCAAAATGTCAAGTATCTTCCTGTCTCTTCAGCAGCTCTTCTGGAATACCAAGGAGTAGAAGTTCAATTACAGATGTGTGGTAGACTGCATACCACAGCCACAGTAAGTTCTTTAGAGCAGGAAATACACAGCAGAGAGGTAACAATGAATTTAACATGTAATGAATATGTCCACATGAAAAAATAACTACTGAAATAACTCACCCAAATACTACCACATTCTACTTGCTTTCTTTTAAAGATGCCACTTTCTAGAATGATTTAACATTGTCCCTTCCCAGTTTTTCCCCCCTCTTCTCCAAAACTCAAAAGACCAGCAGTGCTAATAAGTATGGTTTGTCATTAAAAGGAGCTGAAGTGTTGTGAAGATGCAACATATCTCTGCTTTAGGGAAGCAGAGCCAAATTACTTATCCCAAACAAATTACTTATTACAAACCCCAGGAGATCTGTCATCAGTGAGCAATACCTCTACTAAAAAGGATTTCCCCCCTCCATTTCAAGCTGTTCAAATTTTCCCCAAAACTTGCAATATTTTTTCTTTTTGAAGACACGGACAATAAACATTTGGGCAACCCTGAACTTCATTTTCTTGAGACACAAGCTGAACATTTCATGCAAACTAGTAAAAATAAGTTTTACTTCCAGGAGTGACAACTCCTCACAGCTTAATCAAAGGAATAGCAATCACAGCCTAAATGGGCCCTGTCCTCTTGAGCACCCAAGCTGAAAAATTATCAGTAGGAGAATATTTGCTGCAAAAAAGAGAAGAATCTGCCAAGAAGTGAGGACTAATATATTTGCACTTAGTCTGCCTCAATTTGATTTTACATGTTTCTAACATGGAGAACAAGAAGTGACTTGAAGCTCAGTCTGCAGCTATGGTATGAAATTAGTTTCTAAGGAAACAGGGCAAATCCAAGGGACAAAATTTCTGTGTTTGTGCTGCTTCTGTAGCAAACACAGCATCAGCTGCAGAAGGCAGATGAAGCAAAATTCCTCCAAACCTATTAAGGGATTGGATCTCTGGCATCCTGAACCAGCAATTTAACTGGCAGCCTCACTGGTGAGGCACTCGTGTTTGAGGGAGAGCACAGAGGTGTGAGCAGGATGCACACCAGCTCATGGCCAGCCTACTGCTCTGAACTGCAGTGCAGGAAGAGACACTAAAAATAATACAGCTGGCACTTCATATAGTCTGCTCCTTCATGCATGCAGAGGTTCTGCTGTGACTTTTAGAAAATCTGACTGCCCACATCTCCTGGTTCCTGTTTCAAAGGAAAAACAAATCTTTAACTAGCGAGGCACAAAACTTTTCTGTCCAAGAACTCAAAGTGGGTCAGGTAAAAGGTGCTGATTTTCAAGAGAGGTTTCCACACCATGAATGCCAAGCAGGTTTCCCTGCTGTGATGAGCACTGGACTTTGGAGAGCATCCCTCCAATCTGATGGCATGGGGCTGTTCTGGATGCACCTTATGTGCAGGGATTGCACTCAGCATGCAGACAGGGGCAAAGGGCAGCACTCCAGGGAACTCCAGATGAGAACCTCCAGGCCAAAATAATCAGAATTCCTTGGAGAATTTAAAACTTCTGAGGTACGTGGTGCACTTTGAAACGAAACATTCCTCCTATCAACCAGCCTCATAACCCACTGCTTAGCAACAGAGGTTGCACATGTGTACCTGTCTGCAAGAGGGAAAACAATTCTTGTTATCTATCATTCTCACAACACAGCAACACAATTTCTCTCTGACTGTAAACAGGGTTTGTTGTTTGTTTTTTTAAATCATCTTAAATTCACATTTCACTATAAATCCAGGTCCCCTCTACATTCAATGAAAACTAGATCATGAATTGAAAAGAAAATATTTCTAAAGCAGTTTCAATGCAGGTGTTTGAACAAGGCTAATTTCAACTTGAGAGGAAACTTCCCTTGGATTGCTGTCAGTTCAGGCAGCAACAATTATTTTTGCACAGCTTTCCTTTTCAGAAGGAAAACATCAGTGCACCTCAAAAACTCAGTGTTAAGAGTCCACTTCTAAAACTGTTTGCCTGAAGGCTAGAGGTGACAGCCCAGCCCTGAAATCCCAAATACATACCACAGGCTGGGCTATTATTTCCACTATGCTATTCCACTGCAGAACATGCATCAATACTCATCTCTATCCATAAATCAACGGAACCTCTTTTAGGCACAAAAGCTTCAAAATAAATCCTTCTGATCAACCTTTCAAATTAATTATGCAAATGCTGTATCAAAGTGCACAGATAATTTTTACTTCAAATTTTTAAAATCTGCACAGATACTCTGAAAGGAAAAGAAAGTAAATGCCTAATTATACACATTGAATAATTCAGATAATGGCCTGTCACATGCATCATTCTGAATGCAAATCAGAACAATGGTTTTAGCTGTAAACACAATGTGGAAATATCAAGTAACTTTGATCTTGTCTTTTGCAAGAACACATTTCCTTAAGATTACCTTCTGTACTCAGTGGGATTTATATATATATATATATAATATAATGAAGCATTTTTTCCCTGTTGAATCTCAAAGCCTTTCCTTACAAAACATACTCTGTGAGTTATTCCAAGAGACATGAATTGTATTTCTCCAAACAGAAGGATGCTGCTTCTTACTGCCCTGCTAGGAACACTAAAAGCAAAAACACCTTGTTCAATGCTTTACTTTTGTTCAAGTAAAGTGTGATTGGTTTTGTATCCAAAATGTCCACAAAGTGTGCCTGTACTCAAAAGCTCCTGTGCTGGGGAGAACAAACCAGCTTAAGAGAGAGGAAGAAAGACATACCCAGAGAAGCATCTAACCTCCTAATTCCTGCTGTGGAAATGAGTCCTAGCATGCACCCCAGGCTGTTTAAGAGGTAGGATTTTCTTCATTTCAGTCTACTTCTTCCTAACACAGCAAGCAAACCATGCAGATATCAAGTCACCTATCAAAGGAAAGGCTAAAACTGAATAGATGAGAATGCCCAGGTTAGACATTCCAGGGAGGCAGTGGAAACCACTGCTGTCCTCTTTGTCTGGTACTAAAAAATTCCTTGTACCACTGCCAATGCTATTAAGACAAATTTCAGCAAGCCCTGCAAAACCTTATTTCATGACAATGTTATTAAGGAAAGATTAGGCTTTTAATGAGACAGTTCCATAGCTTAAAAAATTGAAGCTGGAAATGAAAAATAAGAAATTTCAGTGGTAACTATGGCTAACAGTGACTGAAAAGTGAAAGTGCAACAAGAAAGTCTGTCTGCTATATGGTGCAACAGCATTCACTTCCCACCCAGGCTTTGCTTACTAACACCTTTTGCCACTTACAGATAAAACACAAGATACTAAATTTCATGTTGCAGTTATATTAGCTTCAAGGCATGAAGAAAATCTATGAAAGTAACCATACAGGAAAATAAATGCATGACTTTTTAAAGTCACCTCTCAGTAGCTACACTTCTAACAAGATTCTCAGCTTAGGCTAAAGGCATTTATTGCACATACCTGCATCCCTTCAACAAAAATTACTTAAAAGAAGGGAAGGGAACATGTGCTGATTGAACAGAACACCCCATTAAATGGTGATGCAAGACTGCATGAGATGCATGTTGAAGGCCAGCAGAATTAATCCACGCCCAGGTCTAAAATAAAGTACTCACAGTACTTGATACAGTATTACAAAACTGTAAGATTTCCTGAGTATGTGCACCTCAGCCAACTTACACAAGCCCTTTACCTATCTCTGCATCACTTTTTTACCATCACTGAAACCGCCAAACTCAAGAAAAAAACAGCCACTTTCATGTGCTACTTCTACAAGGCAGTCACACTGAAAACTTGTACATCAAATTCAGTTAGGAAAGTGAACAAAACTAGGACAGACACCTTCAACTTGAATTTGTTGAATATTTTCATGATTCAATTCTAATCATGAGGTTTTAGCTAAGCTTTTCTTTTTACTCTTTTATAGTAATATCTGCCTATCTAGACCCAGTTTCAAAATGTAAACAGGGACTTGTTACCTACCTAAACAGAAACCCTATCCAGTGTAACATTTATTAAGACAGTACTTAAACCACTGTCTGTATTCTCCCATCTGTCTTCCTGGACATTAACTCATTCCTCATTTGCTGTTGCATTCAACAAGCTCTTGTTACTTGGTCCATTTCTGTTGGCAAAATGCACAGGATTGTGTGTTTGTAGGAAAACAACCATAACTACTTGACAAATACCTTAGGAATTGCAAGTTGCAATTATTGAAACATCTCGTGAGCTTTCTCCTAAGTCTGCATCAGCTTGCTAGCAAAGGGCAATCATGCATGCAAGTTTCCTGTTTTAATATTCCTCCTCCTCCTTTTTTAAGCAAGATTATTCTCGTCCTTAGAAACAGGAAGTCATTAAGTTTAAAGTGTTTATACTAAACGAAAACACACATATTGCCATGACTTCTACTCCATGACTATTGGGTGGTCTCAATCTGAATCCACTTTCTGACCAGCAAGTGCTTCCCTTGGAGAAATTATCAAAGCATGGCCTCAGAGACCAAGGATTGGAAAGGTATAAACTATCAGCTACTATAATTACAACTGAGGATTTAAAAATTTTTAGAAGACTTTAATATACCCCAACAAAACTCCCAAACATCTGTTTTCAGTAAGTATTTAAATAAATGTTTTTCCCGAACTATATCAGAAACTGGCAAGTGCTGTGTGTTTCTTGGGATGAGGTCAGCAATGTGCGTTAGTGCAGAGCCTTTGCTGCAGTAATTATGTTTATTTGTGACAGAGTGTGGTTGAGGGGGGAAATCCACAGGCCGCTGGCATGCTCCACTGTAACCTTCAGAACCCTGTCTGCAGCCGCCTGTGATCAGCACCTCCAGCATGCCAATGGCTGCTCATACTCTTCTTATTCATAAACTCCTCATGTTTCCTCTTGAATTTGATAAACATTAAAAAAAATAAAAATCTTAATTTTACTGCTGTGATAATGATACATTGATGGGTGGCCCACAAAGTCTTCCCATACACAGAACATCTGACTACAACTCTCCTCACACTAAGAAAAATCTGTCACTTGAGATTTGAGTTTATTGTCAAACTTACTACGGTTTGTTTTTAATGGATATAAATTACATCACAGGAAAAAACCAAACTTCAGTCCATCAGCACACATTTTCAATTGCTTCTGCAACACCACCTGTCCTTATTACAGGAAAATGGACTTCCTCCCAACCTCAATATTTTAATTATTAAATAATTTGAAGAAGTGAAGAATGCTTCTCAGAAGGGAGCTGCACAGCAGTTCCTCAGTGATCATGAGCACTTTTGGGAAACTTGAATGCTCTTCCAGCACGCCCACTTGCTTCCTGTGAACAGCCAGCATGCAGAATTACTTGGAGAGGTCTTCCAAAGTGCTGAGAACATGATTTCTGTGCATTTTGATGTTCTATGAATCACCAAGAACAGAATATGAAGCCAAGAAACACTAAAACATGCACATGCACATACAACAAAATAAGAGCCACTAAGACTAATAATACCAAAATATAGCCTGAAAATAGCAGGAAAAGGCCAACAGGAAGCTACACATTATGCCACTTCCACCTGAGACTCTTTACTTTTGTTTGGACCCACAGATCAATATGAATGTCAGGAATTAATAAGGCTAAGCAGTAGAGATCAGCTCTCCAGAGACCAGCCACATCTGCTCAGCAATGCCAAGCTGCCAGCTGGATAGAGTCCCAAAAGCCTTTAAAGGGTCATCATGCACAGCAAAAGCTTGTACTTGAGTAAAAACCTTTTAGCTTAGCAACTAAAAAGGTAATAGATATTCTGTTAATTACATTAAGTAATTAAGTAATGTTTAGCTCTGTTAATTAGAGTGCCTAATTTTAAAAAGTCTAATAGCCACAATATTTAAATTTCTGGTTTGGGTAATGCAAGAAAAATCTATTCTAAACCACTGTCATTTTTTGGCTGACTCAAAAAAAGAAGTTATGCTGTTAACAGAAAAGTTAATCAGTTGCAATGAAGAGTCAAATAAATTATTACTTGTTGAGTACAGCATATTCTAAGAAACTTCAGTGTATGAATAATCAGTTAAAAAATGCAAAATTAAAGACACCCTGGATCTCAGTCAAGATAATCAAGCACACAAGAATAGTTTATCTGGGTACAAATTGTCAAATGATCTTTCCTTGTGCACATTTGATAGGAGCCTGTTCAGGGAAGAAATAAACCCTGCAGCAGATGACATTTGCCTCCCTCCCCAGTATGTCCCTCACTGACACACAAAGTCTGGCAGGGTAGAAAAGCTCCCATCAAGCTTTTGATAAATGAATCTATTTCTGAAATAACTGCTGGCCTACATGGAAATTGCTCCTTCCAAATATCTCAGATTCAGTACAGTACCATCCATGCTCAAACACAGCTTCCTCTACAGCTTTTTCTACAGCTGCAGGTGGCTCAACTTTCATGTGACAAAGACACAGCTGACACCCTTCAACACCTTGGCAGGCATGTGCTGAGAATCTGTTGTTTAGGATTATAACAGCAGAAACCCCACTGCATAGCTCCACCTGCTCCCAGGGCATCACAGCCCAACACTCTTTTAAATACAGGATATCACCTCTGATGTTTGCAAAGTATTTTCAATTCTTATCTTTTGTCTTGTTTCCAAGCAGAACCCAAGAGGTGAGTCCAGGCTGCACCACTACAAGCCCCACAGCTTGTTTTGTAAGCAAAGGAGCCACTTCTAAGAGCACAGTTAAGACCAACCTGCTGAAATTAGTCTGAACAATTAATGTTCAGCACAGCAATTGCAGGGCTATTTTAATAAAAACAAATCACTGCTATCAAATTTTACTCATAGCAGTGGCCACTACCAGAGGGTTACAACCAGTCCTAAAAGGCATTGTGTCTGTGAAGGTTTGTCACTGCACAGTAATGCTCCTTCTGACCCCCCCATGTAATGCATCAGGAGCACTTCCAGCATCACAGTGCCACTACACAGTGTGGGACACTCCCCATGAAGGCACCTGGAATTATTAGCCCCCATTCAAATAGCAAATTCAGCTACTAATTTTATATGCCTTTAAGCAGGGCTTATAAACCACACAACACAGTGCCCCAGACCAGCCATGTGGAAATGCAGATATCATCTGCTCACCTTGGTATTCTGCTGCAAGGTTTTTCAGATGAAGATGTACTTCATCTTGTGGTGCTATATAAATAAACAAAGTATTATAAACAATCATTTTATCTGACTGGGGTTATGTCATATGGTTTGCTTTCTCTATGAAAGAAAACATGTACATAAAGTGCAACCAGATGTTGTTGGCAGAGAACCCATTTAATATGGACTCATTTCTAAAAACATGATTACAGATGTGGCCTACATCCTGAACCCAATGCTTAAGGAAAAATTCTCTCTACGTGAATTTCACCCATTTTCTATGTTTTCTTTAAGTCTCCTAACTCACAAAAGAATGTTTTCTAGAACTGACAAAGTTGCATGCCCTCCCCTTTCATAAATCCACCATAAAAATAATTCAAGCACACTCTTAAAAAAAAACCCCTGAACATGCTACTGAGGAAACCCTGCTTTGTAGCAGCTCACTGCTATGCCAGCTATGAGAAGGCAACAATGCATCTTACAACTAAGTCTAGACTGAGCTCCCTTGCTACAAACATTTCTTAGCTAGGACTGCACCTGACTTAAAATTTGATTTTCAAAGCGCAAAAATAGTTATTACAACTCTGCTTGCAGAACTGTAGATATTCTAAGCAATTATTTGTAGTGTTTTAAGTAAAAAAAATTAAAAGTTAACTGAAACATACTGAAGTTTTTGATGAATAATATCATCCTTGAAATCTCACAAAGCTCTCAGTAAGGGAATTAAAATACAAAATAAAGATTTAATTGGTGTACTATAGGATTGCTTAATTCTGATAAAACCCTAAGCAGCCAATAAAAAGAATAGAAACAACAGGTAAGTTTTAAATTCAAAATCAATGAAGTCTGAGTAAGAACTCCATTCTTTCATGCTTGTTGATATATAAAATCCTACCTAGAGCCTCAAGAAAATTAGAATAAAGCTCAAACTCTTTTCAAAACAGGAGAGAAACAGTACAGAAAGACTGACTGCATTATTCCACATCTGAACCCAAGAGATTTTCACCATGTTTGATATCCAAGTCTTGAATTAATTAAGAACAGTCCTCTTAACACTCCTGAATTAAATCAAACAAGTTCACATTCATATGAATAGAGAATCCAAGGCTTAAGAAAAATTGTCTCTCTATATAATCATTACTCTCACTCCACATCCATGATCATATAAAGTTGAACTAGTAAACCCTCCAAAAGGTTCAGTGGTTACTGAGACTATTCCCTCAGCAATGTATGTATTGAAGGAACAAAAATACTTGAAAAGCTAGGTTAGTTAGCTACCAGTGACATCACTGAGAACCAGCAGTTGAAAAAAAAGCAACCCCTTCCCCCAAATGATCTTTTGATTAGACCTTTAAAAAATAAAACTGAGTAACTATTTCAGAGGACAGCGCCACTTAAGAACACCCACATTTATTGCTAAAGCTCAGATATTTGATTAATCTAGATTATCTTTTCCAAGCAAGGTACTAAAAAGGTCACGTGAAATGATGAAAAAGTCAAAAAAAAAAAAATCAAAACAGGGGAAAGTCCTACTTTCACCTAAGAAATTTTGTGTCAGATGATGTGAATGGAGCTGAAATTTAAAAATCCTCTCACGACCAGCCAATTTCTAATCAACAGGTGCATAGCTACTTGCTCCTGGAGGCAAGAAGATGGGACAACTGGAATTTTACACAACTATTTAAAATATCCCAAGTGACCTTTAACAAGAGCTTTAAACATCTGTTTTGAGAATCATTTCCAACAGGATTAAATATATATGCATGGTTGTATAAACACTGTCTTTAGTGGGGGAATCAGATTGATTTAAAGCATGGTCAGACCTAAGAGCTTGTTCAGAGAGGAAGCTCTGGTGAGGATGGATAAACAAACACACCCAGCCCAGAGGTGAGCAAAGCACTTGTTCTGCTCCAGGAGGGAAAGGTTCTTTCAGTGAGGGAGGCTGCTGAAGTGCCCAAGCTCTGAGCCTCAGCTGTGCTCTCACCCAAGTGTTTTCAGCTACTTTGGTTTGTGGGCATGATGCAGAGAGGCTCTGCCCACATGCAGTCTATCTGCAGGGTGATTGCAAATTATCTCCAAACTTCAACTGCTATAGCCTCACTTAAAAAGAGAGCCCTGATGTGTAGGTGCACTTACCTACTATTTATAACAGAAGCCTTGCTAGCAAAGAATTTTCTTTAAAATTAAAAGAAACCCCAGTTTGAGAAGCCTACCTATGGATGGTGGTAGGAGAAACAAATGAGGGTGTGTGTTTGTTTGTTTATTTTCTTCAGAGGGAAGACAAACAAATGGAATTGCTTAAGAACCCAAAACCTTATAGGTTGTTTCTGGACATATTAATAAATCAATGGCAAAACTTTCATTCATCTACTAGTTGCCAACTACTTCACATGAAGGGTTTAACTGTTGCCAAGATGGGTGAACATGAACAGCTGTCACATCAGTATGGGATAAAATATCTTAAAAGGAGAAAAATAACATATTGCAGCATTTACCACCTTGTGTTAAAAAGTTTGAAAAAAAAAAACCTCACAGCTCAAGTCTTCTCAGAGACTAAGCCAAAATGCAGACAGAATATTTAAATATAACAGCAATCTGAATAATGAGCTGAGAATTAACAGAGTTGTTATCTGGGTGTTATCTGCACAGAGCTGAGAGGACCCACAGATCCAGGCCCCTGGTACCAAGAATCTGTATGCAGGCACAATAACCTGAGTGTGCTATTCACTGCTCTGCTGGGGCACCTTAATTGGCCAGCCAAGCCTGACTTGGGTTTCCCTTGTTGAAGGCTTCCAGCATCCTTAGAGAGTTCTCCAAATAGCAATTCAAAGCAGGAATGTGATTAAGGGGAAAGCCTCAGCTGGCCACAAAGAGTGCTGTGAATACCTCCTGCCTTTCTGCTGCCTTAAGGGCTGAGCCAAAGAGCTGTGGCTTGAAAGTCTCAGTAGCTGTGGGTCTGAATCCATCACAAATTCCTCCCCATAAGATGCTACAAGGAAGTCACTTCATCTCACAACCAAGACAGTTCTATTTTCTGCTTTTATAACCACCACCCCTCAATGCTGATCCATTAAATACGTGGAAGAGAGCACTCTAATTAGAAAGCTGCACAATTGCACACTTTTGGTGGTTTGTGCTAGTTCAGTTTACCACAAAGAACAAACAACTACAAGATCATATCCTCTTACAGTAAATAACATCACTCAGACCTCTCAGGAAACTTAATTTCATACAACTGCAAGGTAAATAAATAATTTGAAGATATCAGCTGCAACCTTTTATGTTTTTCACACTGAGTTACACAACCTTGCAAACCTCAAAACCCACAGGTTCCTGTAGATGAGCAGGATTTTACAAAGCATCCGTACTTGTGTCACCACTGGTCAGAAGCAGACATTGTAATAAATTTCTGGACAGAGACAAATCCTACTTTAACAAATGCTTCAATAACTTAGGCACTTCAGGGCAGACTTTTTTCTGTCTTATGTAATGCCCATTGCTGGAATCCAGAGAAATATTTCCAAAATTTTATCCTTGGGGCAATATGTAGTTTTACTCCTTCTGTCAGCTTGCTTTCTTCCTTTCATTAAGCAGAATCGTCCTGTACCACATATGGCATAAACAGACTAAAGACAGTGTCCAATAAATTTGACCATAGTGCACAGGGCTGATGCACTGCAAGTGCTTATCTCAAATCACATACAGCTTTTTGCTTCATGACAAATCCAGTTTTCATCTTCCAAAGTGCTACACTTTAGGCCACTGTAAGGGCTTTCATTTTTACTTCTAATCCACTAAAGGTAGAAAAGATGCAGGAACAGAAGTTAAAGTTATGCCATTGACCCCTAATAAGATAAAGAGCATTAGGAAAGCTTCTCCTAGATTTCTATGAATAAAGAATTGAGTAAGGTATATTGAAGAGCACATGCAGAAATAGATGGGAAGAGGAAAGTTTTGTCTACTGGGTATGATTCAATCACTGCATCAATTTCACCAATGCACAAAGACACAGAAGTTTTTGAGAATAAGAGTGGGGAAAAATACCCCAAAGCATTCCAAAATAATTAAAAGGACATTTAAACAACTGCTACAGTTTCGACTTCAGCTTTACTGTAGTATCCCTTAGTTTGCAAATGTCAAAACTAATACTATGTTTTTTCCTCCTCCTCTCTCCTTGAGAATTATCTGCCTAAAACTGCAGTAGTGCACACTCTCTACCCCGAAAGACCAATGTTCTGGCAATAGCAGAGGCAGTGAAAAACAGATTCAGCATCATTCCCCTTCTGGCAGTGCTCACCATGAGAAAGAGAGAAAGCTACCAGCATACCCTGTGTTCTTGCTTCACACTGTGTATCTGGCTGAGAGGCAGAGTCATTTATTTATAGAATCTCATGGCAAATTTGCTTGCATCCTGAAGTGCATTCTGATAATTTTATCCCTATTTTAGCACATTACAATTAATAACATTTTATAACTGTAGTAAAGCACAAAATATACCAATAACAGCTAAGGGAGCTGCAGCAAGTGAGAGGCAACAGAAATGAAGGTCAGATACTCACTCTGCCAGAAAACAGCACTGCTCCTCACTAAATGTGAGCTCAATGCTTGGAATCAGTGCTTCAGAAACCGCAGGCACAGTCAGGTCTGTTACACTGGCTTCAATGATAGTCCTTTCAGTGATGTCTCCTGTTGGATTTACTGCTCTAATGGCATTTGAATCATGGCAACTTCCTGAGTAAGCCAGAATTCTAAATAAATGCACAAAGATAGGATATAGTGATTAAAAGTATTGCTCAAATCGTCTGCTATTGGTCTTTCAGTTTCTTCAGACACTCAAACTGCCTCAATTTTAAACTCTGCTTAGAGTAAAATGAATGAACGCCAATAAAAAAGTTTGATGGAAAATCCAACATCAGCCAAATCTGGCATTGTTTGTTTCAGTTATATGGAATCATTGTGTCCGGCCCTTGAATCCTCTTTATTATACCCTCATTTCCCCTGACTGGAGAAACCTCTGTAACAGAAAACCCTCAGGAGCCGTAATTTAACAAAGACAGCATCCAAACTTGATACAAGAACCGTATGAATGAAGACAGTAATCTGGGTATGGTTAGAGCTGAAAAAAAAAAATTTCCAATGGACAAAATGAAAAACTACATTTGATAATAAATCTTCTTTTTATGAGTAGGCTTAATACTCTTCCTCTTGGTACAAGAATGTAATTACTGTCTTCCTTGCCAAGAAACAAAAAAAGGACAGAAAACCCACACACGACAAGAACTGTAGGAAACAGAATAAACATTAGATACACAAAGTATTGTCAAAAAGTTTTTATTAACCAGACTTTTTAAGAACATCAGTGCTTTAATGAGTCTTGAGAAAGGCAGCACAAGTAAGAGACACACCACGGCTGGGGCAAAATGAGACAATTGCACAGGAATTACTAGAAAGCCTCTCACACATTTAACTATTACAAAAAAGCAACAAGCTACATGTGTGCAAGCATGGCAGTCACACACAGATCTCGGCTGGAAGATACCCACATCACCTTTTCACTACAAACATCAACCAGCTGAGAACCCAAAACTAACTGAGCTTATATGAGGGTGGTGTTTGCACCCAAACCCAGGCACTGCTGTTTTGACAATGTGAACAAGAGCAAAAGTGCTGCTACTCTGTGCATTCAAAAGGTGTCCTCTACAACAAGCTCTCTCTGAAGCCATTTGGCTACTCACTTTTTAAAATTTGGAGGCTCTGTTTTGGTTTATCTAACACTGAAATGCTTCCAACAGAAACCAAGTTCACACTGAGGCAACATTGCAACAAAAGTAATTTTCAGAAGCTCTTTCTGTTGAAGTCAGTATCAGGTCGTCCAACACGCTGACACAGCTAGAGCTGTTATTTTTAAACACAGCCATAGTCTATTTAACTAAAGCATCTTTACTCTGGCTGAGCCAGTATTACTTTGATAAGACTCCTTAAGTCTCTACACTGAAGCCTGCATATCATATGAAACAGAGAAACTTTGGAAGACAGTCCTTCCCTGCAGCTAAGAGAAGAGAAAAAAGGAGAAGAGAGGTGCAGGAGAAAGCTGGGAGGACCTGGCACTGAAGACAATAAAGTGCTATCTGCAGGACAGCTATTCACACTGAGAACTTGAGTCACTCACCACCTGCACAGATGCACTGGAACAATTTCAGTCAACTCCAACAGCAAACAGCTTTCTGCTGTTAGAAACTCAGCATTATGCTTCTAAAACAATTCTTCTGCCAAGTTTGTTTCTAGCAACACTAGGATTTCTTACACATCTTTTAACTGATGAGAATCTGGATGGAAGGAGGAGAGAGGCAATGCCATTGTCAAAGATAAGTAATAGGCTGCAAGCTAGAATTACGCATTTTGGGTGGCTTGCTGAGATATGCTAAGCAACTTATTTGTATACATTTTCTTCAATTGAATTCTGAATTCTTTATATATAAAGTTATCTTGTCAACATATGCAGAAGTTCATTAGCAGAACCAAAAGCAGCCCCACCCTTCCCTCTCACCAAAGAAAGAATTTGTTCTATACATATAGACAGTGTGGCCTACTTGATGTAATAAAGTTCTCCTATGGCAGTATTTAGCCTCCACTTCTTACACATAACTTATGAAATAAAGAAAAAGTAAGAGAAGCAATGGTATACCCTACTCAGTAGTGCAAACCTTTGAATTTTACTTTAAAAAATACAGTTGTGCATCTTGTGCTATGAATGGATACTGCAGGCTCTGGAGGCAAGGGAAGGCTGCTGTGGAAAGTGACACCAAGCACTCAAGACCAGCAGACCAGACAGGATTGTCACCCACTGGCAGCGACACAGAGCTGGGATATGGGAGCCACACAGCCCAGCATGCTGAGATTATTTTAATTAAAATATTTTTGAAATGGTGTCATTTTCCCAAAACATTGCATTTATCCCAAAATCTCCCTTTAAACTTGACTGTTCCCTCTCAGATTCTGAGAGCACTTGGACGAGGGCAAGGGGGAACCTTGCAATATGGGGGCTACTACATTGTACCTCAAAGCCTGGAGAAATGGTTTGATCATTCTTGCTCTCCCACCAGTCAGTCCCCTTGCAGAAGGCTGGGCTTACAGACACCTTCCAGGTGCAGTTCTCATTGCCCCCAGTACTGCAGGCAGTGCCTGGCTGCACAGCTATCATCACACAAGGATTAAGGGGCTGGAGCCTACCTGGAGCCCAGCACTAACACTGCCCCATCTTCTTATCCCCCCTTTTCCCTGCTTCTCCCCACTGCCTTCTACTCCTTGCACACACCCTAGAGCTCACCCAACCCTCTCTGGGGTTAATTCGACTTATCAGAGAGAGTTAATACAATCAAAAGGGGGGAGAGGAGCTTTTCTGTTGCAATTCACAGTGAATTGCACAAGTTCAGCAAGCAGCAGAGTTTACACAAGACAGGATGAGGCAGGACCACAGGGCCAGGAGGGAAGAGCAGGATGTCCCCTTTAGCTTGGCTGCAATGTACAACCCAAATATTTGGATCAGATGGAAATCAGTCCTAGAGAGGAGTGACTGCATTAAAGACGTAATTATATTTATTGGAATGGTGACATGCAGACTTCTTATTCGACAGGGTTCTTAAATAGGATTACAGGGCTTTAATTTGGTTCTTCAAATTGGTTTTGGAGAGAGAGAGAGAGAGAGAGAGAGAGAGAGAAACAAACAAAAAAAAAGTTTAGAGAGAGGGTGGAATAACCTTGTAGGGAGTACACTACATTATGCCATGTCAACCATAATAGCTTCCCTAGCACAAATATATGCTTGTGCACATTCTCCAAGTTAACTAATAAACAGAAGAGCCATAAAAAAGATAATTACTTACACTATGCATTTGCACACTGCAACTAGTAATTTTTTAGCTTTAGCCCATCTTTCAAGCATCACTTATATTGACAAGAAACAGTGGCAGCAGTGTATATCACAAAAAGAGTAAACAAATTACCTTTATCTGACTTCATTAAAGTAATAGAGGACAGACTCTCTTCTTTTTTTTTTTTTTTAAACTTACTTCAAAGAGAGTTTTATAGCTAGCTACCAGCAGGGTGTGGACTGAAGCTAAAAACTTTGAAATGGGTCCCTGTGAAATCTGAAACCAAAACACAGCAGAGGTCACCTCTCTGTGAAGAACCGCCTTGTCTGTATGTATACTATAAGCAAAGCTCTGTTAACTCAGCCTCAGTAATAATGTAATTCAACTTAGCCCCTGGGAATAGCAACAACATCAGGTTTCTACTACACAGATAAATTTACTGCACACAATATCTGTTACAATATATTTGCAGCATGTTTGATAGTAGCCAGACACTAGTGTTACATGGTATACCTCAAGCTATTTTCTCTTGTTAAAGGCTAACCCAGGCTATAAATAAATTTTTATTCTTACTCTGACTATTAGCCAATTCTTTTTAATCAACATTGCATGTACATTAGTTTTATGCAATATACTAGCTAACATTAATAGGAAAGGAAGTGATACATCTGTTTCGGTTTTTTTTTTTAATTTTTAAATATTTTTTTCCCATAAAGGGGAGAATATCAACCCCTTTCAACAAGGAAACGGATAATTTTTCCAGCGGAGAGACAGAATCTCCTAAGAGACAAGTATTGGGACAATAAGGCTGATATACTTTGGTCTGTCTCGTGGGTTCCTGTGAAACAGTTCACAGACCCAAACGTGATGACAAGTGCCATACAGCACTCGAGGTTCTTGGAAAGGGTTACCCATACACACACTGCTCTGCTGATACATATGGGCTAGGCTGTCTGTTATTCCAGCCCCAGGAAAGGACCAGGCAGATGAAGCTGCTGCCACTGGAACCACTGGATGAGCTGGGCTCCTGCTGGCCCTGCTCCCACTTCCTGTCTCCATTCAGAGCCCTCCCTCCCTTTCACCCCAAGGTCTGTTCTGTGTGTTTGCCAAATCTCTCCTCAGATGGAAATCTCCACAGCTAAGCAAAGATTTCCCAAAGCACTGGCTGAAATGTTGACCACCCCTGCTGGACGACACCTGTGTGGTACAGAAGAAATAACCACACTTCATCGTTTGAGAGACAGTGCCAGGATTCAGGTAATTGGAAACTTCCAGACTTAAGATACTTTGAAGGACACAGGATCCCACCAGGCCACACACTGAGTGCCACTTGATTTGATTTGAAGCACTGACATGCAATAAAACACTTATGTTAGGAATGGTAAGAAAAAAGAACACTTTCTGCTGACCAGACAGCAAAAGCTTCCATTTGGAATGGTGTGGTGCTTGAGAAGAACTAAGCAGTCTTTGAAATCCAGCCCTTTAGCAGGAGCTGTCTTAGGAAGTGTTAAAACGAGGGGCACTGATCTTTAAAAACATATAAGTTTAAGCAAACACACACAAAGAGCATAATGCATATGCAACAACCCTTTAAAGAGGAAGCAGTATTTCAGTTTCTCCCCAAGTTCTTGGCTCACAGGAAAACATCTGATGTAAAAAGGGAACCAACCCAATCGGCCCCTCTGCCACCTCAGGGCAAATTATCCAGGCACCTATAAAAAAACCTCCTGATGCTTTACAGCTTAAATGTTTTATATAGTTAAGCTGAGTTGTCTTGAGTTCACATGCTTTATGTTATTTGATATGTTTTAACTAGGAAGCTACCTGGATTCATTTCAAGATTTTCTTTCTTTTTTTTTTTTTTTGAACTAACCTGTTTTTGAGCACAGACTCTCTCATGCTACCACTACACAGATGTATTCAATCTCTCTGCATGCTGCAAAAGTATTTAAACAAAGTTTGAAACAGACTAAAAAATGGAGGGGGAACCTGACTGCCAGACCACTTGGTTAAGTTTCTGCTTTTGTGTTGGGTTGGTTTATTTCTTTTGAAACACCATAAATTTCAATGTATTTGCAAGTTCTTTTGCATTTTTTTCCTGCTCCATACCAGACCCATGATTTTGATCAGGTTGATAAGAAACAAAACAAACACCTGAAGAGGGCTTTGCTGGTTACAGACATACTTGTCTTTACAAAACATTGTACTAGCCATTATTAAAACATGCATCACAAGTCCTTTTTTCTTCTCGAGATGCTCAGGATTAAATCTTTGCAATAAAAATATTCAATATATGCAATATGCAAAATATCCAATAATGAAAATTTGACTGAGATATCTACTCTGGACAGTTTGTCTGGGAAGATGGAGTTTTTTGCTCCAAATCATGCACACACAGAGGTATCTGCCAAGCTCTCCAACTGTGTCACTCCAATCCTTAAGCCATTTAACACAGAACATGCACGTGTCCTTCGATTGCCAAGTCAGCTACGTGTCAAAGACAAACAGCTCTGCACAGCCAACCCATTCCAATCAGCACATCAGTACAAAATCTCATTTGTATGCAGTATTATGCCCACTGATGGGAATGGGGAAAAAAAGAAATTAAAAAAAAAAAGAAAGAAACTAACACATACCCACAAATACTTTTACAACCTCGGTAACTTTAGGAATAAGAAAGTTACTTTGGCCTGAAAATCCACAGTTTGCCATAGGGGGGAAGAACTTCTATCTAGTAGGCGAATTAAAGACCAAGAACATCTTTGCCTTCTGCCCTGATGGCTGGGTCCAAAAGTGTTTGAGTTACCAAAAGAGTTTTTCCTTTGCCTATATTTTTAGATGTATTTAAGCATTTAAAGACAGTTGCAATTGAAAGCCAGAAATTGTACAGATTAACTGTAACACTATGAAGACAATTATCCCTTAACCAGGTATTTAGTACAAAGCTTCATCTGCAATATAAGATCTGAAACAGGATGATGGGCTTATTGTGGGTACTATTATTACTACAATTTAAACACAATAACAGAAATATATATTGAACTAGGCATTCATATATTATTACAGTAATGCTGTATCAGGAGAGCTACACAGGTTAATGTAGCATGGGAACACCAGGTATTATTTTTATATACAGGTTCTTATACCCTAAATCTCAGCATCTTCAAAGAATGGTAGTCAATACAGCTGAAAACAATTGTTTGAGAACACTTGATCTGACCCTCCACAGGGTAGACCTCCAAATACAGTTTGCACGTTCCAAAACCAAAATTTTAGGTTAGGTTTTGATGGTTTAGGATACACAGCTAATAGGGTATGTCACCTGGTGTGTAGCAATAATTTAAATAATATTGAAAGGCAGCTTGCTTAAACCGTGTTTTATTCCTATTATAGCATTGACCAGGAGCCTGGACAAATTGTTATACAATTCATTAACACTCCTAAAAATGGTTGTGTATCTGAGTCAGGAAAAAAACAAAGGTACTTGTGAGCTCAGTACTTTTGAGTTATTGTATTCAGTTCTAGACAGAGCTGGATGCACTGCCTAGTACTGTCCACTGTTTCCGTCCCAAAATTCTATTTTCAATTTCACCTAATTTTTCATATGTTAGGCTGAAGGTTACCTCTGCTAAGTGTCTGATAGATCTGAAGCATCTGAGCCAAAACACTTCTCTCTTTCTGACATCAGGGCTCCTAAGTGTACTTTCCAATGCTGTAATTTAATTTTTAAATTGAGGATGTTTTCTTTGGAAAGCACTACCCGGCTTTCAAATACTTGACTTTGTGGCCTTAGTGATGCTCTTTATAAATACAGAGATTTTTTTGTATATACATACATAAAGACTAAAATATCATATGGGCTGTTAAGACAGTACTGGGATACTGCATTATATGAAATGACTTACATTAATACCAGCAATCTCTCTGAACTCAGCCAATTTATAATTGATATTGCTCTAGAAACTATTTATTTGAATCACAAGGACAACTTCAGTACCAAACTGCTCCCACAGCATTCTGCCAAGACTTCTAGAGCTGTCCAAAAAAGAAAAAAAAAAAGCTAGTCTACATTTGTAGAGAGGGGGATATAATATATATTTAAAATTATATTTTTCTTCCCTTGTTTTGACTGTATTGAACAGTTAAGCAAGCTTTACCCATCAAGTAAGCTTTCCTATTTTGCACTCTATTTACCATCAGGACACAGGCAGTTGGGTGGTAGGCACCCTCCTTCCAGGACTGACATTTACTGTGCATTTGCAAACAGAATATGATGTCCACGTGGCCTCCAACCTATGTTGTGTTTAGTGTAATAGCAATGGATGATATGCAGAGGGATACTTGTTTTCTACAAGAAAAAAAAAGTTAAACAAAGCAAAACAACAAAACTCTCATATAATTTAACACTTGAATGTATACATTATTATTAAAAAAAAAACAAACAAAAACACCAAAAAAAACATTTGATCAGTTACTACAGGTATAGATGAAGACAACAAACAGAGATTTTCAAAGCAATAGCAATTCAATGAATCTCTTGGTTTGGCCAACAAGCACAGTTCAGCTCTTGGCTGAGGTGCTGCCAGTAACACCAGGTACTGCTCAGGGCAGTGCAGCAACAATAGAACAGCATTAAACTGCTGTCAACTCCGTGCTGCTAAGGACTGCCTCGTATTTCTGGAGACTCCAACTGCACAAGGGAGAAGGGATTTACCAGCTGTTAGCTGCTGGGGGTCAAGAAAACACAACATGAAATGCTACAAAGTAAGCCTGAGCTCTCACACCAGCCTGTGATTTATGGATCTTCACCTCAGCCTGCTGACTCACATGAAAACTGCTTCCTGCTTTGATGTCACTTGGATTTTAACATGTTAGACAATACAAGGCAAGAAAAGAGTTTCTTCCTAGCCAAGACCACAACAGTTTAAGAGACGAGAACAATGAATGAGACTATTAGAATATTTCCCTAATTAGCACTTTGTAAGAGCTGACTGCATCCTTGTCAAGCAGAATTGACATTACTACCATAAGACACAAACTACATTTAATATGCTCTCAGAGCCCTAAACAAACAGATACCTACATCACATTCATCAGATTGTAAAGATCCAGGGGAGAGTAAAATACCGAGAGCCATCACCCTCCCACTGAGGTCTGATGCTCTCAAACCTTCTCCCACTGTCCAGCTTCTCAATCAACCCGTAGAAAATCTCAGCTTCTTAGTAGTGAACATTTTCCAGTTTACTCTACAGTTTTGAACTGCCATCCCTCTGCCACCAGCCCAGATTAAGAGCATGCCATAAGTGAACAGAATATACTTTCTTATCTAACCAATTAAAATTTGTTTCTCTTAACTAATAACCCGGATCACAAATTATCTGCAAAAAAAGCCATGCACTTGCTAGGATATCTTTAAATGAAATCCCTCAAAATCTTACTTGTTATGATGTACAACGACATATGTTATCTTGAATACAGAAAAGAAACAAAAGTGTTTTCCCACATAGTCAAGTGACTCAGAGTTAGTATAGAAGCAGAGTAGACTCTGTGGGTAAACAGAACTAATATTAACAAACAATGAGTAAGTTACTGCTTGTTCCCTAAGGGTCAAGTAGCTTTTATTCATCTTCATCTGCCAAAAAAACACTACACAAAAGACAACTAACCCCCAAGAATCCTACCAGAAGCCACACCACCATCATCTCTCATATGGCAACAGGCATTTCAAAACATAGCTTGAAGAAAAGCCTGTTATGTAATGGGAAGCAATGTTATTAAAAAATATAGATTGCATTCTTCTAAGTCAATACCAAAACAATGACCGACTCAGTTTTTGAAACAGCCGCACTATGAAAATGCAAAATTGATTTAGAAGGGAAATAATAGCCAGAGGTTACTATGGCTGCTAAAGTTACAGGACATTTTTTAAAGAAACTAGAATTTGTATGCAGCTCAAAAAAAACTAGCAAAAAGGCAATTTTATACACCATCTCAAAGTGAAACAAGTTATTCCCTTAAATTAAAATTGTTTTTTTAAAGCATTATCATTCCAGCACCATCCGCAGCGCAGCAGAACAGCGCTGCAGTTGGCACCGATGATTTTAACAAGGGAAAACCTAGCAGCCTTTTGCCTTCTTTCAGTTCAGTTCTTGATCCGTAAAACATTCCCCTTACAAAAGGAAACAAACTAATGCTGGCCTTTCTTAAAACAGTTTTAATTTCTCATCTCTTATGTTTTAATTTCTCACGATTTTCACAGCAAAGAGTCTTATGCGAGGTCATTTGGCCTCTAACAAGTGGAGCTGAACAAAAGCAGGCAGCCCCTGCGTGCAATGTCACCTCTAACATCACATGCAACAGGGACCGTTTCAGCACAGTTACACCGAGCCCAGCTGGGTTCAGCCAGCCCTGTCCAACAACTCATTCCATAACCAGCAAAGGGTCACCACCAGGGCTGCAGTACGCCTTGCTGGCCCAGGCAGTGGAACTGCCCCATTCCCCCAGATCACTCTGCTCCAACCACCCTACAAGCACTGCAAAACCTGGGGCATCAGAGGCATCACCTGGACCTTCTCTTTGGGTTAGATGATTGTGGTGTACATGACAACTTGAATGCACCACCCTAAAATCACCTTTCCCTTAAATAATGTCAGCTGCCTCAATCCTCAGGCAAGAGTCAAGGATAATGACTGATTTAACCAAGAGACCATTAAATCCTCAGATATCCTAAAGCACAGCAGCACTCCATCTATTGGTCAGGAATTAAGGACGTGCTTAATCATCATCATCATCATCATCATCATGCACTAACCTCTATCATTAAACACTCAATCCCTAAGCAGCCCACCCTCTCCTGCCTGGGACTTTACCTTCTTCCAGCAAAAATTAAACTCAAGTAACAGTATCTTCTGAGAAATAATGCAAGTGACACTAAAAGTGTTAACATGACAACATCTAAAGTTAAAACTGGAATACTCTATTAGTCACACAATTATCATTTTGTTTCATTGAGAAATACATGCACTTCTTACTCAAATCAGCATTGAGGAGCTTGTCTGATAACAGCCAAAGAGCTCATGCTGTTCCCTGGGTTGACACTTTCTTTCCCTGCAAGTACTGGATGCCACCAAGGAGGTTTGTACAATTTGTTCATACACAGTTTCCAGCCAGCAAGGCCACTGAAGTGACCGGGTGTGCAGTCCTGAGAACTCCCTGGTACAAGGCAAACCCTGGCAGGGAGGCAAAAGAGAATCTTTCACAGCAGAACTGCTGTCAAAGCAGACACGTGTAGAACCTGCCCCGTCTTGCACCATTCCCCCCAAAAGCCACCACCATCCCTTCCCAGCAGATCACACACAGCCATACCTCTGCCACACCTGTGCTTCACTCCAGCCTCAGCAACTGGACCAGAAGGTAAGCGAGGCAGCCTGAAGCTGCCCCAGGCACAGCAGAGAACTCTTTGAAAGGCTGAGGTTACATTTGTTAGCTTCATTCCTCTGGTACCAAAGCTCATTTAAGCAGCAATTTCTCCCACACAATTCAGCAATTCCATACATTCATGCTTTTATAACCCTTGGCCATTCATTTTTTAGCACAGATATTCATTGCCATTGATTTTATCTATTTGTTTTTTTAAACTTAACTCCTCCACATAGTGGAACCACGCAGACGAGGCACATGCCTACACATTTTTCCTCCACTTGGTATCACATCACTACCCTCCAGACACGAGTACAGGACATGTGAATGAAAAGCAGCAGATTCAGGCTCAACCCGCCTGTAACATAATGATGCTGAGAAGACAGAGGCAACCCACCTCCATGACCGGGTTGTAGCTTTTGGGGCATGCTCTACCTTCCTTACAGAGCCACAACAAGGCTTCCCTGCCAAAATCCCATCGTTCAGCCATGCAGACACTGCCTGCCCTGAAGTCTGCAGCAAACACTGACTGATAACTCCGCTCTGAATTCCTAAATAAGCTTTCTAATGCGAGATGAAAACTGACCAACACCAAGGAACAAATTCCCAAAAGGCCCATGGTAAAAGCTCATTTCTGGAGCCTAAAGTTCAAGACAGCAATCTTGAATTTTCTCCTCACTAAGACAAGCACAGAATGGAGATAATTCCAAACTGCGAGCAGAGCAGGGGGCTGGGTGCCCAGGGCAGCAGCGAGCGGCCCTGGGCTGATGCTGGTCACGCCGGTGGGTCCGCGCTGCCGTGACCGGAATGCCGGAGCCCGCACCGGGAAGCGCAATCCCGGGCTCTCCGCACCGCGATCCACGGCGAAGGTGGAGCTGCGCGCCACTAGAAAACCCCCAAATAACGTACATTTTAAGAAGTTTTCCGAGACGCGTAGAGAGTCCGGAGCCTTGCGGTGGAGCAAGGACAGCGCGTAGTTACGACAATTACTCCCAAGGTTTTATTTGATTAGCGGAGTTTCGGAGCGGAGGCGCATTATTTAAAGCCCCGTCCTCCTGCTCAGCCCAGCGCCGAGGCAGAACGACAGCACTGCAGCATCTCCCCCGGCGGAGAGCTGGCGCAGACCCGCGGGCAAGTTCCCCGCCGGCCCCGCGGTCCCCCCGCACGGCCCCATCCCGCCTGCGG
>VXBI01013294.1:219851-301680 GCA_013397375.1 Toxostoma redivivum | reverse complement strand
CGCGCCCCCGCCGTACCTGCAGTGCGGGGCTGGAGCATCGATCCCCGCGGCGCTGGAGAGGCGCTCCGCGATGGGCAGCGCACGGCCGGGGCGGCGGGGATCCGGGCGCCTGTATGCGGGAAGAACGAATGGAGAGCCCACGCCCCCCAGACAAACAACAACAACAAAACCCTGGGCTGGAAGGGAAATTCTGAGAAATTCAAACAGTTGTTGGGGCTGAAAGGCGGCAGACGGCTCCTCCAGATGGTTCGTGCTGCTCAGGAGAAAGCTCTTCTGCCGAGAGCAGCCCTAGCTAAAAAAACTGCACAAAATGCTAAAGTCATCTTGGCAAGCGCTGTCCTTTCTTTCTCTCCTTTTTTTTTTTTTTTTTTTTTTTTGTTTTGTTTTCTTGGCTTTCTGTAGCTGTTCCGCTTCGCAGCTGAAATCATCCCTGTCTTGGTTCCCTGGTTCCCCACCCAAAGTTACTTGGTTTCTCGGTTTCAGGGCCAGTTTTCTTACATCTGAGCGGCTCTGACCGGACGTTTGAAGTCACAGAAGCACTGGATGATAGTTCTCCTTTTTATGCAAAAAAACCCCCAAAAAACCAAACCAAACAAACAAAAAAAAAAAACAAAAAAAACCCAAAACCAAAAAAAAAACCCAAACCAAACCACCTCTGTATTTTAATTATGTTTTAAATAATTTATAAGATGCAGAAGTCCTCAAATTCAACAAGTCCTCGTGATCCAGGCTAGGAGTGAATTACAAGCAGAATCAAGTAGAAACTTTGTAAAATATGCTTGAAAGTCTTAGAAGGTCCCTTCGAAATTAGCACTACTGCTTACAGGTGTAAAATTACAAACGTTAACTAACTTCATGCAGGCTCAGGGACAAAACATTTTAATTCTGGGTACCACTTGCTTTTAAAGAGCCCCTCAAGGACTGTGGTCATGGGGAAAGCAGCAGGGCTGGAGCAGGGTAGGATGAAGACCCTGATGGAGTCAGCAGAGAGGCTCCAGCCCGGCCAGCTGCTGCCACCACATCAGTGTAGGAGCTACAAGACCATCACAGAAAAGTGAACAAGGGCCCCTGGGAGCTAGAGAGGTCCTTGGAGAAAGAAGTGCCTGAGGCACCAAACTGTCCAGCCACAGGGTACTTGATTTGAATAGGGAGAGGATGCAGAACATGTTTTAACTTTGCAAATGTGTACACAGCACTGAGATGGCTCCATCTGACCACACCAGCGCCATGGGAACCTGCAGGTACCGGCCTCTAATAAGGGGATGAGGTGGCACAGCATCTGTTATTTAATACAGGACTTTTAACTATCTGGTGGCTGTTGGAAATCTAAACTTACCTTGGGCACAGGAAGAATATATAACTACATGTGGAGGGTGCTATGAAGGCTGAAGCAATTGGCTTTCTCCAATTTGCCTATTAATTCAGTTTAACACTCATGGAATTAGTAAGGCTGTTCCATCCATATTCACCCCCTCATTTTTATTTCCTTTTGGAAAAAAATACAGCTGTATCATGTTTTAATAAACTCTGAAGCTGAAAAGGCCAAGATATTACAAACTTTAGGTGTGGTTTTGAAAGTGGGGGTGATACTGGAATGAAACTGGTGGGGCTTTGCCTTGAACTCTGAGCTCTGGCCCAGACAACTGCTTAGCTAGAGAGGATGCTGGCACGAGTGACTGAATAGGAACTGGCCACACACAAATTTCAGCTGGAAACCAGAAGAGAGTTGTCAACCATTAGAGCAATCAAATACTGCCTTTTCCAAGGGGGGCACTTGGAATGGAAAAATCTCACTGCTTCTGAGTTGTAGTTTATTAAAGTCATTATACAGTGCATTGTCTGCAGCAGCAGGGGACAGACTTGATGTCTCAGGAGGTTGATTTGAGTGCTGAGGTGCTGCGTGACATTGATCACACACCCTGATATTTGAATTTCAGAGGCAGCAGTTGCTTATCCCAGCAGATGCCTTTGAGGTTTATTGAGGGTGAGTCTTCTTCTCCTGGGCATGTAGATGAGTTTTACTTTAGTCTTGGAAGGATTATGAAGCCGACAAGTACTGATGATTCAGGCTATAAATGGATTACAAGTATGATCAAGGAGAAACTTTCCTGCATGGAAAAGACTTCTCCCATTAGTTCTGGAGCTTTTGTTCTCTCCTTAGAAACAACTGCAGGTGCTCCTGGAGAGTCAGTGGCCTGGGCCATTCTAGTTAGGCAGATCTCTGTGCTGCAGCTCCTGCAGGTGATGCAGCAGATGGAGACCTGTGTGCTCCTGCAGTGCCTGGAGGCTGCTGTGCAGACATCCTTCTATGGAGTGGGAGGTATCATCTAGAGCAGGGAGGACAGATGATGGGCAGGACTCTTTTTTTGGGGTTGGACTGTATCTTAGCATTAAAAACCTTCCCATAACAAGTGAAACCAAACACATAGTAAGCAGCAATAACAAATTTTGTAGAGTGAGTCCTCAGACATATATCTGGCTGTTACTCTCTCTGGACCTCACACTGTTTTTCTGTTGGCCATGTCAAGGAAACCCTCTCTGTCTACATTTCTCACTAAATACATTGAAAAAAATCCACACATAAGTGAAGTTTTTCCTTTTTGGGAACCCAATGTGGCAGAAATGCTTTGCCACTCCTTGCCACTTTACATGGTAGGACAGCCTTTTCACCCTCCATAAAGCCACGTGTCTAATCAGTGGACCTAGCTGAGCTACTCATTAGAAACTTGGCCAAACCACAAACATTTGTTTCCTTGCTTTATGCCAAACTCCGAGAAAGGAGGAGGGAGTGGCATGGAGCTCATGTTAATGAGTTCTTCATTCCCCACAGAGAGATAATCAGAGCACTGCTCAGAGATTCATCAACTTTTTTTTTTATTAGCACTTTAATGACCTATATGTTTGGGGTTTGTTTGAGAAGTTACTTCAGCTAAGAGCTAGATAATTCCTCATGCAGCTGTGGCTTAGGAAGAAGCTCAGGGGACACACATGCCAAATTACTTTAGCTCTAGTTAAAAAAAATACATATATATACCACAAGGTTTCCTGGGTGCCTCCCTTTTCAATCAAGGGCATTATGCCCTCAATCCCTCTCTTCTGGGTCATGTGTAGGGGGTTGGTTTCTTCTGCAATCTTTGCAGCTTGGTGAGCTGTACAGAAAATGCCAAGCACTGGTGGTACTGTGTGTTCCCCAGAGACAAAGGGCTGTAACTGCTCCCTGACCCTGGTCACTCTGGGAGGATCGCTCCCTTGGGAGTGATTAAAGGCATTTCCTGGGACCAGCACAGATCCCACAGAACTCAGTGGGCTGTGTGAGGAACAAAGTTGCTGAATGCTGAGAGCTGGAACCTTTTCCATGTTGCTGCAGGGTGAGCCTCTAACCAAGGGACTCTCCAGTGCCTGCTGAGGATCTGGCCCTGCACATGCAGTGGGAAGTCACTACAACCATCTACACATTACTGGGAAGGCCAATGGCAACAAAGAACTCTCACAGGCTTGGCAGGGGCTGCTCAGAAATTATCCAGAGTTTTGTATTTGCAGCTTTCCTCATGTAAGGAACGGCTTATGGTGGCAGTCAATAATGGCAGCTGCTCAGGAGTCCCTTTGGTTTAAAAGAGAAGAGCTGCTGGCCTTTTGCTGTCACTCGGGAGGGTCATCGGATGGAAAATACTGTAAAATCTCTTCCCATGCCTCCCCTGCTCCCCAGTGACCAGATTTCCTGCTGGTCTTCTGGAGAGAGCTGTGAGAATATATACATTAAAGGCAGTGATGTAGTCAAATACTGCAGGATAACTGGGGTTATGAGAGTGTTATAAAGGGATACGATTTACTTTTTCCTGAATCAAACCCCAAGTGTTTCCTGTCAAACCTCGGTACAATGGGATACAAATGCACAGTCCATTACGTTCACATTTCCTCCAAACTGCTGTCTCTTTCCTTGAACACAGAGTACAGGAAAGGATGCTTTCTGCCCCCACTCATGTCTCTCAATGGACTTTATCTCATTCGAAAAGGGAATTGAGACATTTAGCATGCACTGTCTTCAGCAGGTTGCCTCCCTTCTAATGCCTATTGCCTTAGGATGGGAGGTTGTAAACATGGAGGAATGCCTTTGATATCAAAGAGAGCTTCACTGGAGTAGCATCAGCATGAATGAATGCAAAATGAGGTCCATGGGGAATAAAATGCTAAGCCTGGGGAGAAAAAAATCAAGATTCACTGGACTAATCCAGAAGAATAGTAGCTCATACCATATAAGAATCACATAGTTCTCATTTCCTCCTCATCCCTTCAGGACAGGAAAGAACATCCTGCTCTTCTAATATGAACAAAATAAAAGTTATTTTTGGAAGGAAAAACTCATGTTCGGAGCACATTTTTAAAAAGACATCACTAATCTGTGATTCTGATGATGCATTTGGAGCACAGCACATCCCTTTGCATCAAGAAACCCCCTTTAATTGGCTCAGCACCATCTGCACTCAGGCAAAAGGTTTATGTGGGCTGAACAACAAGGTAGGGATTCTTTGTCAGCACATTAATGGTGACCTGAACCTCAAGTGCCATCTCTGACAAGGGTGTCAGACACACAACAGCTGGGAAGCCCAGTGCAGCTGCCTGGGGGAGAGGAACATGGAAGTATGGGAGTCTAAGGTCATGAGCTGGTAGATGTGCATGTTGACTGAATAAATCTGAAAAAGGTGGTCTGTAACTATCCTGGAGTTCCACTTTCTTCTTCATTATTCCACAACAAATTGAATAGAGGACAAAGATAGAGTCATGCCCCATCCTCAGTGGTGAGGTATCATTGCATGCTGTGCTTTTTGTTCTATCTCGGGGCCCACAGAGGAGCATGTGGTGTCATTTCCTGGACAAATGTTTTGGAGTTTAGAGCTTCAAGTCAAATTCAGAGCTGTTTCCTTTTCATATTTGATGGATCACTTGAAAGGACAGCATGACAATGAAATCAGCTTCAGATTTGTTAATATGCATAAACAATACTAATTCATGAATAATGTTTTATTTTGGATTTCGATAAGTAACTGTCACTCCCAAAGCTTCTTAGGAGGCAAGTAAGACAGAAGAATGTGTATTAGTGCAGTATCTAACAATAAGGATAAACAAATTGTAGAGGGGTTAATAATGTACCAATTCAAGATTAGCGAACAGCTAATGTACTATAAAAAGAGTTCTACTTTCCCTTTAAAAACCATTCATAGAGTATAAGATTTTAGCTGCTCTCAGTGTCAAGGGCCCCAAATACCTAAGCAGACTCTTGGGAATGACCTCATCTGTAGTTTCTGAGTGTATTCCCAGGGATGCATAATGCTAGGAATGGCTGGATTGAAAGCTGGGGGCAGGAGCTCGCTGCCCTAGCACAGCAGGGCTCCCCAAATTGCAGCATGGGCCAGCAGTGCCTACAGAGAGCTCCTGGCAGCATGCAAGAGTGTGCTCAGGGCAGCGTCCTTCTGTCACTGCAGCCTTTGGAGCAGGCTGAAAAAAACCACCCAGAGATATTCCTATGAAGTCAGGGGATTACTCACATACTTAAAGCACTGATTTCCCTGGCGGGACAAATTGTGTTCAGTTTTCATATGAAAGGATGTGAGATTGCTGCTGCTGACTGTCTCCATTTGTTCTCAGACAGGAAGTGGAGAAGGGCAGTGGGACCGATGATCAGGTCTGTGCAAACAGACACTGGAAACTCAAAACAAATCAGCCACTGAAGTATGTGGATAGAGAGAGAAGAGAAAAACCTTTGCTTCTTTTTGCCCAGCAAATCTGGGTAATTCTTCAGAATGTGCACTAATCAGCTCCCAGTCTGTCTCTTACCCTGTGATGATTTACCCTAAATTGTAAAGTCTGGGGTTTTAACCAGGATATCTGAACTCTCTGGGACTCCACAGGGGAAAGATAAATGAACCTACAGTGTAGACTTCAGTGTCACAGCTGAGGGAGATAAGGAAATTGTGGGGGAGTAAAAGCACAAATTCCCTTTAAGAAGAATAATGTGTAATTCTATGTACCATCACTTACATACCAGAAAATAATACACAGATCCACTATCTAATTAGAGTTCTGAATGTGTGTGTTATACAGCAGATGAAGCAGCTCAAACTACTGTGCAGAAAACAGACCTTGGATTGTCTAAAGATAGATGGTGAAAAGCTATCAAACATCCAGAGTTTCCTCGACTTCACCAGAGTGAGAGATACATCAGTATAAATTGAGTCTCTGGCCTCCTAGAGCTCTGCAAATCATCAAAAAGGACATTAATGTCATTAGCAAAACCAACAAACGTGCCTATACTTATTACTTGTTTGTAATAAGATTTGGCTAGTGTATAATTAGCAGGCTGCAGAAGTATTTTACGACCTCTGAGAACAGTCTCTGCCATGCTGAGTCTCACCAGAATATTCCCATTCTTTCTGTGTAGTCACAACTTCCCCATGGGTTTCTACCCCATCAGATGGACTGACATAAACATATGCAACATGTCATATGGATCCATGTGAACTCTCTCTCTATATATACATACACATGCATTAGTTTGGTTTGATTATTTATTCTACAAGGATAATCTTTGACCAGGAAGGCTTGTTTCCCAAGAGGCAATAACACTCTTCTGCCAGGCAGGACAGTGAGTTATTTTGTGCATTTGTGGTACGAAGACACAGGATTACCCACTAGTTGGCTTGAACACACCTCACTGTGAGTGGTTGATTGAGCTGGTTCTCTGCCCTTCTGCTGGAATGCTTTTTTCTCAGGGCTTAAGCATGGCTGTAGTGAGCTCTTTAAATGTGTCTGACTAGACATGCACAGGCCAGGAATGGGACAAGTCACTGAGTAGCTGCTAAACTGGGGCCCTGATTTGGATCCCAGTGTCAGCTGGGTGACAGAAAATGGCACTGAACAAGACAGCAATTCATGGCACCATTCTAGAGAAAGCTAGGGGAATTTTAGTCTTTGGTTTAGGCTTGTATGATGCTGGATGGGAAAATGGCACACAAATGTTCAGCTGACACTAAAGCAGATGAGAACAGCGGTGTTGGAGTTGGCCCTCTGTCAAGCCAAACTGCAGCTACAGATCCGGCATCCTGCCTGGCTTTCAGATAGGAAACCAGCTCCAGACCTCGCAGCTCTGCTGCGCTTTTCTACAACTGGGGGGCTTTTCAAAGCTGTTGAACGCATACATGAGAACCGGCTGTTTCGCTTCCTTTTCCAGCACCAGAGGTGTAAAGAGGCCAACATGCAGCCAAGAAATGGGGCCATGAATCAGCTGGGATTTTCTGAGCATCTGACTGATAGATACCCTTCCTTGGATGGAGCACTTCAGCTGCTGGGGCTGGCTGCTGCTGCTAGGGGCCAGCTCTCAGGTTCCTTTAATGCTCTCTGTGCTGTGCTCGGAAGCTCAGCTCAATGATACAAGTGCTTTGGGAAGCTGGCTTGGAGGGACTCATTTTGTGATACACCCTCTGTCCCTTGTGCCAGTGCTGTGCCCCCCATGCTTTGGAAAAACTGCTCTTGGTTTGCAAAATGTGTAACTCAGATGTTGCCCCTCTGCCTTGCAAGGTGCTTGGGACAGCAATGTGCTGGGACTGTGGGAGTGATTCCTTCCCATCTCATGGATGAACAATACACTCTCTTCACTTGGGATATTGTTATCAATGATTCAAAATGAGATAGCAAAAATTCTTTCCATGCTGTGTAACGAGCTTCCTAGCAGAGATATCCAGCTGCAGATATGATACCCATGTTCTGGTGCTTTCAAGGATTATCAGTGTTGGATGCTAATGGAAAGATAGCACTGAGTGTTAAAAAAAACCCCAAAACAACTGCTGTAACAAAATAAGGCTGTAATTCTGTTGCTGCTACAAACTTGGTGTATGAACACAGGCAGATCTTCAGGAGAAAACATGGTATTTGCATGCCCATGCCCAAGTTTTCCAATGTCCTGACAGATGATCTTTCAAATCCCATTACAGCAGGTATGGCCATAATTCAAAACCTTTATTCTACCTGGGTGTTCATTTTCCCAACCCTGGACTAAAGAGTCCTGAGCCACTGATTTGTCTAACTGGATCCACTACTGTGCTTCTGTTTCAAAGCCTGCTAGCAAGCAGGCAATTCCAGCCAGCTTTACTTACAGAGTCCCTCTGGTTTCTGGGGAACTTTAATTTCTCTCAAAGTCAAACTGGCAATTCAAGAACTAATGAACTACTGTGAATACTCTGCTTTATCAGAGGAAATAGTTGGAGGCTGAAGTCTTGGTCCCTAACAAGTCTTTGTGAAGATATTAACATGTCTTGCCAAGACCTAGTAATTCCCTCACAGCCAATGCAACATTCCTCAGAGGCCATAAGGCAAGACTCGAAAGGGGGATCATGTGGCTGGGCCCATGCTGAATTAGCTACTCCACAGAAACACCCTGAGTGACTTCTTTGCAGACACAGATCTAAAGTAACAAACCCACCTGATTTTGGTGAATCCATTCAAGACATCTATACTCAAGATGTCTTATGTAAGAAAAACAAGGCTATATTTTCAAAAAGGAAATTAGGACATGTGTACAATGCTATAGCCATAAGAAAACAAGTAGACTTGATGATTGGGGTAAAAAAAAAAAAGAAATTAGGGAAAAGGACACTGCACAGCTATACCTACATTTTATTTGCTTGCTTGCCTGTGATGAAAGTGTCAGGACAAGAAAAACAGCAAAATCCTACACATATCCCCTGTAACTGATTATGCAAAATACTGTCCTTGTGGGAGCTGCTTACAATAAGTTAAACCTTACTTTCAGAAGATGAACAGCAGGTTTTCAATTATGGCATTTGAGAACTCTGGAGCAGGGATTATGAGAAGATAGCATAAGTCAGATGGCCCTTTTGAGACATGCTTTTTATTCAGTGACAGATGAGCCCTCACACTGGTACTCTTGCAAGCACTCAAGGTATGTACAGTAAAGGGCAGCACAAAGATCTTCAAACAGGCTCCAGGAGCAGTGGAGCACGGTTTGGGCTGGGGGAGGATTGGTGCTTTGGATCCCAGGGTGTTACCATCTCTGTGCCTCTGCTCAAATGCCATGCAGCTAATTAGTTGTGGGAGCAGTCTTGGTGCCTGCTGGCTGGGTTACCTCTGTGCCACATGCTACTGCTGGGCTATTTCTCCACCCTGAAGGGCAGTGGGAATTTTACCAGCAGGTTCAGTGAAAACAGGCCAGCAGGCAGTGCTTTGCATCTCCTACACTAAGAATATTTACTTGGTTCACCACTCATTGTTCTGACAGTTGTCTCATTTATTCACTTTTTACATCAAAATCCATTCCTCTAAAGCTTATGTTTAGCCTTAAGCTTCAGCATGTGCTAATAGTATTAATCATTCTGGAAATAGCTCTGTCTGCTCTGCTATCAGTAGCTATCTTGATGACACACTGTCCTGGCTCCACATTGCTTCCCTGCTCTCTGGGGGTGGCTCTTGAGCAAGTGCACAGCAGGGAAGGGGGACAGGAGGCAGAAGGAGGCAGAGGGGGATGCCCTTGGGCTGTGCATCCGTATTTTAGAGGCTGTGCCAAGCTGCGTTTAGCTGCAGTGCTTTTCAGCTGTGGTTCTTTCTGGGAGGTCTGAGCCTCCCCTATTGGTCCCATCTGTCCTGGAGAAGGCATCACACAACAGGTCTGAAGTGATAAACATGGTCTAGAAGGCTTCCAAGAAGGATCCTATTGTTACAGGCTTTAGGGGCAGATGGGCTTTGCAGACAGGAGAGCCAGGTCTTGGAAGTGCTTTGGGGTCCTGCAGTTCCACTAAATGTTGATGTTGTTGTGTTTTGCCTTTTTACTAGCCTGACTTCTGTATATGCTTCATTTCAGAAAAAGGAAGGATATTCTGGAGGTCTTCAAAACCTTCTATTGAATATATTAAGAAATAACACCATGTGTGGAATCACCAGCAGAAATTAAACAAAGACTAAAAATAGGGTTTCTTTTTGCTTTCTTATTAAAAAAAAGCTAATGCCCAGATCTTGGATTCTCATGTTTCTTTATCTAATGGACAGTATCCAAATAAAAACATCCTCTGGGGCAATGCCATGTTCCCTTCACAATTGCCTGAATCAGTTTTTCCCTTCTTTCTGGTTGTATAATATCTCACAGCTAGATATGGCAATTGTGGAAAATGCCAGTAACAGAGTAAGGGTGCAAGTAACACATTGCTAGCTTTTTTGAATATAATTTAGCTGCTGAAAACCAAATGATAGCTATAAGCATATGACCAGTCACCTGCCTGCTTCTTGGCCCACAGTTTAAGAACTTCAAAATAGTACAAAAATATTTCACAGCTAATTAAAACCCTGACTTTTATGAAGGTCAATAGAGATGGTTCTGCCAAGAAATGCACACAGAAAAAATTACAGCACAATTGGCAAATCACTTCCCATGTTTTAGTTTCCCATTTTTATGTAATACAAAGTACTTGCAGACCTGACTTTTCCATGGTCCACAGCAGGTGCCAAAAGAACAAATTCCCACATAGGGCATTTGGTCAGGTAAAGTACTACTGTACTACAAGTTCCACATGATGGAGTAGTCATTGAATAGGAAAACATGAGATCATTTTTAGCTATTGATAATTCACAGAAATGTAAAATATATGGGGCATAAGTGGGAGTGGATCAGAATACTGCTATGGTCATCATCCAAGAAAGATTATGCTTTTATTCACAAATCAATTGACAAGTCAACAAGTTCATCTTCACAAGATCATTGTGTATCTGAGGTACTTCTGCAGTACTTGAATTTTAGAACCCTAGTATCCCATAGCAATGTCAAAATATTGTATGTGTAGTTGAAATTAATGCAATTACCTGACTTCTTCAGAGCTGATCATTTATTTTGACTCTGTGGTCCTTGGGGTAATATTCTTCCTTCAATTCAGAGTATACTGTCAGCATTAACAGTGAATCATAGACAGGAGAGAATAATCAGCTTGCAGATTCATCTGTTTTCCAGCTAACCTTTCACCATGAAGCATTTTTAAAAGGCTGGAAATGAACAAAAAATTGAAAGTTGACTGAGCTACTTCATGGTTTTTACTACAGCAGCAACAATATCCGTGCCACTAAACAAATTTACTGAGAAAATTATTTTTACTGTTGGGAAAAAGCCAAAGCTCCCATTCAAATTACAGCAGTACTGCCCAGGCTAAACAAATTTAAAAAGTGAGGATTTTGTGATTTCTTTTTTACTCCCTCCAAAAAGTGGTGCGTTTCTTGCATCACAAGTTAAGACATCCTGTTCAGCCACACTGTTTTTTAATCAAATGCTTTCCTTTACCTGTTGCTTGACATTAACCCATTGCTCCTCCACTGGATCCTCTCCTTCATAACTGTGCTCTCCTTTCCTTTCTGCTGCTATGCTTTTTAAGTTAACATCACTTTTAAAAGTTCCCTTTTAATCAGCCCAGGCCTGCTGGCATGAGCTGTCAGCAGGATTAATTTCTCTAGGCTCTTTCCTTGTGTTGCATTGCCTTGGCAACAAGATTTAGCAGCAAGGCAACAGCCTTGAACTTGTCAGAGTCTGTTGCAACGCGCCGAGCATGTATTACTCTCCAGCACCTCAGGTTACTATAACAACTACTAACAATAAAACTCATCTCCTGGCTTTTAAATACAGGAACTTCTACAGTCTGTTTCCTGGCAGGGCTGCAGCAATATTATGTGATTCCTGGCTGTGCTTGTTTTGCCTTCTCCTTCCTTTTTGCACATGATAGCAGCCTCCAGGAGAGAGGCACCGAGGCACAGGAAGGAGCTCGGCATGGGCACTGCCAGTGCTGAGACTGGGGGAACAAAATGCCAGGTGATCCCAGGGACAATGCAGGGCACAGAGCCCCAGCAGCAAACTCCAAATGCTCCAGACTGGTGATGCTCAGCACCTGCCTGCACCGAGCCTTTGGCCATAGCATTTTGGTTTTTTCTCCAGCAAAATACACCTTGTGTGGCTGGTAATGGCATCCTGGGGAGGAGACTGCAGCCATCAGAGAGGCACTGTTGGTCTCTATCAGCACAAAGGGTTTTCTCCCATCCTTGCAAATGCTCAGCTGGCAGTGCTGATGAGAAATACAGGAGCAGTGTAGTGTGGAGAGATGGGCAAGGGACCAGTGACTGTCATGAGATCGTATAATATCTCAAGCTGGAAGGGACCCATGAGGATCATTGAGTCCAATTCCCTGCTCACAGTACTACCTACAAATAAACCACATGACTGAGAGCATCCTCTAAATGCTCCTTGAACTCTGGCAGAGTTGGTGCAATGACCACTTCTCCAGGAGTCTGTTCCAGAGATCAACACCCTCTCAGTGAAGAACCTTTTCCTAATGTCCAGTCTGAACTCCCCTGACACAGCTTCATTCCATATTCTCCTATCCCATTGCTGGTCACCCAAGAGAGATCAGCACCTGCCATCTCCTGCCTGCTGTGAAGAAGCTGTAGCCTGCAATGAAGGCACCCTTCAGTCTCCTCCAAGCTGAACGAACCAAGATATCTCAGCCACTCCTCTCAGACTTGCCCTTGAGGCCTTTCACCATCTTAGTTGAACTCTGAACAAACTCTAATAGTTTTATGGCCTTCCTACACTGAGGAGCCCCAAACTGCACAGAGTACCCTGCAGCAGTGCAGAGCAGGGTGGGACAATCTCCTCCCTTGACAAGCTGGTGATGCTGTGTCTGATGCATCTCAGGACATGGTTGGCCTTTATGACTGACAGGCATTTTGACTCATATTTAATTTGCCATCAACCCAAAGCCCCGCATCTCTTCCTGTGGGGCTGCTCCCCAGTCTCTCTTTCCCAAGCATGCACATATGACCAGGTCTGCTCAATCCCAGCTGATGTTTGTACTGAGGTACATGTGCCCTGGTCAGCATGGGTTGTCATGACACAAATGTTACAAATTAAATATGAATCACTGGTCCTAGGTATTTAAAAAACCTTTTAGCAGAGACAAGACTTTTTGTGCCAGAGGAGCCCTTTATGAAAAACATTTTCAGTCAATGAAAATGCAGAGTGAGGATGCAGATGCAGCCACTGCAGAATCAGGAACCATGGACATTTCTCAGCAGCTCATCCAGTGCCCTGTCACACCTTTTTCCTGTGGCTTCATTCATGAGGACAGAGCAAAGCACTCATCCTTTTCCTGTATGTCACATCCATGAGTATCTCGTGCAGACTCAACATCATTCTCACTTTTCCATAACGTGGCTCATATTTCTTCAAAGGGACAGAATTCATAACCCAGGACATGAACAATGGGAAGGCTTGTATAAAATAACTCAGGATACAGTTCATTTCAAGCGTGGTGAGGCATGCAAACAGGAACAGAAAAGAAGCAGCAGATCTTTCCTTCTTTATGAGTGAAGCTCAGGTTCTGCAGCCAGGAAGCACTGCCTGTGATACAGCAATTGGTGGGATATGGGAGAAGGCAAAGCTCTCTCTGAGCAAAGGTCTGTTTGTTTAAACAGATTTTATAATGTAAAAATGGTGCTTCTCATTTTCTGCAGCCGCTGCCAGCTGAAGGACAATGGTTGCAGCGACAGGAGCTGCTAGAAATCCAGTCACCCTGCTTTCCACTGACTGCCTTCCTGTGGGGACAAAGGCTGAGATCCCTCAGGGTCCCCAAGCACAGAGCACAGAGCACAGAGCACAGCCTGGACCCACAGGTCTTTTAGAAATGACCCCAAAAGGGACCCATGTGGGTAATGCTGACGATAAAAGAATCAGTGCAGGGCACAAAGTTGCAGGCAAGGATATGCATGATCTTTCTACAGAGATCCTTTTCACTACCTCATTTGCTTTGTCAGGCTCCTGCTTTCTCCTGTACAGAGTTTTGAGCAAACATTCTAGAGTATGTAAGTATGGAGTTGCTGAGAGTCAAGCAGCCACCCTGAAAGACACTCCAGCCCCCAGACTTCTCTGGAGTGCCTCATATTTCATGTTTCATTTGGGGTAAAAAGAAAATCAGCCCAGGTTTTCTCACTCCTAATCTAGAGTTTTGATTTAACAGACAAAAACAACTAATCAAATAGTTAGATCTCAGGATAGCAGTGTCTAAAGAATTGAAATGTGATAGATGGTGTCTCAGATGGCCCCAAATCTCTCACAGATATTGGCTATGGATCACTGTCCCTTGGGCATGAGAGTCAAGGAATGCAGCCTGACACCAAATAAAGCACCTAAGCCTCACAGTTTGGGGTAATGTGCAGGACATGTGCCAGCATCCAGGTTTGTCCCTAGGTGCTGACCACAGCCTAGGAATGCCTCATGGCAACTGCAGCTTTGTTCCCATAAGGCCAGGCACAGAACCTGGGCTACATTTTTAAGGTTTAAAGTTTCTACACTGAACACATGTAGAATGTTTAATCCCAACTTTTCTCTGCTTTGCACCGTTATCTGAGGCAGACAGTAACCCAATACTTTGTGTCTGGACTCCTGCACTCACTGGAATAAACATCTGTTTCTTGTACTGTGATTCATTTAATATATTATACAGCTTGGGACACCAAATTATTTCAACACATTCAGGCTCAAGGGATTTTTCGGCAGGTGAGTGGGCCTCTCTCACAAAGGCAGGGACTTCGGGTGGGAACCGGGGCTTGTAAAATGTGGCCATTTTATATATCTGTACAAATAAATGTCTATTAGCCTACAAATATTAATTTGAAAAAAATCCACTGACAATCTCAGATGCTAAACTGGGGTTAACATTGGGAGAAGTGCTACTATCCCAAGCCATGGCAGGAACTCACAGGAGGGCTCTCATTTGCCTCCCAAGCAGACAGGACCTAGCAGACACCTGGCTCCATTAGTTTTATTGCTGAGGCAGATAAGGAAACCTTGTGTAATAAAAATATTTCCTAGGTGTCAGGCCAAAACACAGGCAGGTCACTGTGCCCTGTTAACGTTTGTGCTAGTGAAGGCTTTGAGGAAGAATGACATCACAGGAACTGTGGATAAAGTCTCTGTTGTGCAATAAGCATGATTTTAAAATTTAAATATGGAATTTATACATAAATATATGCATTTAATCAGGATATACTTCCTTAGCAGAATGGAGTTTTATGCAGGCTGAACAAATGGTCTCCTAAAGCACTTAACACCAGTGCTGCACCAGTGACCACTGTGGTTTCTTCTGCATACATTAGATCTAGCTTTTCCCATCTCTTTTCCTGCTAGAATGGACAAGGGAAAACTAAGGAGTCCTGGGAAAAGCCACAAGGCTCAAATCTGGGCCATTTGCAAAGAGGCAAGTGCAGGTGAGAGGAATGTGTGTGCACTGCTTGGCGTTGAAATGGAGCCAGGCAGAGAACGCAGCAAACATTTCGTTTTCATCCATGTCGTTAAAGGTTTACAGCCAAAGCCTGAACATCTGGTATTTAACTTAAAAGAGCAGACGTGGAAGTACTCAGATATCTACCTGGCCTACTGCTGCCTCCCTTTCCTTTCCAAATGCGGCTGCTGGGAACCACCCAACCATGATCAACTTCCAGTGCTGGCCAGATAAATTGTCCTCCTAAAAAAAAAGAAGATAAGATCTCTAGATAGGCTTGTTTCTTCTCTCCCTGCTATCTTTTCCCCCAAACACAACATTTGTTGTTGCAGTTTCTAGTTTCACTGTTTCCAAACATACCAAATTTATTTTAAACATGATCCAAGAGGACTCATGCCACATGTCTGAAACCTTCATTTAACTCAGAGCTGAGAGCTGAAATACAAACAAATTTTTCCTGTTCTCAGGCCCTTCCTTGTCTTGGCACATTACAGCACTGCTGTTACATACTACCAAAACACTGGCATTAATTGTTTTTAGGTAATTTTATAGGGTGGAAATAGGAAGAAAACTGGACTTACAACACTTGCTGTCCCCCACATGGACAGAGGTGTGTCCCTGGGCTGGGAGGATGTGACCCTGCCCAGCCAGTACTGAGATGTGAGCATGGCCAAACTCACTTGGGTTGCTGTGAGTAAAACAAATTTCACGTGACAATTTGCAGGACAGCCCCTGGAAACACAAACACAGAGGGTGGGTTATTGTCCAGGCAGTCCCAGTGCTCACACACGGATGGGAGGGATTGTTCAGTCATGTGTGCAACCTTGTAAAAATGTGTTTTGGACCCGTGCTGGCAGGGAGGAAGTGATCCCAGACTTCACCTCCAACCCCCTGCATGTCTCCTGCTGTGTTTCCCAGCTTGGAAAGAGCACTGAGGCTGTGGCACTGTGGGGCCATGGCAATGGAAGAGCCCCAGGGTGCTGGTCTCTGTCAGGGAAGTGGGGCTGAGAGCATCCTTTCATCTGTCCAGTGGCCAGGAGATGTCCCAAACAGACAACACTGGCATCCCATCCTTGGTGAGAGCTGTGTAGATGCTCAGCCCCCTGCTACAAATCCCCAGTTTCTATTGCTCTCTCTCACAACAATCTGCATTACTTTGAGGGGGAAAAAAAACAAAGTCCTGGTCACAGACTGGTTGCTGGGTCACTTTCTGACACCACAATCTCACCAAGGTGCCAAACAGCATCTGCTATGAAAAGGCTGTGGGACGCTCGAGATGGGCAGGGGTCATTTTTGATTAAATTGAAAAGCAAAAGTATAAATTTCACTGGTGCCCAAAAGAAGAAGGTGAAGGAAATGAAAGTTACAACCACAATAAAGGTAAAATGGGTATAGGAGGGTCGACAAGCTAAAGCAAATTCTGGTATGGCTTATTTCCTGGCCTTGGTCACTTGATACAGGTCAAGATTACAACAGTCAATGGCTCTGACATTTGGTGAGGTTGGTCTCTGGAAACTTTGGTTGCTACTCCTCAGGTCTTTCTCCCTCACCCCTCTCTTTTGTTATCTGATGTAAAAGCAGCATTATAAGGACATAAAAGGTAGCCCAATTAGGAAAATTTAATCCAAAGCAAGGTAGATTGAAGTGCTTCCATAAAAGATATTTGCATCAGAATTTTCACCATTTTATTTGAGATCAAATAACCACTTAGAAAGGACAGTTTCATATCTTTAAACATCTCAGAACGTATATCCTAGACAGCTCTGCCTGATAAATTAATTATTAAAGATTTTACATTATCTACATTGGCAAGTTCATTAGGACCACTTCAAAGCTTCCCAGAGACTCAAAATGCCCAGGAAAGAAGCATCAAACATTTTGGCTTAACCGGAAAGCTCACTCTGCTTTCTCTTATTTAACTTAGCAGTCATATATTATTCAAATGAAATAAATAGCACTGCCTCCTCTGCTCATCCAGGCAAAGCCTTTAGCAGCAATCCACTGGCTCGTTCAGCCTGGGCATGCACCAACCCCCCATACAATCCAGACCCCCTGGGGCTTATTCATGGGTTTAACACTGCTCCTGCTGGCTCAGGTGGTACTGGGATGCTTGCAGGGTTTAGACCAAGGTCCCTGCAGACAGACAGGACAGCAGCTCACATGGCACAGTCACACCTCCACCTGTGACATGGCTGATCACTGCAGAGGACTTGTCACCAGCATAGGCAGGAGTTGTCTGCAAAATGCTTTGTGGTCTGACAAAGTATCTTTTCTTACAAGATCATTACTCTTCTGGAATGAGGTTCCTATGCAGAATACCCATCAGTTTGTCATTATTAATTCTATCAGGAAGGAAAGCAAATTAGTCTAAATTTTAGTGCTCAATGAGTCAGAACCAGTTAGAAGTCACCTCTGGGTACAGAAACCTTAACAATGTGGTTCTGCAATACTAGGCACTCAGTAACAAACTAGCAGCTCTTCCAGACATCAAGACTTTCCCTTCTGTTTTCTGCTTCCTTTAGCACATTTTTAGGAGATGGGAATGAAGACTATTTTACCTTTATTAAATAGAGAACTTGATGAGGAAGACAGAATGGGGGCACATTTTGCCCACCAGACAATGCAGTAAGGTGTTTTTGAGTGGTGGCTTAATTAATTTTAAATTACATAGAGACATCAATATCACATTGATAGTCTGTCCACAGTGATGCTTGTTATTCCTGCCCTGAGCTGGGTCCAAAGTAGAGAAAGTTAATCAAATTCAATCCTCCTGGTTTGTGCTCCTTTCATGCTGGGGGTGCAGGATAGCTAAAGGAGGGAGAAGAGACTGTCTTTCACACTGTAGTTATTTTCCTTGGACTGGCTGTGGACAGGCAGAATGGCATCTCTAGACCTGGAGCAACTGGGGCAAGTTCTGTGAGAATGCTGAGCTTTCCTCTTTCCTGTCCTCCCCCTGGTACACTGGGATCTGCCAGCAGCTTGATTATTTCATACTGTGCACGCTCCCCAAGTCACACTCCCACATAGGAGAAGTATTTTCTTTCCTCCCTGTATTTGATTGCCACTGCTCCCACGGTCCATCAGCTAGCCCAAAGTGATATAACAATGATTTGCTGGTAAAAAATAATCAAACAAAAAATTTAATTGACACAGGCTGATTACCTTGAGTTTAGCCACTGTCCTAAATTCAAACAAACTGAAAATGCTGCAGAACAGGAGAGGAAAAGGTGTCCCCACTTGGAGAACTGGAAAGGCACATGACAAACATTTGAAATGTTTCGGACTGATCCTTCTCCCTCCCCTGGGCTGGTGCACAGCTCCAGCAGGTGCAGCTTTCCACAACCCTCTATTAAGAGCCACAGCCAAATTCAAAATCTAACCCCAAATTATTATTATTACTGTTATTGTGAGTCAGAGTAGGCTGAAAGAACCATTTCACAACCCTGATTGGATTCAGCTGCAGAGTTCACCATTGGCACATGATCTCCGTGATCATTGTGCCAATGTTTCAGTGCTTTTAAAATGTCCTGACACGTGCTTCAGTATGAGTGCTTTAGTATGAGTATCGCTGGATTCTGGCTGGTTTCCAAGAAATGAATCTTCTCAGCAAATATTCTGCAGAATGAGCATAATGTGGTTTGTAACACAAATGCAAAACACGACTGTAGTTTACCCTGAGGGGGACACTGATGTGTGATGAACTAAATGAGCCTTTTTGGCTGAGACTGCCAGGATTGTAGGAGTCCCTTGTGAGCAAGGCTGGAAGACAAGGTAAGAATAACTGGGAAACAGCAATTAGTTTCACCCAAGGAGGTTAATGAGGAACGAAATTTTCCTGTTATAACAGTCCTGGTCATCAGCCTCTCCCTCCCCTCTCTCCTGTCCCTCCTCAGGGACAGTCTGCAAACCCAGCCCCATCCAATGACCTTTCCCAATGCTGGGATGCTGGTTGCAGGACAAACCTTTTACTCTCTTCTGTCATATTACAAGTTTTGCTGTGTTGTACCCTACACTGTATTGCAGGGATCTGCAGTGTGCAGAACACCACAGTTGCTGGCCAGGCCTGATGGCAGGGGAGCTGGAATTGCTGAGCCTGGAGAACGGTGTGAGAGAAAAAGGAGCCAGACCCTCTCCAGATGTGCACAGCAGAAGGTCACAAGGCAAGCTGCAATGAGGGAAATTTGCTTAAACCCTTTGCTCCAAGGTGGTCAGCACAAGCAAGACCCAGTTGGCTGTGCTTCTCCTTTCTTGGAGATACTCAAAATACAGGACAGTCCCTATACAACCTGCTCTAGCTTTGAAGCTGGCCCTGTTTTAGCAGAGGGAGACCTCCAAAAACCCACTGCTGCAGACAAACCCCTCTTGCCTGGACACAGACACAAAGCAGAGTTTTTTCTTTTGCTGTAGTCTTCCTTGGTGGTGATCTTCTCATGTCTGCATTTCTGTAACAGCCTCCTGCTTCTGCCCACCTATGAAAAACTGCCAGGGCAGAGCAGGGTGGTGGAAGGTGTCTTCGTTAGGAAGCATGCATGGCAAACGCCCAGATTTTCATAAAATCATAGAACAGTTTGGGTTGGAAGGGACCTTAAAGAACATCTAGTATCAACCACAGACACTGGACCAGGTTGCTCAAAATCCCATCCAGCCTGGCCTTGAGTATTTCCAGGGTTGGAACCTGGACAACCTGTTTCAGTGCCTCACCACCCCGCAGCAAAGAATTCCTTCATAACAGGTAATTTCAGTAATTTCCAGCTGTGCACCAGTGTGGTGCCGGGGGAGGAGGTGTGAGCCCTCAGCCTCTCCTGTCCTGCCCCGGCTCCTTCTCCGCCGGCCTCGCAGACACCGCGGAGCCGGGCGCCTCAGCCGCTCCTGCACGCTGGGGATGCTCAGGAGCCCAGCGGATCGCGGGGGGGAGCGCAGACCGAGCTGTGGGGCAGGCGCTCCGCTCCGCTTGGTGCCTCCCCGCCGGCTGCAGCGCACTTGGACAACCCGGGCTCCACACCGGGCTCCACACCGCCTTCCGCTCAGCGGGACACGGAACCGGGGGGACAGCGCCGGACCCCGGGCCGGGCCGGGCCGGGCCGGGCCGGGCGGTGCCGGCAGGGCTCAGCCGGGGGGCCGGGCCGGGCAGCGCAGCAGTGCCCGTGGCGGTCCTGGTCCCGATCCCGGTCCCGGTGGCTGTGCCGGTCCCGGTGCCGCCCGCGCGCCCCGTGACGTCAGCAGTGACGCAATGGGGGCGGTGCTGGCGGCCCACGTGGGTGCTGACGTCACGGCGGCGGGCGGGCTGGCGGCAGGTGAGGCGCGGCGAGCGGGCAGCGCCGGGTGGGTTCTCCGAGCTGATGGCAGAGAGCGGGACCTGTGCCCGGGGCTCGACCTGGCCTGGGCCGGGCTTTCCCTTCCAGCCGCTCCCCGGCGGGTCTCCAGGCCCAGCCCGGGCGCCCAGGCCCTGCAGGGGATCCAGCACTGACAGCCGGGCCCGGCCGGAGTGGCCAGGCCCAGGCGGCTCCGTCAGTCCTGAGGAGGGCTGGGGGAGGCTTTTAGCTCAGGTGGGCAGAAACATCTCACTTGCGAGGAGATGAGGTGAGAGCTGGGCCTGTTCAGTGTGGAGGAGAGAAGACTGAGAGGGGATCTCATCAGTGCATATAAATGGTTTAAAGGCGGGTGCACGGGGATGGTGCCAGGCCCCTAGAGGTGGTGTCCAGCGACAGCATGAGGGACAATGGCCACAAACTAAAACACAAGAAGTTCCTTCCTCAACATGAGGAAGAACTTCTTTACGTTGAGGGTTGCAGAGCACTGAACAGGTTGCTCAGGATGCCTTGGTATCTCCTTCCGTGGATACATCAAAGCCCACATGGATGTGTTCCTCTGTCACCTGCTTCAAGTGACTCTGTATTGCCAAGGGGGTTGGACTGGACCAGAGGTCCTTTTCAACCCTAACAGTTCTGTCATTCTGTTTGGTGAGGTAGAAGTGCTGCAGGTACTGTGGAGAAAGGACAAACAATGGGGCTTGTGCCTCAGTGTGTGAGTGCTTGGGCTGCCCTGTGTGCAGCCAGTCCTGGCTTTGAGATGGTGCTGCTGGCTCCCGACTGTGCGAGCCAATGTGCTTATTTTGAACAAGACTATTTGTAAAAGTGGAGAGGAAATTATCACAAGGACGAGCATATCTGAAGAAAACGATATAAACAGTCAGGGTGGTCTAACACAGCAGCACAGGCAGACCCAGCTGCAGCCAGACTTCCTGGCCTCACCACCCTTCCCCACCGTGGCACCCTGACACACCCTGACACAGTGGCCTGGTGGCCCTGGCCATTGCTGGCACTTGGGCTCGCAGCAGCCCGTGGCTGTGCATGCATGTGGGAGGCAGGAGGATGTGTCTGGTTCCTCTGGCAGCATTTTCGTGGTTGCTCTTTGCCCCATGTGTCTGATGGAGATGCAGTCCAGGCAGGATCTGGTCTGGGTTCTTGGAGAACTGCCTCCTGCAATCTGAGTGAGGTGTAGATAACATATGTCTAGACAGTGACAGATTTTGGGATCCAGCTCTGACTCTTTGTCATGCTACAGGGTTACTTTGCATTTTATTCCTGCTCTACCTTAATTTACCCATCTGTAATATGGGGAGTGGCCCCTGACAGAGTGACTGAGAAAACAAATTGGCATAAACCAGCACACACTTGCAAGATCTAATCATAAATCTTGACAAGCAAATGCCTGACCCTTGATGTTCCCTGTTCCTTCATGGTTCACCCTCAGTGCATCTCTAATCTTACCACTGAGAACGTAGTGTTATTGAGTTTTCAGCTCATTTCTGGGGGTTGAGAATGTTTTATGGTAGGGCAAAGTTTGTTACCACTTCAGTTTTGCCCTTTGCTTTCTCAGGCACAGTGGAGCTTATGAAGGCTGAGCAAAGTGCTGGATGGTATTTTGTGTGAGCAGAGACAAGTGGCATCCAGACGTGGGGAACTGCAGAGACAGGTAACAAGGGAGCCTGATTCCTTTCAAAAGGTTAGGGCAGGAAATGGGACTGGTTCTTGCACTGCTACAGCCACTGCCTTAATTTCAGTTGTGTTTCATTTTAATTACTGAACTGATTAAATAATGATAGAAATAATGATAGAGAAGCTGTTTTAACTTTGTAGAGGCTTGTAATTATGGCCAAGAGAGGAAAGTTGCCTGTTAAGGCTTATAGGAGTAACCAGAATAAATGGCCAGCAACTATCTCTGAGAAAACAGCTTCTATTTCTCTGGAAACTGAAGACAATTTTTATTGTAAAATTTGTGGAGGATATTTTGGAAGCCATTTCTTATAATGTGGAGGTTATCCGAAATATGAGTCCTCCTTAATATGGGTTTTGTTGCTAATACACCTTAGTTGTGTTTTTAATATCACAAGCAAATCTTTCAACAGTGAGAGGACTTTCTAAATTATTTTTTTTTTGTCCTTGAGAGAATCTCATCTTGCTAAGAAAACCATGGCTTGTCAGCAAGGGACTTTATTAAAAGGCAAAGCCTTGTCATGCCTTGCCTACTTATATGAGACTTCTAGACTCCTGGAGACAAAGCACGGGCCAAGAAAGGAAGCTGTGTCCTTATGAGTTTGTAGAAAGAGATTCTTTTCTGCTGGCTAGTTGCTGTGTTATTGCTCTCTCTCCTCTGTGTTTCATTCTATCTGAACATAAATCAGCAGCAGTGTTATAGAATGTTACAGCAGCTCGCTGTGGTGGACAAACAGAAACAATCAGTGTTAGAAAGCTCAGTGTAGCTTGCAAACACTGTATAAAACAATGAAATTTGTCCTGGTAATAAGTCTGATGTGTAATCCCCAGCAAAGGGATGAGATACCAGTTTGAGGATAATAGTGTATGGTGCCTTTTGAGCTTGATTTGCTATTGTGGTCTGGGTTTTAAGACAGTGTACCTGTGGGCAGAGTCAGTCTCACCCAAGTCTGGTGTGCTCTAAACTTCCTATGATGAGACATGTGAACGTTGGTCTTGCGTTTTCTTTACACCTGAATGCATCAGATCCTGGTTCAATTTGTGATTTGGTCACAGTGCTGCTGTGTGACCTTGGTCAAATCAAGCCTTGTGAAAGGGAGGCAGCTTTTCTGCTTTCCTGTTTAGGTGGCAGACATCACAGGGCAGGTACTGTGCTTTATTGTGTTTTGCCATAAGACTGTAATGTCATCTGGGACTCCTGGTAGCTACTGAGGTGTAAAAAGAGTAAGTGCCTGGATAAGCAAAAAATGTTTGGGACTTGCATGCTGTTTGCTTCTCCTGTCTATCACCTGTTGGCAGACATGGCTGTGAAATGAGCTGTGAAATTAACTGGTCAGAATAAAATACTTCATAGCATGGCCTTCAAGCAGCACATAACCCACCTTGCCCTGGAAAGTGACAGCATTAAAGTTACAAGAGTTCTTAAAAATGTGAAAGGAGTGGGGAGAAAACTGGAAAGGGGATTATCCCTCTTCAGGCACACTTTGGAGATATGAGTGAAGAAAAAGGTGGAGAACTTCTAAAAAGTTTCAGGCTACTTGATTTTCGTAGTTTTTCTGGCCAGTCATCCTCTGCAGCCAGCGTGTGCCTCCCACTGCAGCCGTCTCTTGTGCCAGCAGAGCAGCAGGGCCTGACGCATCGCTGTGCCGGGTGCTCACAGCGGGCACTGGCTGCTCAGGGTTTTGGGGTTGCACATTGGGAGGCTGGTGTTCACTGCAATGCCAAAAATGTGAGCATCCATTGCAAAAACACAGCCAGGGAGGGTGACTGGCCTGTGCCCTTGTTTTACCCTCTGATCTGCTGTGTGCCATCCAGGCTGTGCCCCACCCTTGCCTGATACCAGCTGAGATCTGCAGAATATTTGCCAAAGGTCTTTAGAGAACATTCCCATAACCATCCTTAGTTGTCCTCTGGCAGTCACTTGTGAGAGCTCAGTGGGCTGTTCCCCCCTGTTACAGTTGTGTTCTTGCTAGGTAAACTAGTATGCAGCCTTGAGGTCAATGTGGCTGGTGAATGCATCCTTCTGAATGTCCTTGGGAGCAGATTTCTTTTGTCTGAGTTAATTCAGTCACCAGTTCACCATGAAACTCTAGTCTACAGTAAATCTCCTAAAAGTTACATTTATAATTGGTCCATGTCTGAGTTCCTGGTGTGCATGTCTTCCTCTCCCAGCAGCCTGTGCTCCTGTGGTGTATAAGCCACAACATCCCCGGCCCTAGAGTGAAAAGACTGAAAGTTTCCCTCAGTGCACTTCATAGGTGGAGCTGGTTCTGATCTGTGAGTACTTGGCTCCCATGCCAAGACCTTTCCTGGCTGTCATGGGCAATGTCTGAGTTGCTTTGTTCCTGGTGCTGTCCACATGCAAGAAGGGGTTGACCAGTACATTAAGTTTACATGTATCACCACAGGGCATGCCATCCTGGTGGGAAAGATCCTTTCCAGGACAGGCCAGCTTTGACTCTCTGGTCTTAACTTGATTTCTTGTTCTCAAGGAGCATGAATGAAGGGACAAGACAGGTGAAATTCTGGTCTGAGAGGGATGATGATGGCACAGTTGTCCTCAAGGGGAGTTTCCAGTGGAGACAGCTTCCTCCAGCCTGTGCATGTAGGTGACCTGGGATGGCTGGAGAAACACTGAAGTTTCGTGCTTTGTTTAGTTGCAGGTAGGAAGATGAGTCCAAAAATTACAACAGAGCTGCTGAAGCAACTGCGACAGGTGATGAAGAATCCCAGATATGTACAGGAGCCTGTCCAAGCCTACATAGTGCCCTCTGGAGATGCCCACCAGGTATGGATGGATGCATTATGGGAATGGTCATAGTTTCCTTGCCTGCAAAAAATAAAAGTCAGGTGCAACTAAAATCATCCTTCGTTCACTAACTTTAATGGTTCTGGCATTAAAGTCTGGGAAACCGGAGAAATATTGTGTTGGAAAATGTTTCTGTGATCTGTTCAGGAGACTGAGGTTTTTATGTTCTTGTAACAAATCAGAGTGGATGTTCCACTAACAGCTTTTCGTCAGATTGTCTTCAGGGAGCTCACACTGCAGAAAAGGAGCTTGCCAGGGCACTGGCTGTTGGGAAGAATGGGTTTACTGGGGGAGGAACAGGCCTAATCTGGGCTTTACTTTCTCCAGTAGCTCCTCCCGATCAATACATGCTCTAAAGCAAGGTAGCAAAGGTTTAATTGCAGAATTTTCTTTTTGCTAGATCCAGTTCTTGGTGGAATTTGTTGCTTTATGCTAGAGCCCTTCAGATCTCACATGGAGGGGTCTTAGGAGAGGCAGGGAAGAAACAGGCCACAGTGATGCTTCCTTTTCCATGCCACTCTGCATCATGTTCTGTGCACTACAGACAGGAGACAAGTCTGGGCCCAGAGTGGTAACCCATGGCAGTAACTGTTGTGTGTTGCTTCCACTGTTAAGAATTTTGTAATCTGTGACATAAATTTTAAATTGCTGAACTGTCTTTTATCTCCCCTGCTTGCTCATGTGCAAGTTTCAATCTTCTGTTTGCTCTGTTAGGAGACCCAAGAACTGCTGAGGGTTTTTCCCTCCTCATCCATTTTCAGGAAACAAAAGACCTGAAGCTTTACTGGCTCACACCCAAAACTCCCTTTTACCCCAGGGTGCACAAGAGCAAAATGCAACTGAATCAGAACCTTTGCCCTTGGCTTGGCACTGGGGTGAGCCGGGTCCAGACTTGCCTGTGCCCCGGGACCATATGTGCAGCATTGTGTTTCCTCATAGGGAGATCCAAACTTGGGCAGGTAGGGGGAAGGCGTTTTCTGCAGCTGCTATTGTCTGCTGCATTCCTGCCTCAAGCTGCCTCTGTCCATATATAACTCTGGTTTCATTTCACTAGACATTAAATGCTGTCATGTGAGTTGAAGAATGTGACCCTCAGGACTTCTGGGTTTTTCTGTTGCTTTCTTTTCCTTGACAGAGTGCAGTTAAGCAGAGCACCCCATGTTGCTATTTCCTGCCAGGCGAGTTGGTCAGGTTTCTCTGCAGAGGGAATCTATCTGAATAGAAACGATTACTAAAAACTGCTGATTCTGGTGCCTCCTGAATAGCTGGTGCAGGATTTTTTTCTGTAAGGGTTGGAAATGGATGCAGTTTTTGTCAATGACAGAAACCTGTTGATCCCAGAGCAGCCTTACTGATTCCAACTAAATTGTGATGACCTGTGATTTGAAACTGTTCCAAGCAAGGGTTTGTTTCCTGTGTGCAAACAAGAACTTTACAGCCTTGCAGTCAGATTTTGCTCTCAGGCAGCTCCCTCCATCACTCAGAGTACTGTGGTTTAATGATACCCAAGTGTTTGGTGGCCTAAGCCATTTCTTCCCCACAGCCCAAACAAGTTATGTATTGCTGTCCTTGCTTCTCTCAGCTATTCCTGAGGCTGTCCTGGCATCCACATCACAGAACTTGTCAACAAATAGGGCTTTCCCTCCTGTGGTGCTGCCACATTGGGGGAAACTTTATTCCCTTCTGGGTTGCAAAGGAACCCCTGGATTGAATTGATGCTGATACACCCTGATTTGCAACTTGCTGACGAATTTGTCTTTGTAGCAATGGGAATGTTGATGAGCTCTGATTTCTGTGATGCTTTTAATATTGGTTTTCCTGCAAGGCTAGGCAGCTTAGTTTATCATACTGCCAGGAGTCTTGCTACCAGTTGTATCCTCTGCTTTCTCTGTTTAGTTGTGTAAGGAACTGAAAGACTTGCAGAGCTTCTCAAACACAGCTGTCTCAGACTTAACCAAGGCTGCCTTGGATTTGTGGCTCTTGCACTCAGCCCTGGATGTTGGCTGGCTGCTTTAATTTTTGGAAACTTTTATGCTGGTGATAAGAAGTCAGAGAAACAGACCCTTTCCTTGGGGACCTGGGTGGTCCAGAAACTGATGAGAAAGGATGACAGTCCCAAAAGCGGAATGGGGCCGAAAGAGTCCCACTTCTTTTCATGCATGTTGAGTAGCTACAGGTGCCCAAGGATCATGAAGGGATAAAAAGCCATGCTTTTAGGAATGAGGCACCTAAACCCTTTGTGGTTTGGTTAAAAATGTGAGAGCTTTTGGGATGTTGCAGTGGTAAAAGCAGGATCCATTTTTATGTTGATTGTGTGTTTACACTGAATCTGGAGTTTGCCCATATAGGACTATTCAGAAACTGCCAGAGCTGCTTCTTAATGGAGGGAATGATGTTTGGATTAGAGCTTGAGTTTGGAGCCAGTCACAGCTTAACCGCAGTTGGCTTCACCCTCCAGGCCTTGACTCAAAACAAATTTGGTCAGATTGGCTGGTCGTCCACATGAAGGAAGCACCTGCCCAGCTTAGGGCCCTGTGTTTGGGTTGGCAGAGGTGCTGTCTTCTGCTCAGGGCTGGCTCCTCTGACACATTGTGCTGAGGAATCAGCTAAAGCAAGAGATGGCTTGTGCACAGATGGCTTGTGTTCCAGATCTTACCAATGCAGTTGGGTTTTTGGCACTGAATACCTACCTCCCTCCAGGTACCCTGCAGTGTTTGTTCTTGAATGACACCGGTGTCGTGGCTCTAAGGATAGCCAGATGCACTTTGAATTGCTAATCTTGGTTGACTAGTAGATCTTGGTTAGACTAGAATGAGCTTCAACATGTTTACAGCACATCCATGCAGGCTCTGGGGATAAGCAACACTGATTTTTTGGGGGGTCTTTCTGGATTAAATGAGGGGTTTTTGTCATGCAGCCCCCAGTTTTGTTTGTGTGACTGACAGGTGTGGTGAGAAGCAGATGTGGAAGGACAGAGGAGGGCCAGGTTGAAGGCCATCAGAGCTGCAAGACAAGCCCCAGGGAAATACCTTGCTCTCACTGTGCTGTGGTCTGTGCTTTGTGTGGCACACACAGGTGTTCCCCATGTAATTTTAGCTTGTGCAAAACATGGGTTCATCTTTGCACAGTGGGGGTTGCTGCATGGAACAGAACAGGTGGGTGTGCAAGAATTCAGGCTGACAGATGAATGAACTGTCTTTCCCTTCAGATCCCTGATACTCCCTTTTAAAGCCCTTCTGCTTTTGCCTCATTGTAAACTCTCAAAACACTTCCTGGATTTGTCTGAATGGGACAGCATGAGCTATGTCCATGCAGTCAAGGTCTTTGCTTATTTGAGTCAGCTTTTACCAGATCTAAAACTCATACACTTATTTTCCTTTCGTATTTTTTTAAAATAGTTTTCATCCATTTCATCGTTCTGTGATATTAACCCCTGCTAAGAATGTGAAGTTGCTTGTCTTCACAAGCAAACTAGCCTCTAGTCTCTGCTGTGTTGGTCAAGAGAAATGGAAATGAAATCACTGCTCTCATTTGTATTTAAGTATATAATTTGGGATGTACTTAAGTGATATGATCCATGATGGAAAATTTCCAGTATCTCCTGTTGGCATTGGACCCTGGGAGATGATGTCCCATCTTTGAGCTGGGAAGTGTAGGAGAGGGGAGTCACAGCAGTCACCAGGCTGAATAGTCCCTAGGGAGTGTTGAACTGAGGAATCCTCAGGTCTAGCATCACTCTGATTTCTTGTCCTGCTGCTCTGAGCAGGCAGTGAGGAAACGAGCACTTGATTCTGTTCCCTCAACAACTTCATCCACTCTGTCTGCTGATGCCTTTGCCATTATTTTAAAGGGGCTCAGTGGTGATTATGTGCTGTGTGGGGCTGAGGGATCCACCCCATCAGCTGGAGCTGTGCTAAGGGCTGTCATCCTTTTCCAAGGTGGGTATCCTGACCTCTCTTTTCCCCACATCTGCTGAACATGTCACAGCCCTGTAGGGCTGGACAAGAAAAAGCACAGGAAACTAACTGGGTCAGAGAGGAGGGCATGCATGGTGTCCACACCCCCCTCCTTTCTGCCAACTTTCACTAGTGTTTGGATAAAATGGAGGATTTCTTTGGAATCTGGATATACCAGGAATCTTTCCTGGCAATTGGGAGCAGAAGCCATTCAACAAGATCCTCTTTCGGGCCATGAGATTTGCTGTCCCAAGGTTCAGTTTCAAAATGTTAGTGGTTGGCTTCTCCCAGGAGGGGAGAGACATGGCTGTTGTGGAAGGGGTTTGATGACGTTGTGATTTGGAGCAGAAATAAAGAGTTGGTCCCAGGTGCTGTAATTTGTGCTGCTTGCTCGCTCACTCCTGTGCTTTGAACCCTCTGTCTTCTTTAGAACAGCGAAGAGTAACAGATTTGAAGGGAGTGTTTTTTAACAATCAGATGATTCTGTCACAGTAGGGACTTAAAAGCACCTGAGAATTGGGCTGTGATTTCTTAGCTCAGTTCCTAAGATGTTTCTTTTGCTCCAGCACAGCTGGGGGCAGAGAAACAGGCTTGGATTTCAGACCATTTGTAAGGTACAAATCCAGGGGTTTTGCAGCTAAAACGTCAGTGCTGTCAGCCTGGATTAAGCTGATATGCTGATTTGCACTAGTTCATTAACAGGCCTACTCAGCAGTTCTGACCTATAAACTAGCCAAAATGAAATCCCATAAAAGTCATGTGGGCCATGTGAAGGTTCAGTTGTTCTTTTAATTTTGGCAGTTCCTGTTAATATCAGGTGTCTGTGCATTCTCAGGCTCTTCTACAACTTTCTGTAAAGATGTGTCCAGAAATACAGGTTTTGACAGATTTAGGATGAAGATGGACTAATATTCCCTCTCATCCATCAAACCATGGTCTGGTGGTTTTGCTGTAGTCTCATTTTGGGTAGGCAAGGAAGAAGTGAAAGGATCGGTATCTATTTATGAAAGGTCCCAAGGGTTAAATTTTTTACAGTCTTGCCACCTTGATAATTTTCTTTCAATGTCACTATTCCAGGGAAAGAAAGTCTTGAAGGAATTCTTATAAATGCCAGTGAGGGGACTTCAGTGGAGATAGTGAATTTTACAGAATTTATATGCTGATTACCCCAAGATCAAGGGGTGCTTCTGGTTTCCCTTCCCTTCACGTTGCAGCTTCAAAGGCATGATTTGTTTGTTGCCCGAAGGGGAGGCTGAGTGTGAAATAAACGTCTGCAAGCTCTGAAGCACTTCAGTGTTTACAGATGTTTGTGGGAGAAAAGTGCTGCAGCTTAAAAAACCCACCAGTTGAACATAAATACCGTATAATCACAGTGGAGTAAGCCCACGAATTTTTAACTCATTTTGTTCTCTCCGTGGTGTCCTTTAGGAGAAAAAGCTTATCAAAGTATTTGTCATCAGCTGATTGTTTTTTTTCCCCTGCTGCTATAAATAATTGCTGCCTCTTTTGTTTTCTAGAGCGAGTACATTGCACCCTGTGATTGCAGAAGGGCATTCATCTCTGGATTTGATGGCTCTGCAGGTACCTCTCCAGAACTTGGGTTCTTGCATAATTCTCCTCTAAAGAAATAGTTCCTTTCATGGCATAGAGGCAGGATGGAAAAGAAAATCTATCCAGCTTGTTTGAACTGTTTTATTCCCGTTTCAGCATCTGCAGAATTATGTCTTGGCTACCCGCTGGAATTATGTAATATCAGTGAAATAACAAGTTTTCAGAAAATGTTTGACCCCTAAATGAACCTCTCATAAAATAAAATCCTGTTAACTCTTTAATGTGGTGCCTGTAACCTGCGGTCATTTCTTTTGATGTGCAGCCAGTATGAATAGATTTTTACGTTGCCCGTTTGGGCTGGGTGAATAGTGGATGGACTTTAGCTGGCCTTTCTGTTTAAACAGAGCCAGGGCCAGAAACTCTGCATTTGGAAACTGAGCACTGTGGAAAAGTTTGCTTATCTTGCCGAGACAGGATGTTTTCTTGGCTGTAGGATAGGTCTGTGTTTCAAGAGACCTAGTTTTTACCCTAGCTGTACCCTAAGCTGTGCAAATTACTCTGCTCTGTGGTTGTTGGAAAGTCACTTTAGTCTGCTGAAGGTTTTTTCCCCTCTAATTATATATTAGTTTAATAAATACTGGTACCTATGTTTGGAGGGTCTATTCATCAGTTCCTATGAGCTCTGGGACTTCATTTGGAAGATGATAAATCCAGGGCTGTGGGCTGCTGTTAATGACTAACATGAATCCTGTATTAATTTTGCCCCTTCTGCACGACCTCTTCATAACCTTCCTCTCTAATTTGTGCCCTTGTTAAGTACTTGGAAGGTCTGTTCTCAGCCTAATATGCAGCAAATCATTGAGGTTTCACACAGGGGTTCACCTTATGTTTCTTGCTTCATCTTTTCAGGCTGAAGCAACTTAAAATGGGGTTTGTGTTGGGGGAACTTTGGTAGAACACAATGAGTTAATAACTGGAAACACTGCTCTGCTAATCTGAGCATCAGTTTTTTGTGACAGAGAGTATGGTCAAGATGCAGACTCCAAAGACTTGGATTCAGTTTCAGTTTGTGCCATGGTTTGTTTTGTTTTATATTGTCAAGGGCAAGGCAGCTTGCCCTTGCTGGGATGTCAGTGTCCCTCAGCTGTCTGCTTGCATCCCTCCATCTGGAGTCAGTGGAATGGGACAGACAATGAAACCAACAGAAGTTTATGTTCATGTTTCCTGTTCAGCCATCTCTGCTAGAGCTGTAACATTTAGGAGAAGGGTGCAGCTGACAGCTGGGACTGATACCCATGTCTGCAAGCCTGGTATCAGCTGTGTTTTGTGGGTGGCCAGAGCCCAGGCTTCCTCCCCAAAAGAGGATAGGATGGAGTGCAGGGATGTACAGTGTATGTTACTGTGACAACAGCCAAGTGTAGACTACGGTCTCTGTTACAGAAGGTTTGGAAAGCCCTACTTACCTAGTTTCACTGGCTGGCTGAGATTTGCTTAAGTTGAGTTCATCTGAGCCTATTCATTAAGGTGCATCCATGTGCATTCTGTCTCCAATAAGATTTGGAAGGTCACAGTGCAGGGGAAATAGTGAATATCTCCACTGAAACAGGAATAACTTTAGAACAGTGATCAGAGGTGCCTTTTAGGGAATTAGGGTGAATTTCAAACACTGTCCTTGCTGTCTGTGTCTGCATGGTGGCTGCCTACCCTGAATCACCTTTCTGCCTCCCTGCCTAGGTACTGCCATAGTCACTGAGCAGCACGCAGCCATGTGGACTGATGGACGCTACTTCCTGCAAGCTGCACATCAAATGGATAGCAACTGGACACTCATGAAAATGGGTATGCAGGAGCCTGGGACACTGCTCCACTGATCAACGGAGAACAGTCACTTCACACAAATACAGCTTGAGCTTTAGGGATATCCCATCGTGCAGGGACTTAGGGACATATTGGATACACAGCTTCTGCTTTAGTGTCCTGTGACAGCTCTTGCCTGTGGGTCTAGACATTCATTAGTAGACATATCTGATGCTTTAGCTTGGACTTTTTGCATAGTGTGGGAATGTTTCAGTGTGACTGCTTCTTTGAGCTTTTTTTCTTTTTTGTAAACTTTGAAGGTCTGAAAGATACACCTACTCAGGAGGATTGGCTAGTGAGTGTCCTCCCAGAAGGCTCAAAGGTGGGAGTGGACCCTTTCATTATTCCAGCAGGTTGGTTTTACTTTATAACTCTGGGCTGGGCAACTGGATTTTGCTTCCTTGCTTCTCTGGGTGAGCTGTTGTGTGAGGGTGTGCAGCTAACCATGTTTCAGATGTAGTGGTGGTTAAACTGTTACTCAGGTTGGATTTTGGTTTAGCCATGTATCACAAGAGTTACACAGCAGTGCATTGACTCCAAAGCACAAGGGATGAGCACTGCTTTCTAGGCTTGCAGTGATTTTACTTGAAAAGCAGAATCCTGATCATCTCTTTTTGTCTGTACTTTGTCTTGTCATGGGCACTTAAATACAAAGGTGCTGAATGCCTTGGTCAGCATGTAAGCAAGAGCACCCAGGCACAATTCATGCTGCTACTCCTGTTTGGTGGACTTGGGATCTCTGCAGCTTTCCCTGTAGGAAGTACAGAGAGAGGTATCATTTATATCAGAGTATCTATCTAGTCATGCTTCAAAACACAAGGCACAATGCAAAGGCCACTGGAGGCAAGGGGAGATATTTGCTTGTGCACATGGATTAAGGACCTATCTTATGGCTGTATGGAAGAAACTCTTGTCTTGCTTAGATTTAGCGTGGTTCTGCACTGAGGGAGAGGATGGCCTTAGGGCAGCTTCTGCTGTGGCTTCTTCCAGAGACTTCTGTGCCCTAGCTGGAGCAGTTCTTCTTCAGCTCAAGCAGGAGGCTTCAGGACTGTGTGGTTCCGTACCTGCCACTGGCTGCTGTGGTGTGTTTGTGGAGCTGTAACCGCAGTAGATTTTGCTGTCTTTCTTAAGGGAATAGGAAGAAGGGGAGTTGGACGGAAAGGAGAAGACTCTGATTCTTGAGTTTGACCTTTGTGAATAGAGCTGTTGTTGAACATATGTGTGTTCCTTAAAGCCACCACTCCTGACTTTCTTCCCTTTGGTAGACCAGTGGAAGAGAATGTCCAAAGCCTTGAGAAGTGCTGGCCATGACCTTGTGCCTGTCAAAGAAAACCTGATCGATACAATCTGGACAGATTGTCCTCAGCGCCCCTGCAAGCCTCTCATCACGCTTGACCTGAGTTACACAGGTGAGAAGCTTAACTCCCAATAGACGTGGATTTTTCCTATTGCTCTATATCCCCCTTTTGCTTTTCTCTAACAAAGGAGGGAGAAAAACAGTACTGCAGCACAGTGTGGCCACTGTGAATAGGTCAAGAAAGTGATCAGACCTTAGCTAATGACCCGTCTGTCCTCAAAACTTCAAATAACCATTCTCTAGAAGTTGGGTGACTTCAAAACAAATCCATGGGCATCTAGAAGGCAGCTCATTTGAGATAGTTCATATCAGTTATTAGAAAGGAGTGAGGAGGACAAGCACAATACTTTGGTTTGTGTTTACATCATCATCCTCAGCAAAGTTAGGGATTGTAGCTGTTCCTATTGTGTTTTGCAGGGGTCAGCTGGAGAGACAAAATTGTAGCCCTCCGTTCAAAAATGGCTGAGAGGAAAGTCATGTGGTTTGTGGTAACGGCCTTGGATGAAGTAGCATGTAAGTCTTTGCATCTTCTTTCTCAGTTCTTTCTACAAAATAAATGTTCTTGTTGCCTTGGAAAAGAAGAACCATGCCAGGGTGAGAGGGCCCTATGAGGACATGTTCATTGAGGACATCAATTAACTTCTTATCAAGTGCAGTGGTGGTAATGGGTCACAAACAGCAAACCTGTATATCTGCACAGTGCCTTATTACAGCAGTGCAGCTCCTGAGTACATTTTTGGCCCAGGAAATGCAGCAAATCACCACTTTTGAAAAACAGCCCAGGCAAAGGGAGAGGAAGGTTACACATAAAGCCTGAGGCAGCATGATGACAAAAAAAAGACCTGTGAAATTTTCTGGCTGTAAAATATCCTGATGCTGCCTCACCCATTGGAAAGATGGAGACTGTTTTCTGCTATGGAGTCTGGGTTATAAACAAAGCAGTGCAACATGTGGCTTTGTATACATAAAGCAAGGGTGGGGTACACCGCATTCACAGTAATCTTCCTAATTGTAACAACTCTTAAGTCAGTCTCTACCTCTCCAGTGTTCAGCCAATGCTTTGGTTAAAACAAGTATGTCAGGGCTCAACTTGTTTTTCCAGATATTTCAACCCAGGGTCTCACTAGAGTCCCCTCTGTGTTTGGGGCCCCAGGATGGCTGGGTCTCCACACCCTGGCTCCCAGCCCAGTGTGTAGGAGGGGAGAATGGCCAGAAACAGCAGTGGTTTTCCCAGGACTGCTGTTCCTCGTACTGTGTGTCCTTTTTGCAGAAATCACCAGTGCACACACTGGTGTAGGGGGAATGTGAGCTGGCAGGGTGTGAGTGCTGCTCATCCTGTGGCCCGTGTCCGATCTGGAAAGGTAGAAATGGAGGTGGTGTTTTCCTCACTCCAGCACTGCCAGCACAGTATTCCTGGCACTGGGTGAATCCAACTTGATGAGGTCCGTGGGCTGTTCTGGATCTGGGACACTGAGAAAAGAGCTTTTTTTGTGAAAGAAGTACTTCTGAGAGTGGTGAATATGACTCCTCCCTGGGGAGGCCTGCATGAGCAGAGATTGTGTGTCTCACCTTTTCAGGCGCATCTCCAATTAAATTAATGATAAATTGGTGCCCTGAGGTGGTTTCAGATTAAATGTCTCCAGCAAAGTGAAGCTTGGTTATGAATCAAGAGTGTTAAGATGAACCAGAGAAGGTCATGAGAGAAGCTCATTTTCAGGTGCCTGGTTGATTACTTATCCTAAAGGGGGAAGGGGAGAAGTTTTTTTAATTTTATCTAATTCAATTCACTGTATTAAACTCCAGACAAGTTTCTTGGGACAGAAAAAGAGCCACAAAGGAGATTGTTGCCTTCTTACTGCATTGGGAGTTGGCTGAGCGAGGAAGTTTGTACCCATGCAGTAAAAAGTTCTTTGTGGCTCTTTCCTGCATTCAAGTGACCTACTGCTTCCCTGGGGAGAATTAAGCTCTATTTTTACTTTCATGGCAGAATTTGCACAGTTCGATGAATGCAGTGCTGGGTTGTAATTTAGGACATCTTGGTTCTTTTCCCAGCTGTCCTGCTGGCTGGCCTTATTGGCTTGAGTAACTCATTTCAGCTAATTGGATACCCTGGAGTTTTTATTTGACCCTAAAATCAGGATTTTAGAGATGCTGAAGATCTGCTTCCCCTCTTGACTTTGTTTGGAGTTGAGTGGGATAAAATCTTTGTGAAAAATAGCAAAGGCTGTACAGTCTGAATCTGAGATATTGGAGGGGCCCGAATGAGAGGCCTTTTCTGGGGTATTGTAGTCTTGCCTATTGTGTCTTCCTCTTACCTCAAAATGTCAAAAGGATTGGAATGAAATGATAGTTTGTAACTTCGAAGTTTTCTGGCTGTTAAGAAGTGAGCTTTTATTGCATTGCACAGACCAGAAAGGGCAGACCCTATTTTTTGTACACGTGTCCTTGTCTTTCCTTGCCTGTACCTGCTTTTTTCCAAGCCAGTTCTCCTTTAGAACTTAAACACTAGTTTAAACACCCGGGAGTGTTCATACTGTGGTTCTGGTGCCATCTCCTGGCATAAACTTAGGATTGCCAGGAGTGCACCTGTGATGTCTCATTGCTTGTCTGTGTTTTTGTGAGATTATTTTTGGCTTTCTCTAATGTTGCAGAAGATGAACCAGGACTGTGATTCTTGGTGTTTTTATTTTTCAGGGCTTTTCAACCTTCGAGGCTCTGATGTTGAGTACAATCCTGTGTTTTTTGCCTACGCCATCATAGGAATGAACACAATCAGGTGCTTGTAATCCCTTCCTCTGTTCCCCAGGATGCTGGGGGAGAGCTGTTCTAGCAAAGTATTTGTCTTTTCAAAAATGCCTATGCTTGGGTACTTTAGTGTCCTTTCTGAGCTCTTTTGTCTCCAACATTAGTCACTCTCCTCCCCTGATCAGAGCTAGAGAGGCAGCCAAGAGCTCTGCTGCACTCCTCAGCACCTTGGCTGGCTTGCTGGGTGACCTTGAGCTGAGCCCTTTGTCACCCTGAGATAATGGGTAGGGCCCTTGGAGCTCTGGCTAGAATGTGGGTAAAAGACAAGGCTGGCCTGGACATTACAAACTTAATGGAAAAGTCTAATTGCTGAGTCACTTCAAAACTGCAGGGATTGTGCAGGAAAGTTTCAAGGCTGGCTTACAACAGAAGGTTTCTTTCCTGTGGCTACCCCATATATTGAGCCTCAGCAAGCACAGTTCTTTTGGAGGCATCTGTAAGCTGCTACCTAGATCCATCTAAGGTAAAACCTGGCTGGGTGAGTGAGTACAGGTTGTGTGGGAAGGTTGAGCTGAACTTTGAACTCAGTGAAAGCAAGAGCAGTGTGATACTTAGAACTAAAGTAGCTTTTCTCTTTCCAGATGTTGCCCTTAAAAGTTAGAGAGTGGTTGTTATTTGCCTCTGTTACTTTCCTGTTTCAAGCACAGTGATGGGATGTAGCCATTTTGACTGTCATAGAAATGCTATCAGCTCTTTCAGTGGGGTGGCACATCTTAATTTCAAGTTGGAATTTAAACTGTGTGAAAGCTGGTTAAAATGACAAAGGACAAAGTAGAGTGCATAATTCATGATCTCCTTTCTCCCTGAAAGGTTGTCAGAATGGTTTTTCCTTCCCTCCTTTACTCCAGCCACTGTCAGATGCGTTCTCACCTATTTGATCTCTCTAATTTGTTTCTCAGACTCTTCATTGATGGTGACCGGATGATGGACCCAGCTGTGAGGGAGCACTTACAGCTTGACTCCACCCTGGAACCTGAGTTCAAAATCCAGGTGATGCCCTACGGATCGATCCTGTCGGAGCTGCAGGCTGTTGGTGCAAGCCTCTCACCCAAGGAGAAAGTGTGGCTCAGTGACAAAGCCAGCTATGCTCTGACTGAGGCCGTTCCCAAGGTCAGTGGCCCTAGCAAGGGAAAATGCTTTTTTCTACTCTGCTCATCGTGGTTAGGAAAGGTGTTAATAAGGGCAGCTGGCCTCAGTTTCCCCTCTTCAAAGCCCAGTGCAGGCTGGACCTTGTGCAGAAGGGATCCAGCCCTTCTTAGGTATCGAGGGGTTGTTAATCCTGGGGTTGCTCCTGCTGGAGCTGCCCTTCCAACTCGCTAAGCCGATTTATCTAAGGAATTGTCGGCTTAAGATAAAACAAGTACAGTGAGAGAGGGGAGGGAAGAGGCAGCAGGGTGAACCCAAGTCATTCTGCCCACGGGTGGAGCATCAGCCTCATGTGGACGAGCAGCAAGAACTGGAAACTTGCAGAAATTGAAGCAGGAAAGTTAAGCAGGACTTCTGGGAGGGTGCTTTTGGCTTGATCTGAGTGTCTGAGGGTGGTTGCCCTTAGTTAGTTCAGTGTCTTGATATCAGGCAATATGTGATGTCTTTCACTGGAGACAGGAGGGAAGAGATGACAGAGCTGTTGTAGCAGGGAATCTTGTGAGGACACAGATCACCTGCAGGCACTAGTTGTCCATGCATCTGCTGAGGGACAGTTGTAGCATCAGAATAATTTCTGTACAGCCATACATGCTATATCTTGCTATCCTTTTAAACCTGGCTGTCTGGGACTCCCACTGTCCACCTAATATTCTAATCGCCATGAAAGATACTTGGGGAAGAGTGCAGTAACTGTGGACAAATAAGCTAGTTTCCATGCATCTTGTGTACATCTCTTGTTTGCTAGAGATCACAATCTCTGGAATACCATCTAGTTTACAGTGATTTCTAGTAACTAAAAGATGCTGTGAGTAAATATACGGGTTGTTGTCCCTGTCCAGGGTTAAATCTTCAGACACCATCAATCTGTTTCTAGGCCTCCTAATACAGAATACTGACAGCATAGTGTCTATGGAACATTCAGGATAAATTGTTCTTTTGACTTCAGACTAGAAAGCCCCTTGCTGTAGTTGTAGCCAGTGGTCTATCCCCAGTTTGATTAAGCTGTTGTAGTTGATTTATGTAGAGTATCTGTATGGAGAATTACAGAAGGTCTGACCTAGAGAAAGGAATATAATGAGTTGGAGTGACATTATTTACCCTGTGAGCACTGGAAGTTTTGGCTGATACTGAGTCATTGCAGTGCTGCATGCCCTCTGTGTGTAATGGGGAGAGTCCCTGCCTCGAGGAGCTCTGTGCAATAGAAAGCAGGCAAGGAGGACTGAAGTGTCTTGATTAAAAGCCACTTAGAGAGTCACTGAAAGAGCCAGAGTTTTTCTAGTTCCTCCTTCCTGGCTCTCCACCACTTCAAAGCACTCCAGGCCAGTTGCTCAGCTGGTGTAAAGAACACCAGTGCTGGAAGTCCATCTACTGTCTGTGTCCATCAGAGCCAAATATTGACACTGGCAAAAATCCATTCCATTATTAAACCCAGATCTGCAAACCCTTTATAGATTTGTTTACAGCTGCATGTAAATATACTTTTCACAGAAGATTAATAGTACTTACCAGTGTCTATAAAGAGCAAGCCAACCTAAGAAGCTGACTATTTATCCTGACTGATAAAATGACTTTTCTGACTTTATGTCTTCTGTAATTTAGTTTCTGCTTTATGTAGTATAATTGTTTTGCTGTTTTTAAGAATTTTGAAATTGTAAGCCTGTAGTACTTGTGTGAATTTAGTCTTTGCAGAGGATCTACTGGGCCTTTCCTTGAATTTGAGTGTTATTTATTTGTATGCTGATGCATTTAAAGTAGGAAACAACGTGTTACTTGGGCTGTGCTTCTGTAGGTGCTCATCCCACCTCCTGATATATAATGGGTATAGCAGAGAAGTGGGCAAAAGACTTGGTTCTTCTTCCTTCTTCTGATGCCAAATGTGATGAGATTTTGGACAAGTCAAACTGGTGAATTTCTGAAGATGTGCTGAAACCAGCCTAGCATTCCTGCTAATCTAAGGACAGCTGGTGTTTGAGGAAGTGTGCAGCAGTAAGGGATCAGTTACTAGTTCTTAATGCAGGGTCACCCCATCCAAGCACAGGAAGGCTTTGTCTCAAACCACTGCTGTAAGCTCCTTTCAGAACTGGCTGCATGTAAAGCTGAGCTTTACAAAGGCCTTTCATGTTTCCTCAGGCCTTGATGTGTTTGTCAGAGCTGCTGACCATTAACAGTGGTGGTGCTCAGTGCTTGGTACCTGTGCTGGGTGCCCTTTGCTCCCTGCTACTTGAGGGTGACTGTCAGGTAACAAGTCAAGGTGGCTTTTAGGTCTGTTTCCACAGCCTGAGTTTTACCATCACTTCAGGGATTAGTGTTTCTCCTTGGCCTCTTTGGTGTCCATCAGCAACAGGAATCTGTGGCTTAGACATTGATATAGATATATGGTATTTAGGATATCCATGTCTTCTCCCTGCTTCATGACAAGCTGTTGTTTAGTTCTTTGGATTTCCCTATGGCTGTTCTTCCTTTGGTCAGAGACTGTTTCTTCTCACTATTCCCCAGTACACTTAGCTGACTGTTGGCAACCAGCATCTCACAGTGCTGAAGGTTGAGAGAGGCTGCCAAAGTACAAATTGTGGCCAGGCTGAGTTATTAAATCTGTAGGATTATGTAGTCTGACTAATCCACAAGTAATCCCTCTCCTTCTGCTGCAGGCTTACCGATACCTCACCCCATATACCCCCATCTGCATTGCAAAAGCTGTGAAGAACGCAGCGGAAACAGAAGGCATGAGAAGAGCACATGTAAGTGAAGCCTTGAGTGTCTCCTTGCACATGGCAACAAGTTTGCTTTACCTTTAGGGAAACAAATAACATTTTCCTTTCAGTTTTAATGTTTTGGATAAAAAGCAAATAAGAATTTGGACGGCAGGATAAAAAAGGTCTTTTGTCAGACATCTTCTGCTGTTGAAGCAGGTTTTTTGCTTGTTTTGCATTCTCTTGAAGAGCAACATTTGCAATAGTGTGAGGAAACAGCCTTGCACTGTGGGAAGACTGTGCAGAACTTGAGAAGTGTTGTTTGCAGTGTGGGCCCTTAAAGGGATGTTCTTTCCCCTTTGCTAGTTCTGTTGTCTTTGTCAGTGGAGTCTTCAAACTGTTATCACTTGAATAAACACAGCCTAAAGGACACAGAGAAATTCTTCAACACATGGTGCAAAACGCAGGCCAAGATGTTCAGAAGCAGCCAGTGTCCTCAAAGCACTCTCTTAGTCTCATCATCATGACACTGGAAATGAGGCTGATTTCCCAGGAAGCTTCATATTTTCAAGCAAAGAATCTGTCTGTGAAACAGTTCCATGGTGGGGCTGAAACTTCTTTTGTTTATCTCCTCTTAGTTTTCAAGCAGCAGTTTTCACAATAAGAGAAATGTGCTGGTTGAAGCAGGGCTGGCAGTTTTGGGCTGGTCCCATATTTTCTGCAGCCTCTTGGGAACCAATACTTCCTATTTCAATGCATTTCTCTCCCGATTAGTTAAGGGAAGTAAAAATACCTGAGGACAAAACCGTGCCTTATTCTTGTACACATCTTCTGCTTTTTGCCCTTACATGCTGCAAGCATGTAGAAAAAAAAAGGAATAAAAATGGGGGTCATAAGACGAGAGAGCCAGAAGCTGTGTGACAGAGACTGTGTGGTGGCCATGTGCCCAAAGGTAATGTTCCCCTGTCACATCACCAGATGTGTTGTGTGGTTGCCTTCTGCAATCTGAGATACAAGGTCTTGGCTGTTAAAGCAAAATAGTCTTGAAAGTGATGTGTGGGGTAAAGCTAGGCTTCGCACAGTAAGATACATCCCAGCAGTAATTATTAACATTCATTTAACTCTCCAGATACATTTCCAGTGTCTATATAATTACAGGGTGCAAAACCTGAAAATACCTCTTAGATCGTCTCTTAGCTCGTGTTTCTGAAACTTACAGGTTGAATTCTTTTGCATCAAAACCTGTTCATGCTGAGGCTTGATAAACCTTTATCCTTCTCAATTCCCTTTTATTGTGCCTTTTTAAACACAGATTAAAGATGCTGTTGCCCTGTGTGAGCTCTTCAACTGGCTGGAAAAGGAGGTATTGTATAACTTTTTTTAACTTGGAGGTTCTATTGCTGTGTAAAATTCTTCAGTGGCATAAACTTTTTGTTAGTCTTTATAGTGCCAATACTAAAAGTGGGGAAACAGTTGGGAGTTACCTGGTGGTTTGGATTGTTTTGTGAGGCTTTCAAACATGCTTTTATCCACGGCTGAATTAATTTTTTGGAAAACATTCTCCCATTCATTTTACACAGACCAAAGCTCAAACAAGTGAGAAATGACCTGAGCAGGCTTAGTGTAGTGTTAATGCTGTCTTGTGCTGGTTTGGTAGTATAAATCATGAAATAATATTCAGCTTCACACAATACTTTGGAATTATTCTCATGATAGTCAGCTATGCCAGTATGAACAAATTTGGCATTTATGAATGGGAGGTGCAGTGAAAATGGGATAAAAACAAATCATTTGTGTATTCAGTGCGTTAGAAGTACACAGTGGATGTGCAGAGTGTCAGGTGTTACACAGCCACTTACTAAGCTGTGCCACTGCATGTCTGAGTCTATTGACTTTATTTATGGAGAAGGCTTGATGACTTCCAGAAGGTGCCTTTTTACATGTCTGAGTACCTCAAGAAGTCAGCCTCAGGGATTATGAAACCTAGTTCTTGCCCTGCTTTGCCTGTTTTCCAGTCCAGGGGAAGTTGTGTCAGTGGTTTGAATTTATCAAGTGCTTAAAGTAAAATTTAACACACTTTTTTTTGTCTGCAACTGCTTCCATTCCTGATTTAAAAGCATAAAATTTTTAACAGCATGGGCTATTAAAGAGAGTTGTTTATGCTTAGTGTCACCTGACTGTGAAGAGATGTTGCATTAAGAGTTGTTGCCTCTGCACATCTCAGTGAAGTTAGCACTAACTGCACTAACTGCTCCCTAGTCAGGGTTCAACAATCCTGCTGTGACTTTCTCCACTTCCTTCTTGTCAAATGCCCTGCACAATATTGCTGGGTTTGTGTTTGTCATTACTGAGGAATGAGGACAGAAAATCTGGAAAGAAACCACTTCCAGGGTTTCATAAGACACAGACAAGACCCAGTGTTTAAGCATATACATTTTCTATGCTAGTTCTTTGTTTCTTTGCTTTGTTCAACCCATTCAATCCTTGTCCACCAGGTTCCAAAGGGAACAGTAACAGAAATACTTGCTGCAGACAAAGCAGAGGAGTTCCGCAGGTAAAAAGTAAATCTATTCTGAGGAGGTTTTCTGGGTGGCATTTTTTATCCATTGTTTTTATTTTATTCTTTAGAAATGCATCTCACTTGCAGATATATTTTACCTGAGGACAAACCTTTACTAATGGATTTCTTTGAAAACTTCAAAGAGTTGGGAAGAATTGGGTCTCTTGGGAGATACAAATCCCAGCCCACTGGATCCTGTCCACTTTCCTTTTGAGATAGCAATGAGGAGTACTGCAGGTTAGGACACTTAAAGACAAGACAGTTACTTCCTTACCACAGAGAAATGTATGTAAAAGTTAGATTTCTTCCTCTTCTGATAGAGAAGGAGCACCATTTATTTTGGGAGTTACTCCCCTGTGTACATCAGCAGGACCTCTAAAATGCTTTTGAGTAAATAAGTAACAAAGTAGAAATTGTTCAGCACATCTCTTCCTGGGTGATTTGGGTAGTGAACTTTCTTCTTCTGAGGAAAGGGTAGATCTGGGAAACAGGTTTCCACATGGTTGGGAGAAGAGGGCTTCAAATGTTATGTTTTTTCTATCCAAATTTGCTTGTCCAGGTGGCTGTCAAGGCCAAGGGGAAGGCTGAGGTGATGTGAAATTGAGGATGGGGCACTCCAGGTGCCCTAGGTGCTTGGTGTGCTCCTCTTGCTTGTGCTGTAGTGATCACAATCTTTTCTTTCAGTCAGCAGAAAGACTTTGTTGAATTGAGTTTTGCTACCATATCAAGCACAGGTCCAAATGGAGCCATCATTCACTACAAGTAAGAGAAACACAGCTTCTCCTTTCAACCTTCAACAAACGTAGTTGGAATGAGCTGTCTAGCCTCTTCATGGAGTCACAACAGAATACTCCAGGGCGATGTTGCTTGCTATCTTTCTTTACTCCACACTTACTAAGTAAAGATCTTTCCTTGCTGGCAGCATGCATGTATTATGATGCTGATCTGCTCAGGGCCATAGAAAAGGGTTATTTTGGGGCTGGAAGTCTGGGAAGGAGGAGTATGAAGTGCCACAACTGTTCTGAAATACATCCAGAAACAGATGTTGATGGTTTTGCTGGAAGCAGCAAGGCTCTGTTATGTAGTGCGATTTGCTGTATACAAATCCTCTCCTCAGTATGATCTCTGGCTCAATGTGGGGGATTTCCATCAGAAATCAGAGCTGACATGTCCAAGCTTGCACTTAATATGGTTTCTGGACTGCAGATGTGGGCTGGACACCTTAAAACTGTGGAACAAAAACCTTTGTGTTTAACTGAACAGGCCAGTTCCTGAGACCAACAGAACACTGTCAGTGAACGAGATCTACCTTCTGGACTCAGGAGCACAGTACAAGTGAGTGGATGAATGGTGCTGAACTGCCATGTTTGTTTTTCCCCATGACCCCTGTTTTTTCCCCATGACCCCTGGCAAGCAAGGCAGCGTGGAGTTTTGAGCAGACAGCAGATGAAGGCTGCTGACTGGCCTTACTAGGGTCAGGGACAAGCTGTCAAAATACAGTTCCCATCTGAGTCCCATCCATCCCCAGTGTGATGGGAGCTGTGCTTTAGCTGGTGGTTTTGGTATTAAGTTGCAGGAACAGGGAGCAGGCCTGACTGCCATGGCTTAGCCTTGTGCTGCCTACTCAGCAGCCTGCACAGCTGGGTGAGGCACCTACTCTGGCAGGATCTGCCCTCTGGGCAGATTTGACTGATACTGAGGTCACAACAAGGTGGGGTGAAGAAGCAGGACAGCACTTCCTTGTGGTGCTCTCTGCCTTTTCAGAGAGACTCAGAGTCAGGATTCCTCATCCCAGTGGCCATTTGGGTCTTGGGTATGTTTTTGGGAAGGCATCATGTCTGGCACAGTCAAAACAGCATTGAGTTTTCATTCAGTGGCCTCAGCTCCTTTACTGTGGAACTCTTGACTCCGTGGAAAATGAAAGAAGTGATGTTTTTAACCAGTGTAAATAGATGAGAAGTGGCTTGTTCAGGAAGACCAAGCCTGGCTGCTCCTTTGAGATGAGCTTTGTCTTTAGAGCTGTGCCTTTTTGTTGTGTCAGTCAGGAAGAGCTTTGAAAAAGAACCATACAGACATCCTTTGATAAGATTTTTACAAGGAGATCTTTTTTCCTCCCCTCTGATGGCCTAATTAACGATTTCCTTAGTGCCACTATGAAAAGCAGCCCTTTGGATACAATGTAAGCTGGACATCAATGGCACTTAGCACAGTGTTGTGACAGGGATGCTTTGCTTGTCCCTGCTGAGAAGTTAAACCGTGAGTTTTTTGTGACCACGGCCTGTGTGTGCTGGGGAAGAGCACAGGGACAGGAGTGAGTGTTTCAAAGGGAACTTGTTATTTCAAGAGCCATTGTGTTTTTGACAGCAGGCTCAGAATGCTGTTTGCAAAAGGAACTTAGACGCAGTTTCTGACGTATTGGATTAACCCTATCCAAATGCAGAATGATTTGTAGAAATCTTAGACAAGACATCCTGAGGATGAAAGGGATACTATCCCCCATTAAACTTCCCTTTTCTGAGCTGGCAGCTGTCATTTTTGCAAAAGTGTGTGTTTTAAAGCTGTTAATGAATCACCTTCCCTACAAATAGGCTATATTTGACCTGTTCTCAATGGACAGGTACCTGTTTCTAAACCTCAAATTAGCATAATTTTTATGAGCAGTTTAGATTCTAATTTGGGAAGAGCTTTGGGATGCTTATGATTAAAGATAACAGTTTGAATTGTAAATCATTATTGCTGCATCTGGGGCACTGAGTTCAGGAATTTTTGAGATTAGGAGTGGTTACATCATCAGTCTTGTATAGTGCAGAGCAGATGACTTTATCCATTTATGAGCTTGGTTGGTTTGCTGCAGTGTGACTGGGTTTCCTGTGCATTCTCACTTTGATCTTTCTTTTTCCCCCATCCCTTTGGTTCCTGCATCTTTCTTTGCCTCTGAAGAGATGGTACAACAGATGTGACCAGGACAATGCATTTTGGCACACCATCAGCCTATGAAAAGGTAAGTTGGGATCACAGTGTGGTTTGTGATCTAACCCTTATTGTTAGAGATACTTAAATTAGTAATGTGCTCTATTGCTATGCAGTCAAAGCTCTCTACTGAGTTACCATTTATTTACCAGTATGGGGCAGCATTTGGATAAGGACTCAAAAGGAGACTTAAACTTCAGACTTCCAAAATATAAACTGTTTTAGAGAATTGATACCTTTCTATCTTAAAATGCACAGCTCTCATCTGCAAAATGACATGTTTCCTCTAAGAAATAAGAAAATTGGCAGACTGTGGATAAATATTACCGGTTTGTCCAATAAGGAGCCAGGGGGGTCTAATTTAGTGCAAAACTCAGTGTCTGATGCAAGGCTCCAGTCAGTGCTTAGTATACATATATAAAAAAATCAGTCTCAGACTTACCTGAAAAGGTCTGTGTTGGAAATTTAGCAATGTAATTTTGTTTATTTTTAATTGCTTCTTTATCTTTCTATTAGTCTTAACTAAAACTAATTTCATTATTATAGTTGACTTAGTGACAAAAATATGCTGTAGAGTATGCCCAGGAAGTAGAAGTACAGCCACAAAGAAAATCAGTCATGTAGATCAGGTGAATGCTGCTGCTAAACCTGCGGTCTGAGTTTGTGATAGTCTCTCTATAATTACTGGAGAGGGATCTTCAGAGTGATTTAAACTCCTTCTGCTCATGGTTTGCTTTGGCATTACCAGCCACGGGAAAGCATGACCAAGTTTTACCATGTCCTCTGCAATTTGCTACAAAATGCATCCTTCCTTTCCCTTCTTGGGGAATACAAAGCTTTTCCTTTCCCTCTTTACTTATGGCACACATTTCTTTGACAGGAATGCTTCACATATGTCCTGAAGGGGCATATAGCTGTGAGTGCTGCCATCTTCCCAAATGGAACCAAAGGTGGGTTGGTGAGCTGGAGTGTTTTGATCTCTGAAGAACCATTAAGTGGTCAGAGAACAACGTTATGATTGACAGGTCTAGGCAGATCAGGCAGATGTTGATGTAACTGTCTGTTTCCATCACAACAGGTTGGATTCTGGATTACTGATGCCTTCTCTCTCAGCATCAACCAGTGCTGAAAATTCTGAGTGGGGGGAGTCTGGAGGATATTGGAAGTGCTGTGACTCTAGGGTGATACTGACTTTCATCAGTCAGTGGTGCTCTAACACATGTGCTTGGAGGTTGTCTTTATTCTTTACTAATGGCTCTATCAAAGTGAGAGGTCACTTTCCAGCTTCAGAAGGACTGTCTAATTCTCTTCCAATTACTGTGGAATCTCTTGTATCAGTGGTAAAATGGGCAAATGACACACAAAGGAGCTGTTTTTATTTTGTGCAGGAGAAGTTTTGACATATCATCCACCTCTGGTGAATTTTTTTACAGTTATTTTCTCCCTGGTCACACCTTACATAAAACCAGCTCTTTTTTAGACATTTCCTCAATTTGCATTCTCAGGTAGGCAAGTTAAAAGCAACTGCACAGTACTATAAGAAACCCAAACTGAAATAGAAGGGTATCTGAACTTGGATACATGGGCTTGGTGTTCACATGCAGGCAACAGAAATTCTGTACCTTCTGGCTGAAACTGTGTGAGATGAGTGGCCTTCCAGGCAAGAAGCCTGGCTGATTAGTCCACAAATACAATTGGCAGGTCTCCTATTTTCAGTTCAATAAGTGCAGTTCCTTTTAAGACAGGTACTGAATTCTCTGTGGGACTTTTAACCATTAGATTCTTTCCTGAAAATGTCAGAACAAGCAGCAGTGCAATGTTTCTGTTACAACCATCTCTTAGAAGCCTGTGTAATGGAAGAGAGAAGGGCTCTTTAGCTGAGAAAGGGATTGAATGTCAGAATTGCCAAATCTGCCCTGTAACTTCTAGCCATGCAATGACATGCTTTCTTTGTGGGTGATGAGGCTTTTTGAGGGGGCAGTGGTAGTTTCTTTTTGTTTGTTTTTTTTTTTTTTGCATGTTTTCCAGGTTTGACTCTTCAGTGTGATTATCAGTGTCTCTGAGGGAGCCTGACTTGATTGAATTCTTTGTCTGTCTACAGGTCACCTTCTAGACTCCTTTGCCCGCTCTGCTTTGTGGGACTGTGGCTTGGATTACCTGCACGGGACAGGACATGGAGTTGGCTCTTTCCTAAATGTACATGAGGGTCCTTGTGGCATTAGCTACAAAACCTTTGCAGATGAGCCCTTGGAGGCTGGCATGATTGTCTCTGATGGTATTTAGCACTGGTGATTCTCTCTGGTCACTGGGGAGGGACCAAGCTCGTTAGGATGCAGAGGGAATAAATGTGACAGTGATGTAAAGGAAGGGCTGGATCAAAAGCTCTGGGCCTTCTCAGCTTGTTTTAGTTGTCATTAAGCTTTCTAGGAAAAGACCTCACTTTAGCTTTTCACCTTGCATGAAGCACTTTTGCAGTGGGGTGCTGCAGGACTGCTTCCTGCTCTCTACTCAGAAGAGCTGTGCTGACCAGCTAGCTCTGGCATACTGTGGAAGAACTGGCTGCAGTACAAGGTGGACACCAAGCTTTCAGGAGCTAATCCTGTCTTTGCTATGGGCTATTAGAGGCAGCTGTTAAATCTTTGCATGCCTTTTTCTTCAGTAGTAAATTAACAGCCTGCTGGGGTTTGCTGAGAGACTTTCATTCCTTCAGGACTGCTAAGTCCTCTCAGGAAGTCAGGGGAACAGTCTCTAAAAGAGTGTTTTGTGGAAGGAGTTACCCACCTGCCTTTCCTGAAGAGATTAATATTTTCAGAATTTCTGGTACTTGAACACAAGTATTCTGTGCTCTCTCTTGAATTCCGAGGAGATTCTGAAGCTTGAGGGCTGTCTGTCTTGTTTCTTCTCTCTTTGAGAACTTCTGCTGTCACCTTGCTCGGGGCTTCTGTGCAGAATTAGTAGTGTCAGGAATTTGTTTGCCTCTGTGGCTGCCTGATGTCAAGATTGCTTAGTGACTTCAGTGGACTGAAGACATAGAGGGGAAATTTGGCCATAGGGAATAAGTACTTGCAGAGTTCAGCAATGTGGCTTAGTTAATTACTGTCTGTTTCTGCAGAGCCTGGCTATTATGAAGATGGGTCCTTTGGGATCCGAATAGAAAACGTTGTCCTCGTGATCCCTGCTGAAACCAAGGTGAATGACCTGCTCAAGATGTACCTTTCTCCATGGTTTTCTGGTCATAAAACTTAAAGTACTGGAACTTGAGGTGGGATCATGCTGCAGACAGTTAAATCCTACTCAAGACTCCCCAAAACCCCTTATTGATGAACACTGGTTCTAAGTCTCCCTTGATAATAGGAGCACAGAAGACAGTTTTGCTTCTGCAGTTTCCATGGGTTGGAATGTGTGTATGAGAGTTGTTCTAAATTGTTTTCTGTCAGTTCAGCTCCTTGGAGTCATTGCTGTCAAACTGGTTGATCTCAAGTTGGGATTTTCCTCTCTGGTAGGGAGCCCTCAGTGGCAGTAGAAACAAAACTACAGACAGGTTTTGACGTTACAGTTGCTAGTCTGGCTGGGTTGTGCTTTTAGAAATGCTGGTCTGAAAATAATCATGCAGTCATCAACCTGAAGTTCTGTACAATTCTGACCTTTAGAAAGGCACCATTGAAAGAAGTAACTAAGGTTTATATCGAGATTCTTTGCTTAAGCTGAAAGAAAAATGTTACTGTAAGTTGCTACCCTCTCATCTGAAAATTACCTTGGTTATCCTGTAGTGATGACATAACCAAGGAGTAAGTGTGATCTGGGTGGAGTTATTTCTAGAATTGTACAATCCATTTGTCTTTCTGCTGCAGTACAATTTCAAAAACAGAGGGAGCCTGACCTTTGAACCCTTAACCCTGGTTCCAATCCAGACGAAAATGATTGATGTTAATTTGCTGACAGAAAAGGAGGTAAGTAAAACAGGTTTGCATTGCCTTCTTTGCAGTAGAACCAGCTTATTCTTTTTTATTTGCAAGAACCACTCGCCTTTGTTCCATTTCATAGATCCAGAGACCAATCCTGAGGACTCTGACTTATTTTTAAGCTTGACCCACTTTGAAGTGAGGGGGTGAGCTAAACAAGCTTTTCAGGCATCCTTCCTATCTACATGATATGATGAAGATAGCGAGGATCCCACCAATTATGTTGTTTTGGTGGTTCCCTTAATATGATCCTTGCTGCTATCATCTCTTTTCCTACTCCTGCCTTAATTTGCTTCTGGCAAATGTCTGTCTTATCATGCTGTCTCCCCAAGGACTATAGTGATGACTGTCCCATCTTCTTGTCTGCATCTGCTTGTGACCAGTCCCATTCAGGCACACCCCATTGCTCAGTACATACGAACTCTGAGCAGACTTGTCTGATACCTGCTCAGCAGCATTCATTTCCTGAACAACTTCATGCTCTAAGATTTCTGTTTAAGTCTCCCACTTCTCCATAGCATATTTCATCCTGTTTTTCTACCATCCTCCTTTTTTTTACCTCAGCACATCCCCCTTTTTGGAATGATTACCCTGTTCTGCATTTCCATTTGCTGAATAGGGTGGTGAAGGGTACCAAGATCTGCCCTAGGGTTGCATGTTCAGATCAGTAGGGCAGTTTATGCCTCAGGAGTGCATTGTCCAGTTACAATTTTGCAAAGCTATTTATTAAACTGTGCCAAGGTAGCTATTCAGACTTGCTGGAGGCAGTGATTTGCAGAGACTTTACTTGTCAGCTGAATTGACCCTTGGCTTCTCTGAAAACCCAGCATGAATTGCTTCAGTTCCTATCCTCATCAAATTTACAAGTCACTTCCATATTATAGAGATCTGTCTGCTCAGGACAGGATTTCAGCCCAGCTCAGACCCAAAGAGCACAAGGGCCTACAAATGTTTTTGGCTGTACATAACTTGTAAGGTCACGAACTCTCTTCTGTGTTTATGCTGAGTGTCCTACCCCTCCCTTTCTGCAGTGTAACTGGGTGAATGAGTACCATCAGAAGTGCAGGGAAGTGGTTGGAGCAGAGCTGGAGAGGCAAGGCCGGCACGAAGCTCTCCGGTGGCTCCTCCGGGAGACGGAACCTCTGGCCCGAGTTCAGTAGCACCCCCACAGTCTGTGGTGTGTGGAACACCAGGACAGCTCCATATTTGATCTCCTGCGTCTTCCTGGACCTTGGCACCACTGGGAGAATGTTCTTCAATGAGCATTTGGAAATCAGGAAGGGATTTCATGTAGTGTTTCTTGCCCCACAACACCGGTGGGTAATGTGGGGCTGAGGAGGGTTACTGTCTGAATAAGTGTTTTGGGGGGAGGGGTTGAGCACAGAAAACAAACAAAATGAATAAGTACGTTGCCTTTGAAACAGGGGTCTTATTTCAATAATGGTTCTAAGAGGCAATACTGGAATATTTTATACTGTCTGGTTTTTCACTGTGAAAACTCAGTATTTTTGCATACTCGGGTTCCAGTTGCTAAGATGTACCCACACAGCAGGACTGATTACTGAATAAAAGATTCCAATCCACTGTTTGCTCCATCTGTCTTCTCTTGCAGTCAGTGATGTGTTGGGTTTGGCAGCTTGAAGAAGGACAGGAACCTCCACTTTCCATTCTTATGTGTGCATCTAACTCAGACAGGGAACAAATATGCTTAGGACTGCCAGGTGCTGGGCAGAGGTTATGGAGAGAGCTGGCAGGAGCAGTCAGATCTGGTTTGTGACAGGTCCTGGAAGGATATGGAGACACTCAGCCGAGGTTTGTGTGTGCAGAGCACCCAGGCCAGTACTTCTGTCTATTGTTATGTCTTACTGAGTGCTTGTATAGCCCTTGGCAGTGCAGGATGCGTGGGCAGTATCATGGAATTGCAGCTCTTCCTGGACACAAAGCAATTAGTAAGTTAAAATAAATAAATATGCCCACAATGGACAAAGGACGAGCTGCGCGGCGGGGTCAGCGGGCCGAGCCGGGCGGGCCGCAGGGACCCCTGGTGGCCGAGCGCGGTACTGCGGGCTGAGCGCCTGAGCAAAACTCCGCTTCAGTATCGGGTGTTAAAAGAGCAATCGGGTAACAGCACATCACATTCCTGATATTTCAAAGAATTTTTCTGAGCGGATGGAAATGTTTGTGTATATAGTTTTCTTTCCCTCCTACCCCCCTCCCGAATTTCTAATACTAATCTCTGTTAAATGGCATGAAATTAGTATTTCTCTCAAGTCCTGGAACTCAGATGCAGTATCATGCAGTCAAACGAAAAAGAACTGGGAAGAGGAACAAAGTTCCTGGACTCCTAGCTGTTTTTTTCCAAGGGGGTAATAAAACAAGTGCAATAAGTGCTTTAAAAGGTCATTTTCACCCCCCAGCCACAGCAGGGTACCTGTATTTAAATATTCAAGTGGTTTCTCACCCGATGGAAGCATGAGCTTTCAGCTCAGCTGTGTCTGCATAAACCCAGCTCACACCTCTGCCTCTCCAAAGTGTCTCATGAGGATGTGCTGTCACTTAGAACAGGCAACACTGTTCTGCCGAAGGAGCCTGGTGCCCCTGTGGGTACAGGATCAAAGGACGATGGAGGGATCTCTACACAGGCTGTGCTGTGACAAGGCAGGTCTTTCCCAGGAAACTCCATGTGAGTGTGTTGAGTGATGCTGAGCTCGGGATGCAGCACTGCAGCCTCCCCCGGCGCTGTACAGTGCTCTGCAGGGCAGCGCTGGCAGCTCCCGCAGTCTGTGCTGCTCACTGCAGGCCTCTGGGGGGGCTGCACTGCTCACCCAGGTGTTCCCAAGATGATTCAGCATCCTGGATGTCCTGGCAAAGACCCAGCAGGTGTTTCCCAGAGGAAGGCAGAAAAGGAGGATTTCTATCGAACAGAAACACAGAAGCCAGGGATGCTTTCGTCCCTGTAGCCTAAAGTCAATGTGGTTGGCTTGGACTCTGCTGTGAAGGGAGAGCACAACACCAAAATCAATTTTCTAGGTTTGAATAGCCTTATTAGACCTTTTCCTCACCTCAGTGTCCTTCTCACAGCCAGATGCTACCCTGGGACCATTCCCACACAGATCACAGAAATTCGTGGCTCATTCCCATCCCAAAGTCTCCTCCACTGCACCGGGCCAGAGGTGGGGCAACCCATGTTTGTCTTTTCCTCTAGGCAGCAGTCCTGGGAGTCTCAGCAGATCCCTCCCTCCATTCACTCCCCAGCTCATCCTCCCAGGCCACACAACCCTGTGGGCTTTTGCTTCAGGGAATCTGACACCAGCTCTTGATCACAGCTTGGAGATCTTTGTCCCTTTCTCGGGTTTGACACCTCAGCAGGGGGACATGGTGTTTGGTAGGGCAGGGCTGCTGACACACATTCCTGGCTAAGGTGTTTATTTCTCTCCCTGTTCACTCCTTGAAAACACAACTATGTTTTGTGTCCTGTCCTGTCTGAACTTCAGGTTTCCAATATAAATTAAACTTGAATTATTTTTTTTTCCTTTTTTTAGGTTTTGATTTATTCCATTAGTGCCTGCTTTCCCTGAGTGGTCTCTCCCTTCCCCTCTCCTGGTGGAAGGAAAAAGTTAACGAAGAGAGGAACAAGGAAAAAATTGAATGGAAACCAATCCAGGTTTAAGTTTTATTTTTGTATGAACCATCCATAGAAATAGCCACAAAATTATGTTCTTCAAGTGAAAAAAATTATTTAATTCCGAAAAAAAAGGAAAAATTCCATAGAGGCTTTTGTTGTTGTTGGAAAGCAGGAAGGAAGGAAGGAAGGGGCATTTTCAATAACAACATACTTAATGGTCTCTTTTCAAACCATTTTGTTTTGCAGTACTTTTAACCCAGTGGGCATCTTGTAGCTTTAGATCATGCTGCAGAGCACATTTCTGTGCTGTGAGATAGCATCTCTCACTGGGGTACAGTCCTATCCTGCACCAACCCAGGAGCTCGGTGGCTGCACTTCACCACCACCATGTGATCCTGTTTCTGCCCTTGGGACACGACTTCAGCAAATTCAAAGCATACTCAAGGTCCATGTGCTTTATGCCACCAGAGCACTTCTCTCTCTGTCCCCTTCCTAGCTGTTTGTTAATGTTTCTGCTAGAAATCTCCAACTATACTATTGCTGTGTTTCGGGGCTCTGGAATTCTGTGTTCCCTTGGACTAACAGTGCTACAGCAGGAGACAGACCTTATTTGCCAGTGAAGGAAAAGCCACTTCAGCTTCACAGCTCCATCATGAATCATGATGCATGTACTGGCAATGTGCCTGTTGGTGTACAAGGCTTTTGAGGCAAATAAACCATTTCTCCTTGAGCAGAGGGATTAATATTCATTCATCACCAGGAACATGTGCTCCTTCCCTCCATAGGCCAGGTGACTGCTTGGCTTCCCCAGTCACCCCTTCTTCCTCAGTCTGTGTGTATTACCTTAAGTGTGCTTGGTAGCAGTAAAATTTAGTTGTTTTTAACTTAAATTACCCATAACTCACCTATAATGGAAACCTCACTATTATTTGCATGGCTAGTAAATTGGTCACTTCCCCCAACAGCTGTTGGAGCAAGTTTTGATTTACCCCAGCACAGCATTAGGAAGAAGAAAACTTTTGAGAACACGGTTGCTGAGGGCCTCCTCAGGAAATCCTTCAAACCAGGCTGACGTGCAGGCTGCATCCAGGAAAATAGCTGCCCAGAAACACTGAAGGGCTGGGGTGTGCTGTGGGGCATTGGTGCTTGTTCCTGTGCTTCCTTCAGCAGGTGACAGTGAGAGGCAGGTGGTGGGAGCAGCTGAATATCAAAGCTCTCCTGCGGATCCAGAGATGCTGTCTATTTCCTTTACCACTTCTGTTTCTCAGGAGTCTCCTTTGGGTGGTATGAGGCAGAGGACAGCATGGAGCATTTTGAAAGATAGTAATGGTATGCTGAATCAGGCTCATTGGTCATTCAGGCAATGGATAAAACCCCCACCTGCTTGTTGTCACCTGATGCCTGCAGAGGACCTGTCTTTGCTCCACACCATCTCCTTTTGGCACTCAGTGGGTCCACTTGGCTGCTGGTGCTAAGGATTGTTGACATTTATTTTTGTTGACTTGTAGCAATTCACACCTTGTTCCTGGAGTCCTCTGGCTTGTTTTTGGAGAAGAAACTGCAGGCCTGGACATCTGGCAATGGTGTCTGGAGATCAGGAGTTAAATAACTTGCATGGTGTCACTGCCCTCAGCTTGTTTTACATGATTAGGACAAAACTCCCCATGGCTTTGGATGTAATAAGAGAAAAAAATGAAACAAGAGCCTCTGGAGGGTAGAAATATGAACTGTGTTAGTGCTTAATTAAGTTGCCTATTAACAGTTGTGTAGTGGCCTGGAAGAATTTTAATGTACCAATTAAAGCAAGGAGCTATCTCCTCAGCTTTCCACCACCTCTGGGGACGCTGTCAAGAGCAGGGAGCTTGCAGATCAAGTGTTGTTTATTTTGTTGCTTCCAGCTTGTTAAAAATAATTCTAAATTTGGGAAGTGGCGGATGCCCACGGATGTGTTTCCTTCCGTGAGGCAGCAGAGTGATGTCAGTCTGATGGGAATTTACGTGGTAAAGAAACAGGGCTGTAATGCTGTCTGACCCCATAAACCCCCTCCTGTTTCTTAGGGTTTCTCTGAGTTGCTGCAGGAGGAGGAGGGGGCTGGCAGCCTTGGGGCAGCTCCATGCTGACAGTGGGGTGTGCTGGTTTGGCACACCCAGCCTGGACATCTGGGTGTGCCAAGTTATCCAGCCTGTTACCTGGCTGTTCCATCACTGTGTCACACCATCTTTCAGGAGTTTCCCCCGATTTAAGCCACAGGGCTGGTAGTTCCCCCCCACCCAGTCTTGTGTGAAGTGGTCAGAGAGTGTGGTTGCTCTGGTGCCTGAGATGGCTCTGATTTACAGCCAGAAGGTACTTAAGGATATTTTAGTGCCAGCAGACATCAGCCTAAGACATTTCAACAGACACAGAGAAATGTGTTTTTTAAAAATTTAATTTAAATTGCTTGTATTTTACTGGCCTGAGGGCTTGTGAAGTTTGCAGGGGAATTGGTTCATCAGGGCTGCCCACTGCCATGGGCTGCTGGAGAGCAGTGTTGCCCTGCTCCCATGAGATACCATATGCACAGCAACCTCCATGCTCAGATGGCATTTGAATTTAAAAAAATCAATTTCCATACATTTTTCACATCCCTGACAATGGATAGCTCGTTCTGGTGCCTGGTTTCAGGGCAAGGTTTTGCCCACAGAGCCTGAAGGTGGATGCATGCTTGGCTGGAGCCTTTTCTTGCAGCACTCAGAGCCTGTGACTGCCGTGTACAAATCTGCATTGGGCTGATCCTGTTTAGGAACCAGGCTGGGGCCAGCATGCTGTAAACCTCTCCAAAAGCAGAACATTACCCAGCTGAAGGGTGCCTACTGTGTGCCTTTGATATCCCCCTGTCACTCCAGCATCGTGTCAGGCTTCCCTGGCTGAGCATCTCAGGAGCTGGAGGAAGCCCCCACTCTCTGCAAGTAGTCCCTCTGTGCATCCTCTCCCCTGCACAAATGGTGCTCTCCCCTCTGTGGGTACAGACAGTGCCCTTTGCTTCCATCTGCTGCTAGGAACACGTCTTCTAACACTACCACATTCCTCTTGAGGTCTGAATATGAAATGAGCTGGGGAGTTTCAGACAAAGGTAGCATTAGTTTGGAGCACCATGGTCTTCCAGGAGGGGATTTAAGGAGCTTAGAGTGTTTGTGAGAATATCTGTGCTTCAAATCCAAACAGTCAGCTCAGTAAGTGCAAAGTTGAGGAATGTGTCCTCTTCTCCTTGTATTCTATTAATATTTAGGGCTGGGCTTCAATTATTCATTCCTTCAGGGTGAGCTTTTATCATCTCAGTGCTACAGCATTAGCTTGTGCACTGTCTCTGGGCACTCAGAAAAGACCTTTTCATAATATTTGTGAAATTTCATATCTGAGAGGCCTTTTGCAAGCAAAATGAATGCTATGCCATTAGTCAGAGAAAGCAAATCTTCCTCATCCCCACCCAGGGCTTTTGAAAGCCCACACAGAGCTCAGCCTCAGTAGATATACAGGAGATGGCCTTGGCTGAGGAAGGGCTAATACAGCACTTGTTGGTTACAGAGTATTTCTTTTCTTGTACAAAACCAAGGATATATGTAATGATATTAGATAGACCCAGACCAGTTCCATACACACCCATGACCCTTGGCACAGACAGCTCGTTTGTCTGAGCTGAGGACACATTGAAGTGTGCTGTGATTAAATACTCCAATTGTTGACACCTGTGCTGTAAATACCTGACTTGTTACCAGCCCATCTTCCTGCTGGGGCACAAAACCTGACAGTCAGTTTGCTCAAATGAGGATAATCAGATCATATATTTCTGAGTGCAGCTTGGTTAGGGGAGGGTCTGGGAAGAATTCTGCCTTATTTGCAAAGTATTTGGGCAAGGATATTTTTATTTCATTACGTAAAGCCAACCATGAAATTAGCATTCCCTTTCTCCCTTCAGGAGGCTGAGTGCCTATGGGAACTCAACACTGTAGCAATTTCAGAGTCCATCAAAACAAGGGATAAAGAAAAAATCTTTCTTTTTTTGTGCCTTTTGAAAATATTTTGTAGGTCTGTTCTGTTCTGGGATGAGATGATAAGATAATTAAAAAATTTGCTTGCGAAAAACCATGGAAAAATTATTGAGCTGAAAGAGTCACAGCCATCAAATTTTTAAGTTTAATTATTATAAAGATGTTTTGTAAATACTGGCTACTCTAACTAAACTTAAAAGATTGGATTAGTTTTCAAAGCAATGGAAAAAATATTAGATAGATGTTTTCCATTTAGAATTTGTTGTAACAAGGTAGTCTGACATTTTTTGAAACAGTGTTAAAATTCTTTTTGACATAAACCTGATGAAAGCTGGCCCTAAACTCCTGTGCGGGCTGAATTTTGAAGAACTTGAACTTTTCAGATAAGAAACACAAAAGCATAAAAAAAAATCCCCTGAGGTAAAACATTTTGCTGAAAAACTGCTGGAGTGAATGAACTGCTTCTGAGGAAGAGGAGTGTGAGCTGAGACATCCAAGTGTGGGTTCATCCTATTGGGGCTGTGACCTTGTGTTTGTACAAGGTGCAGCTTACCAGGTGAGCAGCTGGCTGCACCATGTGGATGTTTGGGCATCCCTGCTGGTGCTGAGAGCTGCTGTGGAATTTGTGGGCAGCCAGCACAGCCCTGTGAGCAAATTGCATTCCACCTCTGCTGCCCACAGCTGAGCTGTGGCAGCACTGTTTTGTCTGACCTCTTGGTTATCACCTAGGTTATGGCAAGGCAGTTTGAAAGGGCTCCCCACCTGGGGCAGAGGCAGCAGGTGCTGTTACTGTCTTTGGGTTTTGCACAGGGGAGTAAGGCCAAAGATTTCTGCTTGGCATCACAAATAACCCTGGGCATTGGTGCTTGTGCATTTCCCTTGCTGAAGGCCGTGGGTACCTGCACACCTCGCAGTGCAGGGGGTGGGTTGGAGATGGCTCATGCAGTTTGACTTGCTTTGCTGCAAAGTGGAGGTGATGGGAGGCAGGTATCTGGGCCATTGATTACAAAATAGCGCCTCTTCACCAAGTGCACTCTTTAAAGAAAGTTGCACTGGTTTTATTATTACCACAGGAACAAAGTTGTGTGTTTCCATACCACCATGAGGGGTGAACTTGTGTTTGCTCCACAATAAGCAGAAAGTCAGCAACACAAACCTCTTCCTGGGCAGGAAGCAACAGGCGAGACTGTGGCTATTTTGAGACACCTAGCCCCTTATGTAGCCAGGCTGAAATACAACATCTGCAAAAACTCCTCTGAAAGCATTGTGGTAACATGAGCAGCCTGATGAAGAGATACCCAGCTCCCTCGCCTTTGTTCACCTTTGCAAACCCATTTTATATTAAAGGTTCTGTGTAGCTACAAGGAGGCTCAGTGGGACTCAATTTTTCTTTGTGAAATATCAGTAGAGACAGCTTTTTTGCATGCTCTCTCCTGCTCCTGCAGCAATGGCTATAATTTCTTATCAGCCCTGGATTCTGCAAGCAGCCCCAGCTGAGCACCAGCAAGGTGCCAGCATTAAGGAGGGAGCAGTCTGGGCCCCGACACCAGGGTGGAGAGCAGGAACGGTAACTGGCACTAAAAGCTGACAACCATAAAATAATGTTGCTTTTAAGTATCTGTTCTCAGTAGAAATAAACCTTGAATCCCACCAGGCATAGCTGTAAAATTGCATGGATCTCTCTTTAATCACCAGCCGAGCACCCTGAGCTCTCTGCTGCTGTCTCAGGGAGGATGGCACAGTGCCTGTCTGTCTCATTTAACTGAAAGTGGAGATAATGTGAATTCAACACTCTAGGGAGGATGTTGGCACTGTCCAAATGTGGGCTGTCCCCAGGGAATAGCCCTGTCCATGAGCATTCCCAGTTTTATCAGAGTGTCCTGCTATGTCCTGCCACTCCTGTTCTGGGATGGAAGACAAGCTCCAGGGCAGGGCTCACGCATCCTCTCGTGCCTGTGCTCTTCCTCCTGAGCTGTGCAAGCCATCTTCTTATGAACTGTTGGGACACCCATCTTTTCCTTGAGCCGAAGATGTGAAATTAATCATGCAACGTGTGTGATCACAGGCTGTTGTGCAAGATATGGATAAATGTGAAAGCTTCTGATAAAGTAGGAGGCTTTCCTACAAGAGAAAAGTACAAATTCTAGGACAGAGGAGACTGTCTGGAAGGTGTTCCAGCTCCATTTATCCAGTTCTCTGTTTACAGAGGGACATCACTTGATCACAGCTCAGATATTCTTTGCAGGGTGAAACATCAGGGACACAGACCTGCAGCAGGAGAAAAGAGTTCCTAACATGGGGTGGAAAAACTCTAAAAATTCAAAGAAATTCTAGGTGCTGAATCAAGAGGAAACATGCAATGGCACCAGATAAGCAGCAGAGTCACAACTTACCTAGTAATGATCCTGAGTAGAGCAGGTTCCCTTTACCTTTAAAGAACAAAGCAAGGGAGTGTTCTGCTGCTACAGCCAAGCACTTAAAAGTGCATTTCATAAACATAGAATTTTTAATACAAGCCATCCCACCATTAATAACAGTCTGCCAGCATTACAAATTGCACAGAAAATACATGGTTTTGCCAGTTTTGAAGCATCAGCTAATTTAGTTTTAATCTGCTGTAGAGCTAGAAATATTCCCTATAAGGATGACACTGTTTTACATTCAGTGTGTTTCTTGAAATGAGAAAACCAGCAAGCATTAATTTAGAGTGATTAATTGAGTAACATGCAAATGTGAAGGCTGTGTGGAAGCAACAGATCATGTGCTGCAGAACCAGAGTTTGGTTCTTTGGTTCCCCTGGGTTCACTACCCCGGAGCAAACTCCTGCACACAGGGAGAGAGAACAGAGCCTGAAGGAAAAGTGCTGATACCAAGGGGAGATCCAGGATGGGGTTTGGGTTGGCAACTCTGTGGCAGAAATGCATCCAGGAGGGTGCTGGGCAGTGAACTGGACATAAGCCTGGCCAGGTGGGACCCTGTGGTCCAGAGACTTCATGCACAAGGGGCCTGAAACAAATCCTACCCAAACAGAGTGTGGGGATCTCCTTGTTGGGAGAAGGCAGAGTGACCTAGCCCTGCTGTGTATATTGAATATTGAGCATGACTCTCAGCAACCTCTGACATTTTCACAGGATTTGACAGTGCCAAAGTGCTCTTAAAAGAGAGGAAACAGCCCAAGGAGAGGAGCTTTTCCATAGCCCTCATAATTTGCTGGAGAATGGTCAAGGGACTATGTGAGCTCTGCCCTGGGGAACGGGACAGCACATTTCAAGCCCAGCACAAGTTGGTCTCAGTTACTGCTTGTTCCTCAGGCTCAGGATGACTTTTGGGAAGGTGGCAGCCATAAGTCTCCATCCCATCTGCCCCTCCATCCTGGCTGCAATAAAGAAACCACTGTAGTGATTTGCCTTCCAGTTCTGAGGAACAAACCTTGGCTTGGTCTGTAACACACACATTCCAGCTGGCAAAGACAAACTGGGTCATTAAGAAAATAAAAACAGCGAACGTATAGAGAAACATGAAAAAAATGACCCTGGGATGCATTCACATTTTATGCATTTGCTGGGATAAAACCTTGAGTCTATAATATTAAATCAGAATGTCAAAGAGATAGCTTATGCTAATTTAATTAAAGGCAGCATCCTGGAACACATGAGTAAGGAACTGAATTAATACTGTGCACCACCCACTAATTTTGCCTGCCATGGGTGTGCTAAGGCTGGGTTGTCCTGATGTGCTCTTGGCTTTGTTTTTTCTGGACAGGATGAATATATCCCTGCACACACACGGTCTACTGAAATTAGGCAGAGTCAAATTTAACACTTTTAAGTCCCAAAGCTCACAAAATCTGTGATAATTGCACCTTTTGGCACATGGGCACTAATTTATCCACCTGTGCTAGAGAAGTGGGAGACCTTGCCTGCCCTCGCTTCCTGTCAGAGGAAAAAGGAGAGGGGTTTCTCAAGGAAGCCTGAAGTTAAGTACTGTGAACTCCCACCCCCCTGTCACTTTCCCTAAGTATGAAACAGGATTGAACCTTTCTGGGAAAGAAATCAGCTTGTTAATGGAGTTTGAGACATCATAAAGGTACCATAAACCTTCAGCTTCACAATTCACATGTCTATATCCTAATTTTGCTTCGGGCATATTCTCTTCCTTCATGTGTGTGGGAAAAATCATCCTTCAAGAGTCACAGTAGGGTGTGGTTTTGGAAAGTTTGACCTTTACCTAGATGCCAAAGTAGAGCTTCATTAGCTGGTTGGCAGGGCCAGGGAATGGTGAGTTCTGTCTGCCATTTGGGTGGAGAGACGAATCCAGCCACTGCTCTCCTCCCTTCCTGGCAGTTGGAAATTACAGGTTTGGATGTCCCTGCTATTTATACAACAAATACATCTTAAATCTGCAAAGCAGGAACAAATACCTCACATCCTTATATGCTGGACCTTATCAAAAGCTAGGTGACTCTAGGTAATAGTGTCTGAGTGCAACTCAAACCTCATCTAAGATAATGAGAGAGTTTTGGTGGGCCTCAAAGGGATATGGATCAAATGGATCTTTGTCCCAGGGTTGGATGCATTGCAGAAAAGAGCTTATGGCTTCTTTGTGTAATGCACTGCAATGTGCTGAACTTGCAGAACGTGTTGAAGTCCCTCAAAGTTTCTTGGTAGCACCAAAGCTTCCAGACAGCTTCTGAACTGCCAGGTCCTCACTGCTTCTTTTTTGGCATGCAACTGCTTGTGAAACAAACCTTTTTTTCTTTTCCAGCTGGGTTGTGAAAAGGGACAACAGACAATTAAAACATTGTTGTGTAAAACCTGGTATCAATCCATAATACTGATTTCACATTTGGATCTTCAAATCTTCTTGCAAGGAGCTTATTGAATGCTTTTGCCCTCTGCAAATCAGGCAAAGGGCTTGAATCCATTGCAGGTGGAGCTACTTGGGGCTGAATCTGTAAACTGACTTGAGCGATCAGATTCAGAGGCAGTGTGTTTGTCAGTTCCCTTCAGTGGGGCACAGGCATTCCTCTGAAGTGCTTGGTGGTTAAGGGTGTCAAGAAAGTGGAGTTTCATTACTAACTGTGAGAACTATGGAGGGAAGTACATCTCTGAGGGTATGAGAATTGCCTTGCTGGGAAATAAGACTGCCATTATAAGCTGGGCTGGGAGCAGTTTTGATGAGAACAAAGTAAAATAGGAATAAATTGCAGTGTAAAGTTTCCTCTTAGTGCTCTTTTTCCAGGCAGAGGAAGCACTAAGCGTGACTGCATTGTAAGACTGCAGTAACACCTTCTGCTGATAAGTAATAGGAAGAGCAAAGCATTCTCAGGATGGCACCTGTAACTCCTCTCTGTTAGGCTAAAAATGGCTTAGGGGTGTGTAAGTGCCTTTGCAAAGGGAACTGCTTGTGTGCAGAGATGTCTGTGTTCTGCAGCAGACTTGGTCATAAGGCCAGTTCTGCCCATTAGCTGTGAACGTACTGAAAAGAGTTATTGTGAGCAAAGTATCCAGTCCCACATGAGGGGCTAAGACTGAGCTCTTAGATAGTCCAGGTGTCAGTGAGAATGAGGGGTCGTTGCCACCGTCAGGGACACTAAGATGGGATCTTTCTGGAGGGTGTCACTGCTGGAACACAACAGCTCCATCTCTGTGGTCTGTAGAAGAGATGCTTCAGAGTTTTCTGAGCTGCCATCCTCCCCAGCAAGAACACCTTACTGCTGCCTTATAGCACTAGCAGAAAGCTGGCACACAGCCCCTAGAAAAGGTGCAGCTGCAAACATCTGTATTCAGCAAACACGAGGGCTTTTATTCTTCCATTAAAGCTGAGCTGCTCAAGTGATAAACACCTGTTATGAGAGCTGGGAAAAGCTAATATGGCAAACTAAGAATGAAATCTGAAATACTTGGGACTTGGATTTGCACTTAGTTCTGCTTCCCGCTAAAAGGTGTGAATGAAGCAACTTAATAACTTACTTGTCTGAGGAGTATGTAATGTCAGACCCCCAGAGGAGTTGGAAGGACTCCTCTCACCCCTCGAAATTTCCTGCTGGCTACCAGGTACTCTTTTATCATCACACTTTAAAGTGAAAACACTCTACATTATTCTCTATGAACTGTATTGCAGAACACGACTTGGGAATGACCTGAAAAGGAAGGTCTGATAGATTGCTTTTTATAAAGGCTCTTCAGGGAAAAAAGCAGACATGACCCTTTGCTAAATTATACCCATGTTAAAGTAGTGTATTGCCACTGCTATTGACAGCTTTGCACCTGGCTGTGTGAAAGAAGGATTGGGACCAGCATCAAATTGTTTTCCACTTAGCAGCATTGCTATGGTCTCTACTAAGCCCAGGGGAGTTTAGAAAAACCTTCTTGATTCTGACCTCCTCCCCCCAGGTTTGACAGGTCATTAGAGATGTTGAATCATCCACATCTTCAATATAGTGATTGGAGGCACTTAGAATGTAAATAGTGTTCTAAATAAGATTTCATTATTTTGGACTACATCAGTGGGAATGTGCTGTAGATGATTTGGGAGAAAAGTATTTGAAGACAATTTGTTGGGTATGAGCTGCTGTACTCATGAAAATTGCTATTGGTCCATCCTCTGCCCACTGCACTGAGATCATTCCTCCTTTCCTAATTCTGCCTTTCATTCCTGTGTGGCAATTTGGGATTTGTGTTTGTGTCCATGTTGAGGGGAGGGCTTATAGATTCATTTCCCTAAGGATGGGGAGGAATAGTGCTTCCCATTCATGAAAGTTCAGATTATTTGGCAGCCTGAAAATCTGAGTGCAGGCAGTACTTTGTTTTGTGTTTGGGTTGTGACCTGCTGATCTCTGCTCTGAGGTGGAGGAAAGGATGCTGTGGGGCCACCTACCCTACTGTAGGAGCAAGTAATCCTATGGCCCTGGACATGGGGACAATCTGCACTGTCCTGGTACTTTGCTGCCTGCTCCAGTGGGCTGAGCACCACCATGGGATCAGATCCCACACAGCCACTGATGAAAACCCCATCTTAAAATCATAGAATCATGAAAGTGTTTAGGTTGGAGAAAACCTCTAAGACCATTGAGTCCAACCTGTCACTACCAAGACCACCATTAAACCATGTCCCTAATCACTTCTTTTAAAAACCTCCAGAGATGGTGACTCCACCATTTCCCTGGGCTCCCATTCCAATGCCTGACCACCCTTTTGGTAAAGAAATTTTTCCTAATATTTTTTCCTAAATCTAAATCTTGCCTAGTGCAGCCTGAGGCTGTTTCATCCTGCCACTTGTTACCTGGGAGAAGAGGCTGACCTTCATCTGGCTACGCCCTGCTTTCAGGGAGTTGTAGAGACCGACAGGGTCTTCCCTGAGCCTCCTTTTCTGCAGGCTAAGCACCCCCAGCTTCCTCAGCTGCTCCTCATACGATGTGTGCTCTAGACCCTTCACCAGCTTCACTGTCCTCCTATGCTTTTCTAGTACTGAAAAACCAAAAGTATAAAACTCTGTCCAGTGTTGCTGGGCTGGACTGGGGGTGCAAGCACACCCCGGGCTGGGTGCGGGGTACCCGGGGCTGTTCGGAACCCAGCACACCCCGGGCTGGGTGCGGGGTACCCGGGGCTGTTCGGAACCCAGCACACCCCGGGCTGGCGGGGCAGGGAGGGCGCAGGGCATCCCCGCTCTGCTCCGGCCACCGCCGCCGCTTTGCCATCGGCAGAGGGACCCCTCGGACCGGGCACGGCGAGCTGCCGGCCGGGCTCACATCACCCGTGCCCTGCGGGAGCTACCCGGCGTGGGGAAGACCTGAGGATGAAGGAAAAACAGATGAGGCGGAAAGGAAACAGCTAATAAAAAAGTTTTCCTCGTCTCCTGCTTTTTTTTTCCGGCAGTTTTTGTTGACAAAGTGTTTGAAATTATGGAGTCTTGATAAAACTAAAGTCTGTTGCTACCAAGCTTGTTCACTAAGTCTTATTCATGATTTTGTGGGCCCTAGGACACAAGTCGGGAGTGATTATGGGTTTAGGTGGATGTAGGCTGCAGATCTCTCCTTGGAAAACAACATTTGCCTCTGCTATATGCTGGTGCCTCAGCAAGTATCACACCTATCTCCATCCTCTCCCTCGAAAAAAAGGGAAGAAATGTCCCATCGATGTCCTGGAAGTAATAAATAGAATCGTATAATCATTAAGGCTGGAGAAGATCTCTAAGATTATTGAGTCCAACCATTATCCTAAATTAGCAATAGGAAAAAAGCAGAGCAATCAAAGGACATCTGCTGCATCTTAAGAAACTGCTGGGCTTCACTATGCTAAAAGCTGCAATTATTAATGTAACAGATAATGGGGTTCATTTGAAACCTTTATTGAAGTCAGCTGTAGCACTCTTTTCACCCCATCAAGGCTAAAATATGAATTAGGCACTTGCAGAGAACAGTTTTTCTTAGAGGAAGTGCAGCTCCTGGTTTTGAAGGAGAACACAAACTCCCCAGGTTCATCTCTGTCTGAGAGAGCCTTTGGAGAGGAGTTTGCTGTGCAGCCTGAGGGCCGTGTGCTCGGGCTGCTCCAAGAGCTCCCTGGGTACTCCTATGAATTCTGCTTCTGAAAATGCTTCAGAAAGTTCTTGTCTTTCTACTGTCCTTCAGAAACTGCCAGTTGGAAGGGGAAGAATTTTAAGTGCATTGATCAAGATCTTTTCAGGAAGCCAAACACTTTTTTCAGCTTGTCACTCTTCCTTTCTTGTGAAGGATTTCCTTTCTTTCATAATTAACAGCTGCAGTGTTTTAGGTGTGCCTAGGAGATGCCAAAGACAGGTAGACAGACTTGGAGACTGAAGCTTTATACCCAGCTGAAGTGGAAGGACAGCTCCCTGCCCTGGCTGCTTGAATCATCTGTATTCATCTGTTCTCCAATAATCCTTCCTGCAAAGCCAGCCATATGCCTTCAGTACAGCTGCGTGACTAATCCTTAAGTAATCGTTTATTTGGGGAATGTCACCTCTGGGTGTGCAATTTGTTGGTCCATAACAGTACATTTTGAAGGGAGCAGGTTGAAATAATCTAATTAGCATTTCCTGAAGGGGGATAGGACCCCTTCGCATTTTCTCCTTGTCCCCAGCAGAGTACAAGGAGTACATGGTGTGCATGTGAAGAGATGGCAATCTGAGTTTCAAGGAGATGAGGGGTGTCTGGAGGCTGATTGCAGCGTGAAGGACTTGGGAGGAAACACAGGGACGCACAATGTGGGAAAAGCTGCTTTGCCTGGCTGCTGGAGCTGCCAGCTGTGCAGCAGTGGAGTCCCAGAGTGCTTTCTGAAGATGTGATTGGAGCCATAACACTGTGCCTTGCTGTGGGATGCTCTGTGGCTGGACAACACCTGGGCTTCTCTGTCTGAGGCCACATCATAGCCACACTGTGAGTTGAGTTGTAAGCAGCACAAACGTTTCTAGTACTCCCAGCAACCCCTATGGAGTGGAGAACTTGCCTTCTCAAAGGCTGGATCCTGAACATAATGCTCCAGCTTTCATGTACTGTTCAACATCAGTCAAAAGAACATTTTCAGTCCAAATTCCTCCATTTTTTTTTTTTTTTTTTGCTTCATGTCTTTTTTTTCTCCTCTTATAAGACAACTTAGGAACTTATCAGCTTGAAGAGAAGGGTGCTGGCAGTCCCTGGGGCTGGTTCCTTGCTCTGGCCTGAATCCCAAGACATAATTTGAGTTGTTGATAGAACTCAGGGAAAATCCAGCCCATTGCAGGACTGGTTGCTATGACATTTTTCAGATTACCATATCAGGATCTATTGGTGCAAGAGTAACCTACATTCTGCTTTGTGTCTTATTAAAACCTTTTTGACAGGAACTCTATGTGTTTGACATGAATATAGATGATTTGGGCTCCACATACCCGAAAAATCTCTATTTACCCAGTGGTGGTAAAGTATAAGTCCTGTGGGACAGCTTTGGGGTCCTTATGTCTTTTAAGGGACAAGTTAAAAATAAAGCTATTATTTATTCATCTATTGGTTCCTTTGGCAATAATATTCATCACTTATATTTTGGCATAGTGGGAAAGAATTTCTAGGTGAGGATTTGATCTGAAAAGTCAGAGGAAATGCTTCTACAAAAACTGATGCCCACAAAATGAAGAGTGGGCTGGTTTTTCCTCTAATATAAGATCAAAATTGGGCACTTCCACACAAGGCTGAAGGAATGTTTCTGTCCTGCTCACTAAAACCTGGAGATGGTCAATGGGTCATTGGTCAGCTGTCCCAGGGGCATTATATATAAGGAAACTTTGCTGACTTTCAGTCAACCTCCTTAACACTGCTGCAGTGAAGGGAAAAATAGCTGGTTCAAATGAGGACCAAAATCTGGATGCCTGGTTCCAAGAGGACTTTTAAGGCAATGCAAATGTTTCTTAAGGCTATTTTTTTGCGTTCTAGTTCAAACTGCTGTCTAATCCTGTGTAGCATCTGGTGCTTCAGAGGAAGGAAGAGAAGAACAAAATGAAACCTCCCTGTAGACCCAGAGCATTCAAGTAAATTGCCGTTTTTCTCGTCTTAGAACAAGATTAGCAATCATTAAAAGGACAACTAGCAGCAGAAGAGTGTGGGGCTGTGGTAATTTCCACGAAGTTATCAATACATCCCTAGGCATGAAATCTTCCTTTTCAGTGCTTCCCATTAAAATAAACAGCTCAGTGGGGTCACCATGAGGTCACTGACATTACGTGCATTGGTTACTTCTCCCAGCTGATGCTATTACCTATTTTGACTTTGCCCTTTGGCTTGCCTTTGGCACTTGAACTGTATTAACCACTGGTGATGTGAGTCAGCGCGCAGGACTGACAGACTCACAGCCACTCAGGCAAGCTGGAGATGTGCCAAGAAAATAATCAAAGCTCCTAATGAGGCTGCATAATGCTGGGGGCTGCAGGGAACTTTCTTGCATTGTGGTTGTGTCACAGTTATTTGAGAAAAAGAGGAAAAACATAATGTTTGTTACAGCAGAGAGAAAATTCGACTAGAATATTTTAAGTCAAGTGATGAGCAGCTATGGTGCTGTTTAGATTTTGTTGCCACATGGCTTATGATGTTTATTATTTATGATAGTACTGTTGGAGCTGCAGTGGTATGAAGAGAAGAGCAGAAAGATTTTTAGAAGAAGTAAAATATTTTAGTTGTAAAGAAGCCATTGCCTCTATCTAAACCCACTTTTTTTCATTGTTTTCACGTAGGTGTTCACATCTGCAGAGTGATTGTGCAAATTGCAAGCAGATCATCTGCTTTTTCTGGCTAGAATGATTCCTCAATATAGCATTTGAAAGCTATAGGCTTATCTCCTCCAGGAATTTCCATGTGTTAAAACATCAATTATCAGCTGGAACTTGTTGCCTATTGACTACTGGATGCACTGAGAAAAATGCTGCTTCTGCACTCCAGATTTACCAGGAGAGTGGAAAGAGGGATGCAGAGCTCACATACAGCACTGGGAACAAATTGTAGCAATCCTCAGTAACCTTCACCACTGGAACCTGCTGTCCATTTTGTGGAGGGCCAACATGGCCAGGTCTTGCTATAACAAAGTGCCCCGAACACATCTTTCCTCATCTGGCCAGCCAGCTAATTCCTGCCTGTCATCAGTTTTGTGCCATCTTGCTGTAAGTCATGGCCAGGGAAGGAGGAGAGAGTAGGAAGCTTGTCCTTTTCTGCCCCGTGCTGTAACATGAATTTTCAGCCTCTTGGTCTCTCTCTCCACCCAGAAGTAAAGTGGAGGGGGAAAACCCTGATTTGATAGAGGTAGCTGGAAGAGTTTGGCAGGTAAAAGTCTGCGGAATAGTGGGCACACTTTACCAGTTCTCTGCAGGAACTTCTCATCACATTTTGAGTATTTCTGAGAATCCTTTCCTCTTTCCCCATCTTTCTAAAATGCTGAGTTTGGAATTTTTCAGCCCTCCTTAAAAAGCCCCCAAACAATCAGATGTGCTGTATGGTCCCTCCTGTCAGCCTCTTTAATTTTGCAGAATTCTGACTCAGTCACAAGGACCATGGTCTGTCCTCACCCACCTTGCTGGAAGCCTGCCAGAGCTGTGACTTCTAAATCCACCTTGGTGCCTCCATGTACTGGGAGGGATGGAGGACAGAGCACATGGACATCCTTGTCCCTCCCAGCCCTGGTCTCAAAGGACCTGGATACCATTTTGCCTGGCTGACCCAGGGAAGGTTGCCTTTGGGAAAAGCTTGCAGAGCCCAGAAAAGTGAGGCAGGGCTACCAGTCACTTTAAAATTCTCAGGCACCTTATCCAGAAGTCAATTAATTATGCCCCAGCCTCAAAATCATTAGTCAGCAGTGGCCATTTTTTTTTTCAATTACGGGGTTTAAGAGATTACTGTGAGTCATTACCCTGAGGTATTAGTAGCTGCATTGCTTCTGAAACGATTCAGGTAAGGAGGTGGTGCAGCAGCTGCACCCAGGGCAGCAGGGAACTGGGAGCACGACCCTTCCTTTTAGTCTCTAGAGCAGAACTGGAAGGAAAACATGCCCTTGTCTTAAAAATTCAACTCATTCCACAAGCTTTTCACTTTGTCTCTCGAGGGGTCAATTAAAGCTTCACGGTCTTTCCTGCCACACTGGCAAAAAAAGATCTTCATCTCCCCTTCCTTTGATTAACTGTGTTGTTATAAACAGACGATGCAGCACAAGCAAGAGAAACTAATATGCTTCCCCCCAGCCAAGGTCCTTGTAAATGAATCCATTAATTTGAGCCAGGGCACCCCTGTGCTTGAAAAGGTGCAAAGCTGGCACACAGCTAAAATCCTGCTGAAGTCTGGGTGTGGTGGGGACAAGTGGCCTCAGATGGGAAGCCACCCCTGCACACACAGACTTCACATATGAGCTTGCTGAAGTGGTTTGCTGCAGATCCTTCCCCCAGTTTGGCTTCTTAGTTCCACAAAAAAGATGCTCAGAATGGGCATTTAAATTTTTATGAAGTGCTTGCTTTATTATCTTAATAAATCCTTGTTTGGTTTGCAGAATGCATCCCCATTGAAGTTAAGAGTTTATATGAAAATTAAAATGGCACTGTATCTTCTTAATTAGACAAATGTATAGATAAAAAGAAACAAATGTCAGCTGGCAGTGGAATTTAGCTTTGCTGGGAGGGTTATTTTATATTTCTCTCTCAAGATGCTTGCAGAGGTTAATGCTGGTCCTGCAGGCATTCAAAGGGACAGCAAAACTGCCCCTTATCAGTAGGCAAAACACAGGCATGGTCCATTCTGTGTTGTGACTCTCATCTGTGCTGAATTATTTACTTCCAAAAATAATTTACATAATTGTTATCACATAAAAATTAAGCATATTTAATTTTCACAGGTGAACAGCCAAGGATTAGTCCATGAAACCTTTGCTCTGGCACATTATTTAAGGTGCACTAACTTACAGGCTTAATTGGTGAAAAATGGTGCGAGAATATTGATCAATTAATTTTTTATTTAGATTGTTTTTGGCTTTCAGAAGCAAGACATTTAAGAGGAAGGGCATAATTACTTCTTACATCTCCTAAAGGGTCCAGCTGTAAATCAAGGGGAGTCTTCCAATGTTTTCTACAAGGGAGCTTTTTTATTTTTTTGAAAGAGACAGAAAGCAAAATTCAGCTGAATTGTGGGAATAGTTTTCTTCTAGCTCAGAGCTGGCTGCAGGGTGGATCTCAGGCTACATTTTCTCTCTTAGCTACACATGCCAGAAGAATATTTTGTTCTTACAATGGAATATAGTGGGAGAAGCTACTGGGTTGTAATGTAAATTCTTGTAGTTACTGGCTCTGATGTCCAGGGTTTTAGTAATGAGTTTTATTCCATGTAATAGGTTGGGATAAGTGCTATTTTGCAGCAGGTATAGCACAGCAGAGATGGGCCTGGCTACACCACTCCTCATCTTTCTTGGGATGAGGTGGAGGCATCAGTCTGGAGATGTCCTACCTAATGGTTCTGAGACACTTGGTTTTACAAGGAGAACACTGGCTTAATAACCCTGCCCTGGAGCAGGAAGAGACATGGCAAAGCTGTCAGTGCAGTGGCTGAAATAGGGGTAGAAAGCAGAGAACAAAAATGTAATACAGAGTTTAAAGGTATCTCCTTAAAGCAGATCAGATACTTTCTGTTTACTGTACAGTTTAAAACACTATTGGCATTGAACTTTACTTAAAAGTTTTTTGTCTTGATGTCTCATCCTTCTTTTTAAACTTTCTAAATTAAGGAATTTGTCCTGCTTCTAAAGGGAATATAACAGACTTGAAGAGACTTTTACGCCTATAGAATGAAATCCAGATCATAAAAAAAATCCTTGATTGGAGCAGTGTTTTTTTGTCTAGTAGAAGTTGCAGGCAGGAAATTTAATGCAGTGCTGGTACTGAAGGTTGAGAGAAGACCTACAAATGTCACTGTGCCATGGGGTGCATTGGTAAATCATCAGCCTCGTAGGAGCTGGGGCCAATTCCACAAGCACTGTGAGTCTGTGGGCAGGAGCCACTGGTCTGCCAGGGTGTTCCTTGCTTTGATGATGAGTTCTGTCACTGCTGAGGGGAGAGCAGGGGCTATGGCTGCTGTGCAGGACATGCTGCTGGGCTGGGATGAGCACTGGGATGACCTTTCTGCTCCAAGAGCTTTTTGCAGGAGGACAGCCCACCTCAAATTTTGAAGCATTGAGCTTTGACCTCTTGGGCTTGGGCTGGGCAGGAACTGAATGTATTTGCTGTTATATCTGGGTTATCTGACCTTCATCTTCCCTGGGAAAGGCAGGATAAAAGCAGCAAGCTTCCTAGGGAGAACAGCCTTTTGGGGGAGATATCCTCTCCTAGGCACATAGCAGCAGCCATCATTAGTTTTGTTGCAAGTGTATCTTCCAAATGGGGAGATCAATTCTGAATATTTTATGGCTTTAATTACACCACCCTGCATGTGATGCAGAGAATGGGTTATTAGGCTGCTGGATGCTAATTTCCTTCTAGGATGAGAGTTTTTTCCCTTATGCTTTTCCTGCTTTAGATAGCAAAATATTGTATGCAAGGAGGCAAAAATTAATGGCTGCATTGAACTAGCAGTTAGGCTTAAAACAAGAGCTGACAGAGCAAAAGGTCTCCACTCTTTTCCAATATGACTCAATAGCTGAGTTATCAGCAGCATATGGATTTCAAAGGGCAGGGAAGGAATTATTTATCACAAAGTCATTCATATCTGCTGCCAGAGAGATTCTCCTGCAGTTCAATCAAAAGGTCCCTGCTTTCTCATCTAACACCCAGGACACACGGGTGGTGCTCAGGTGGGGATAATCCAGGCCATGGATGTTGCCTGGCCCTTCCATATCTGGTTCAAAGAAAGAGACCAAGCTTGCAGAGTGCCCCTCACTCTTAGCAAGCACAGCCAAAGCCTGGGTGTTGGAGCTACACATAGGGCTGAGTTCTACCAGTGAAACAACAGCAGTGATGCAGCAGCTTTCTCAGACAGGGTCTGGAGTCTCTTCATGCTAACTCAGCTCACCCACAGGCAGGTCAGTCTATGCAGGGTCTGCAAGCCCTTGAAAAGCCAGGTCCAAGGAAACAATCCAGACACTGGGAGCTCAAAAAAGAGCTCTGATGAAGTTTGTCTTTTCCCATCTGAGCCATTTGTCTGCCTCTCCCGTGGTATCTTTTACCAGATCTTTCAAAACCATTTATTTTGATAGTCTCCATGATGACATGATATAGCAGAGGCTGTCTGCTTCAGCAAGTAATGACTTCAGATATTTTGTTTTGCATATGGGTGCAAAAGGCCGTTGCCCTCAGGTTGGATAGGTTGGCCTATCATCACATCAAATCTCAGAAATTAAACAGGACTTAATCATAGAATCAGCAATTGCTTAGATTGAGGAAGACCTCTAAGGTTGTCATGTCCAACCATTAACCCAGCACTGCCAAGTCCACAACTAGCTTGTCCCTTAGTGCCACATCTACACATCTTTTAAATACCTCAGGGGTGCTGGCTCTACCATTTCCCTTGGCAGCCTTTCCAGTGCCTGACAATCCTTTTGGTGAAGAATTTTAATATCCAATCTAAACACACCCTGATAACCTTAAGACCTTGTCCTATTCCTGACAGTTTCCTGACAGTTACAAGTTCTCCTCTGAGTCTTCTTTTCTGCAGGCTAAACAACCCCATCTCCCTCAGCTGCTCCTCATAGGATCTGTGCTCCAGACCCTTCCCCAGCTCAGTTGCCCTTCTCTGGATGGTCTCCAGCATCTCAATGTCTTTCTTGTTGTGAGGGGCCCAAAACTGAGTCCAGTATTCGAGGTGTGCCTCACCTTGGTGCTGAGCATAGAGGGCCAATCCCTGCTCCTGCTGGACACACCATTTCTGACACAGACCAGGTGCTACTGGTCTTCCTGGCTATCTGGGCACACATGGCTTGTGTTCAGCTGCAGTTGACCAGCACCACCAGGTCCTTTTTCCCTGGGCAGATTTCCAGCCTGTAGTGCTGTGTGGGGTTGTGTGACTCAGGTGCAGGACCCTTCAATTCAATTGAGCCTATACAATTGGCCTTGTCCCATCAGTACACATTGTCCAGATCCCAGTCTCCATGACTTCATCTTAGCTTCTCCAAATGGAGTGGATCTGGTGATTGCAGGAACCATATAATCTCTCCTGAGACTGAATTCCTGGTCCTGAACAGCCTGAGAAGGGCTACACAAGCATATTTGCTCTGAAATTTCCAGTTGTTAAAATATACCCACACACTTCTGGGCAACCATGGGCTAGCTAAGGGATCCACCAGGGCTCCTAGAGCATGGTGCCTGCTCCTAGCCCATGTGTGAGTGCTTGAGCTGCTTTCCTCTCCACAGCAGATTATGCTGCAGTCCTGCTCTGTTTGAAAGGCCTGTGTGCTGCCCTGGCAGAGGCTGATGCTTTCAGGATTGAAGGAACTGGTTATGGCTGGAAAATAGCTCTCCTCAGTTCCATCATTTATCAATGACACCTTGCACTTATCTTCTTTGGTACTGAATTTATAGTCTGATAAAAGTAAATGGCAGTCTCTTTGTTGACTTAAGAGGATTTTTGGGTTCACAGTTAAGACTTGATCCGGTAAAAGTATACTGCCTTTACAAGTCAAGGAAAAATAACCCATATTAGACTAAATTTTACTTTCCTAAATAGTCTGCATTCTTGTTTTTTGGCACTATTTCACATAACTGTTAGGATGTCTATTTTGTAATTGTGCAGAACAGATAGTTCTTTTCTTCTCCAAATAACTTTAAAATACATCTTTCAGTTGTGGTTTTTGCTCTTCATCCAGCACAGCTGAAGGCTTAATGCACATCGACCTTTAGCAGATCTGCCTTTTTAAGACCTGCTTGACTTCCTTCGTGACTATTCTTTGTGGGGCAAGGAAATGACACTCCTCTTATATCACCTCCCATAGCAGGGATTTCTGTAAAGTATGGGGATTCTTTCCCTTTCCATTAAACCTGTGTGCCCTCATGGACCCCTGTGGACACTGAGGGGTCTGTCTGTAAATCAGGTGTTTCTTATTCACATCTTTAAAATCCTCAGTCTTTTCCTTCTTCCAAATGGTATTTTTTCAGGAGTTCTTTACAATCTCGTGTGAATTAGCTGTGCATTTGGAAGCTGAGTTTAAAAGCTTTTGGAGAGTAAATCTCTAACAATGTGCAGTCCAAGATTCTAATCTTGGTTACAGTGTTGAGGGAGGGGGAATTCCAGAGTGGTAGCAGAAACCTGTTAAGTTTTCTGAGAAGGAACATGAACCAGTCTCTTCCACCCATCCTTCATATTACCTCCAAAGGGCTTGCTACTGTGGTGCCCATGAGAAAGCCATGATTATTATTTCTTACAGACAGGGAATCAAGATAACAGGGTGGTTTGGCAGCATTTCTCATTCCCAGAATCATGTAGTTTCTTTTTTGTCAGAAAGAAGATTGTCTCTCCCTGTAAGTCTTCCCCTCTCTCCATCTCCTGTTGTGGTGCAGCCAGGGGAGAACAGCTGCATTTGCATCAATACAGATCATCTTCTCATACCTTGAAGATTTTCCCTTCCCAGCAGAAGAGATGATCTCCATCTATGCTTATCTTTAATCTCATTCCATTGCCTATGATTCCTTTTTTGATTTCATAAAGTGTCCCTTATGCTTATCTCGGAGAAATTTAGAAGAGCATGTAAAGATCCATGTGATGAGGAGGTGATGAGAAAGTGTGCTCTCAGAGGTACATATCAGGTAGGGAAGAAATAATGATTGCAAGATATGTGAAAACTATTGCTATGGGGGTCAGAGTTAAGGTTAATTAAATGTCTTCATTGTGCATTGTCTTCCCCTTAAGGTGTCTGAGAGCCTTCTAAGAGAACCATTAACTCTGAGCAGCCAAGGCTTTTAATGAATATTTTTATTGATTTTGCTTGCAACAGGTTTGATCTTAACTTACCTCTATGTATTCCTCATGTATTTTGCCTTGAAACTATATTTAAATTTTCTCAATTCAGTATTACTAAGTGGTATATTTTAAATCAGATATGGCATATAAATATTTTTACTTTTTTAAGAGAAAGCCATCAAAGTGCATATAGTCCTCTTTTTTTCAGTCTTTCTACAAACATGATATGAATAAAATATTCTGGAAATTACATGCAGATAACTAATGTGGCTTCTACTGAAATAGGCAATTAAACCATCTCCATATGAATTGCTTGGTGATATGCAAAAGTATATGTTTTAGCATTTCCTGCATTATACAGGGTTTAAGATTAAAAAGAACATTGCATCTAGATAACGATCTGAAAATTGTTGGGTCTCTTGTTTATAACCTCCATGTTGCTGTGAGAGATTTAGGCGGATATTAAGTATGAGTATTTGTGATTCATTTCTTCTGTATGTATGAGCATTTCCTTTCAAAATGCCTGCTTCTCATTTTGCATGAAAACTACTGTTTCGCTGCCATGGAAATGAGAAATTGTGAGAATTAATGGGATGATGAATCTCCGTTGCTTGAAGACTTTCAATCAAGGCTGACTGTCTTGAAGAGTTATTGTTCTCAGTGTAGGAGGAACTAGAGGAGGTAGTGACCTCTGTCTTTCTTTAAAGCCCCTTACTGGCTCTAAAATGATGTCTCTGATGCAAATTTCTTTTTTTATACTCAGTCTAGCCAGATCCCCTGGAGGTCTCAGCTCCTGCTGACAGTGCCGTGTGTGTGCTTAGGAATGTTCTTGACCTGACACTGGTTTGGTTAGAGCTCCCTTAGGACAATGCTATGGGTTTCCTCCATGATACTTTGGTTTCTCACTTTCTGCAAATGTTCAAGTAGCTGCATTCTGTGTTTAGACTGTGGGGCGCATGAGGTGTCCAGAGTCCTGATTCTCCACCCTGAGGATCCAACTGGAGCATCCATGCTGCTCTGTGTGCCTATTCAAAAGACAAATGGGCTGGGGACAAGGAGAGGGAAGTGGAATTTTAAACTTGCTAGAGGTCTTATGTGTCTTACCACTGTGTGTTATTCATCTAAAAAACTTCTCAGGTCTCTTCTGTATTTACGAAAGGAAATGTTCAGTTCTGCTCCTGTTCAAACAATCTATCAGCTTCATGTTATAAAATACAACAGTACAGATCTGAGACCATTAGTTAAAGACATAAAGAATCACGCCCAAAGTTGTAAACATAAATTTTGGTGAATTATTTTTTTATTGAAGTATGTTCAAGAGATTTGCATATAGATTAAACCCTAAATATACCAAATGTCAGTCTGTTTACATCCTGATGCCTTCGTGTTGCTGCTGTGAATGGATTGCAATTGGAGCTGGAGGATTCTCCTCATTGCCTCTCTAACTAAAATGCTGCAGCAGTGAGGGTTACAAGGGAACCTTACAGGTCACAGACATGCTTGGGAGATCTTTGACTTCTTGGGACTTTGGGATGAACTTGTCAGAATTTTAATGTATGTTGCCTGGAAAGCTAATGAGGCTCCATCTGGAGACTTATAACTGATTACAGGCTCAATTATTTCTCCTACCTGAACAGGTCAGTCCTTTGTTCATACTCCTATAAAAACAACAGCAGCAGCAACTCTGTGACTTTTCCTCATCAGAAGGATATTTTTTTCATGAAAGCAGTTATTCCATGGACTGATAGCCCATGCAGGCAAGTGTCTTTTTTATTTTTTCCCCTCTTAATTTCATTTCCTGGGTATTTTAAATGCCTCTTCCCTCAAGGTGATCTTGTAGTGGGTAACAGTTCATCAGGATGGATGTACAGATGATATCGATGTCCTTGCCTTCACAGATGGGGCAGGCTAATCTAATAGCTGAGGCACCTGAGGGGTCAGAGCAGTGGGATAATGTAGAGTGATCGCTTCTAACTAAAATGTGATAGCACTGAAGGAGAAAATAAAGCCTTATGGGGTAAAGGAAGGTAAAAAGTGCATATGAGTTGTTTGTACTATGATATAACAGCAGGAATATGCCCACAAAACCTTGGTGACAGAGCCTGGCTGTCAAGGAAAAGAATTTGAAATCTGCCTTGTAGACTCACTATTTCCTGCTGCAATCCCCTTCTTTCATCTTTCTATCTTCATCTGGAAAGGAAGAAATGATGTTACAAACAAAGGGTGTGCTCAGCGTGTGGTCTTTATGAGGCCAGTGCTGTTTGGATCCCTGGTCACAGGAGTGAGGTTGAGCAGAGGTGATAATGGCACTCTGACTACCTGGAGCAGCTCACTGCAGGATTTGTAAACCAGAGGGAATAGGAGTAGTTCCTAAAAAAATCTAATAATTCATTTGTGAATTTCAATTGATGTGTTTAGGACTCCACTATTTTGAGGGCTTGTTTCTTATGGGCACTTTTATTTTGCAGAGTACCAATTGTAACATTTTTCTTCCTGTCCCTGCTGCTTTATTCCCATGAGCAGTAGCCAGCCTGCTCTGGTGACCAGTGACCAGTTCAATAGGGATGGAATATCATCCCTTCTGCAGTGAATTGGGCTGGGCCTATGTCAGCCTGTCTGCTGGATTATACCAAGATCACCAAACAATGGCAGGCTGATAGGGTGATAGGCTGAAGGCAGCACCTTCAGCAATGCAGAAAAAAATAGATCTGTGTCAGTGAGGGAGCAGGGTCTGCACCATGATGAGATAACAAATGCAGCTGGATGATGATGGTGGTGATGATGAGGGTATTAGGATCTGTGTCCTGCTTCATAGGAATGTAAAAGTGGTTTTTAACTTGCTGGGGACTGGAGGAAACTATTCTGTGCCAACAGTAAGTACTCTGAAAGAGATGAAAAAGGTTTTCTTTGCTTGGCTAAAACATCCATCTGAGATGGTGACTACCTATGCCTGACTCTTGCAGACAGCCAGAGAAATGTCCCCGGGTCTTCAAGGCAGCTGTGAAATGAAAGCTTTCTCCTAACAGATGATGCATTCCCCTTATTAGTTACAGCCTGGTGGCCACTGTCAAACACATATTAATTATTTCTCTATTTTTTTTTCCTTTTTAGCACCTGCAAGAAGCTTTTCCCTTCCATAAGCAGCTCTTTATTGACCAGCAGTTTGTTATTGATTTCTATATTCAATAAAACCCATGGTAAATGGGGACATTAAATTACTCTAGAGCCCTCACTTTTAAAAATGCAAGAGAAAATAGGACACCGAGGTGTGTTATGTTAACAAATGCAAGATAGAAGGAGAAACTTTGCTGGGGTGGACTGCCTGAAATTTGATTGGTCTGGTTACAAACAGACAAAGTTTGTTTGTTGCATGTGTGAGTACATGTGAATACATGTGCACAGAGAATCACATGCACATGATTTTCCTCTTGAGAAAACTGTAAGTTGTCTCTCATTTGAAGCCCAAGTCCATTCATTCTCATTTGGATGAAAAAAATATTTGTGAGGCCAAATTATGGCATTCATTAGGCAGAACTTTGAGAACAGTCTCTCAGTCTGCTATCAGACCAGTCATGAAGTGTGATGTGGGGCAGGACTGGGTAGTAAATCTAGTTTAGGTTGTAACACTGGTCCCTTTTGTTCCCTGGGTAAAATGAGACCTCTCTTTTCCTCAAGTTTCTTTTCTATGTGATTCACAGTTCAAAGCCTCTCTCAAGAGCATCTGGACTGTGCTTGATTTTCTGTATGATTTTGTTTTTTCTACAAATGGGGAGATGAAAAGTGGGTCAGGTAGTGTAAATGCAACTAGAGCAATCTGTTCAATGGGCAAAGTCAACTGCAGGACAGGGGTGTCTCTGGGGGCCTCCCTCAATGCATGCCCCTTACTTCCACTAAGTTAGGACTGGAAAAAAAAACCAAACCAAAAACCCAATATTACTTTACCCTCTGCTTTATATTTTCCCTTTTAGCACTCTGACAAAAATATGCAACTCCTGATTCTCCTTCCTTGCTTGTGGCAGTCAGGACAAATTGATTTTGAGCATTGTGGAATTACATGGGAATGGGAGTGGGGAAACAAGATATTTCTTTTCTTCCTGCTCTGGTCTTCTGTAATTCTCCCCTCCCTGGATTCTTGGATATGAGTTAAGGAACCAGCTGTGGTGACCTGGCTTTGCTGCTGCTGCTTTCTTGTCTGGAAAGGGCCAGTGTGGCTGTTCTACAAGTACAGTATGAGTTTCATACAGCAGCTGACCTTATACTATTGTAGGTACAGGTATTTGTAAACAGAACTAAACGGTGGCCATAGTGATTTATCCCACAGATCTGAAAAGCACCAAGCCCAGTGACATTGGAGAAATGGCAGCAGTAAGAACCTGTCCAGTCCAATGGCTCTGAGGGGTGGACAGTGATGAGCCTGTGGATGTCTGAGCACTTCTCTCACAGTGCTTCATTAACTAGGTACTCCCACCCAATGATTCATGGGCATCTTTTGTCTCTAGGCAGGTAGTTCCACAAACCCCAGAGGTTTCTGGATGAGATGGCTGTGGAGCAGCTCCTGGTGCTGGGTGAGAAGCAGGAGGGACATCTGCTCATGTTACCAGTGTCCAGTGGTGCACTCTTCTCGAGCCTGGCTCTGCCTTGGAACACCCTCTGCTGTTTGGGGTGGATTTGACGCCATATGAGAAGTGTAGAGCAGACATGAGCAGGAAGAAGGTTTTCTTACCTGGTAATTTATCTTCAGAGATACTTTCTGCCCTCTTGGAGGTCCTCAGCTCAAGGCTTATGAATGACATTGTGTTTGCACTGTCATGTGAAGTTGGGATTTGAGCATTTTGAGGCACTGACTTCCCTGTTATCCACCTTGCTTAGGTGCTGGCTTTGGTTTTGCAGCCATTCCTCCAAGGAGAAGAAGTAGGGAAGGACTGGGTCAGACTGCAGCTGCACCTTCTCTCTGTGGGCATCGGGATGCAGCCTCCTGAATTCTTGCCTTCCCAGGGCACTGAAAATGGAGGCACAAGAAACAAAATTAAAGCCCATCTGAAGGTCTGAAAAATTGAACTGGTCAGGCCTGAAAGGGAGTAAAAAAAACAGGACAAATACCTGTTCCTTTATTCCTGAATGACATGCCTGGATGTTGTGGTGGGCTGCTGAGGGACTACTAGGACCAAACTGTCCCATCAGCATGTGTTGAACTCCATGTTTCCAGGGTTTGTCTTCATGGTATTTGAAAACTGGGAAAGAAGTGGAGGCAGAGGACTACACCCAGCTACTCCTGTCATCACCAGAAGGGTCCCCAGATGGCCACTGCTGTGGTGTTAGTACTGAGGGGTCTGTCTGTAAATTAGGTGTTTCTTATTCACATCTTTAAAATCCAGCAGTTAGTACTGCTGACCTGAGGTCAATGTCCAGGTCCCACTGATGCATTTTCTTCCCCTGGAGACAGATGTGAAAGGATGAAAACAGGCCATAGCACCTGGTCTCTAGAAATGCCTGTGCTTAGCCCAGCCTGCAAAGGGGTGGGGATGAAGAGCGGGGTTTGTGCCCTGGCATCTCCACTAGCTCTGCAGTCCCAGCACACCTTAACCTCCCCTCCTGGGGCTTGCACTGCTTCTCCATCTTTCCTTGAACTGGAACCTTGAGCCTTTTGGGCCATTTGTCATTTTTTATGAACACACCAATTCACTTGAAATTCTCCCACAGTTCTCCCTCCCGGCTCTGTCCCGGTCCATTTGGTTGATTGCCGCACGCTCCCGTTAATGCCGTGTTGGGCTGCTGATGTATGTTTAGTAACTCTCTTTAGTAGACTT
>VXBI01013294.1:167392-219807 GCA_013397375.1 Toxostoma redivivum | reverse complement strand
AAAAAAAAAAAAAAGTGTTAAGAATTTCTGACACAGTGAGCTGAAGATACGTATTTCAGGGTGAAGCCCTGCTCTTGGCCTCCTGCCCTCTCATTGACACTGCTTGATGGGATTGACAATAGAAATTTTTGTTCCATGTACCTGCATTAAGGTGAGTTAAAAACGGTTGGGGGTTTGGCAGTTAATTATAGTTTAGCAATCATGCTTTGTGATGATTGGAGCAGCTCTGCATATAATAGATGTACTCAGGTAATTACCTCAACTGTTTAAAAAGGCCTCATGGACAAATAAATTTCTCTTTCTCTTTTTTTTCCCCCTGTTTCTGAGAGGAGGGGAGGAGAGGAATGCTGAACAAACAGTGAGTGTATTCTGACAGAGCCCTGACCTACATCACATGCAGCCTGACACAAAGGCATGCAGAGGAGCAGGTCTGGCTCTCTCCTGTGCTGTGGTGGTGTGGCCAGACCCAGGATTCCCACCCTGCAGCATCTTCACACTACAACTGCACTAAGTAATAGCAAAACCTTTTAATGGGTTATGCTTGCTGCTTTCATGATATGAACCCGTCAGGCTCCATTTCCTTCCCACACATATCGTGCTGTTTTACAGCTTTCTCATGCCTTGGGTGTGAATAAGCTCCCTCTTGCTCTCAGCTCTGGCTGGAGAGCTGTTTTATCTCTCACTTGCAGCTCTCCTGGGCAGAGGCTTGGCCAGCAGCTCCCTGCTGGCACTGGGGCAGCCCCACAGTGTGGGGGGATGAGAATGGCAGCAGCAAGAAGTGCTCTGGGCTGCTGACTCGGTGTGGGCAGGGACAAAATCACACAGGTCTGGGTCTGCAGGCACTAAATGGGGTCAAGCTGCTCCTGCTGAAAGGATGGCTCTGCTGGTGGTGCAGGGAAATTGCTCCAGGTTGGGCTTAAAAGGGAGTGAGCTCCTTACTGCCTGTGTGTGTGCCTTGCTGTCCGAGGTTACCTTTGAAAGGGCTGACCTCTGCTGCAGGGGCTCGGATCCAGGCACCTTCCCATGGTGTGGGTCGATGGCTCTGCTGAGCAGCAGCAGTGGTTATTCACAGAGTGTGCTTTGGTACTCAGCTCCTGTCTCACACCTATGGCACCACCCATGTCGTGGATTGCCAAGAGAGTGAATCGGCCAAAAAGCTTCCACTAATTAATGCAATAAGTCATTTTCTACATTCAATATAACCACAGATACAAAATCTTACATCTGGGACTAGAAGAAATAATTTACTAGAATTTCTTTCCTTATGATTAAATTTCTAGTCTTGAAGTCTCCTTAGGAAAAGGAGTAATTATGAGAGGTCATTTGTCAAAAAGGGTTCATGCATGTGATTAATTTACTACACTTCAGCAATTTACCATGTATCAGCTGGATGATGGAGACTATTCGTGTGTGCCTTGCCCTAAGCAATAGATGGGGCTAGGCTAACATGAATTTACATAATAATATATTTCTATGGATGAATTTTCAAAACTGTAATGAAAAGCCAGAGATTTTTCTGGAATCACTTTTACTTTTTTGTCAATTACTGTTCTATTACTGTACTGTTACTCTGTTACAGAGCTCAAACTGTAACCTGGCAATATTTCCTAAAGGTGGTAGTGCTGTTGTTTAAGTTAACCTTCCCTGTAAGATGCTTTTCAAGCCATGTCTTATTAGCAGATAAGGTTTTGTCCCTAGCTGTCAAATATTTCATCCTTGGTTTCATGAAGTCTCTCTGTCCAGAGAAATTCTCAGTCATACATAGAGTAAAATTTTTACTCCAATTTATTTTGATCTCCTACTTGTAACAAATAACACTCTTGACAATACTGAAGAACTTTTAATACTGAAGAACTTTTTCTCATTTCACTAACTTTATTTTGATTATTCTTATGTAATATATGTAATGAAAAGCCTTGTGCAGGGTCATTCTGGGAGAGTTTTGCAGTAAATGAGTGAAGGCATCATCAATACAGTTCTGCTGAGTTCACAGAACTTTTGGATCTGCTCCTAACTTTGTGTCCAACTCAATTGACTTCAAGAAATTCCTGGTGTTCTTTGATCTTAGGAGTTCATACAGTTTTTTCCAAGACTTCTCTTTATGTGTAGTTTATTTGCAGAAGGGGGAATGTTGGTGTGTACAAACACACAAACACCACACATATATATATGCACACATACACAAGTTTTCTCCACATAGTGTTTCAAACTGACTGGAGAAAGAGCCAGGTTAAGGTGGAAATACCAATTCCTCAAATATCTGGCACTGATACATGTTTGATACACAGTCTTATACTATGTCCTTTTAAAATTTACATTCTTTACAGGCATCACAAGTACTGCATTTAGCTCCATGTGTGCAAACATTTCACCAGACCTGTGTTGCAACCTGTGAGATCATTGCTGGACCTTGATAAACCAGCAGTGTTGTCCTCTTATTGCAGGTGGAACACTTGAATCCTCAGGTCAGAGCAGCCCTTGGAGCTGCCAGGAAGGCCAGGAGCCACCACCAAATGGTTCATTTTGAGTGGACTTAGAGACATACTGATGATGGGAGACATTATGCATTTCTAGCATGTATTTTTCTATATATTTCTAGCATGTCTTTCAGAGTGTTGTTTTATTGCTCTTCTGTATTTTTATTACAGCAATGACTAAATACCCTCTAGTACTGGGAGATGACCCAAACAATGTACATTCTAATAAGTAAAACAGAGGAAAAGGAAATATGATTATGCATATTTTAAGATGGTGAACTTACTCATAGTGAGTTTAAGTGGTTTTTCCAGTATCAGGTAAAAAGTGAATAATGAGCAAGGAGTAAACTGAGATATCCAGAGTCTCAGGCTGGAATTTTAATCATAAGATCATCTTTCCTGGTTGCTCCTCAGAAGTAAGAAAATTTGCCAGTACATTTTGACAACTCAGGACAATTTTGTCCTTGTCACTCTATACAGGAAAGTACTTGTACTCAAGGGCTTCCCTTGTTGAAGGAGGTTGTGGTCTGGATGGGAAGAGGAATCTCAGCCTAAGATTTTTTGTGTCATTCTCCCTGAATTTTCCATACAGGAAATGGAAAGTTCTCTCAACCTTGTGAGGCTTGCCTCTCCGTTATAAGGATTAAAAATCCAGCAGTGTTGAGTCCTTAGAAATTGATGAGGCTTTATCTGCTGGAACTGCATCTTCCCTGCACAAAAGTACCTGTACTTCTCAGTAAAAAAGTGCTTTCTCCTGCTTTAGACCAAGGTATTGTGCTTGTACTGAAATGTCATCAGTGAAACCTAGGCCAGAAGAGACTTCCTAGGTTATCCAGTAATTGCCCACTTCACCTTCTGAAATGACCATTACTGGAGGTAGTAAAAGGCTCCTCTGTCACCTTTGTTCCTTTTGCCTTGTCCCCTGCAGCAAGGATGGGAGATGAGCAAGAGGATGGGGAAGCCTCAGGGAGAATGTTTTTAGGACTCAAAGCAGCTGTAGCTTTTCAAGCAGGGTTGTGAGATATGGCTAATCTTCTTTTGAGCTTCTCCAAGCTCAACTCAAGAGGGAATTATTTGGAAGTGTTGATGCTGTAAGGTCTATTTTGCTCATCATTTGACAGAGATGATATCAGGATTTATTTATTAAGTAATTTTGTACCACTTCCGAGTTGATTTGCTTTAGGACAGGACACCTGGTGGGAAGGGCTTAGGATTTGATTTCTCCTGGTGAAATAAACTTCCACGTCCTGCAGGGTCAGAAATCACATACATGAACAGTGCTGCCTAGGACTTTCAACTCCTCTCTTTGAGCTGAAAGGCCAAGAAAAAACATGCACATGTGTGTGGGAGGCTGAGAGGATTTAGCAGAGACAGGTTTGAGCTCTATAAAGGTGAGGACATCCAGGGACTTTCTTGCCAAGGCAGCTACCAGCTCTTGCTCAGTCAAGTCAGAAAGAATTGCTAGATGACAGTGGCCTTTTCTGCTGCAGGAAAAGAACGTTTCCCTGTTTATTGCTCTCCCTTTTTCACAAAGCAGAAGCCAGGTCAATTAGTTGGAGGAGGCTGGAAGCCTGCTGGGAAATCTGCAAAGCTAAAACCAGTGTTAAGAGAGTACTTAGATGAATTGCTGAATCTGTGCTCCTTAACATGTAACAAAAATGCTTAAGCATGAGTTTAGGCATGATAAGCTTAAGGGACTTGTTAAATTACATAAACTCTAGGGCTGCACAAGCACTCTTTTTCTCTTTGGAACAAAGATGACTATGAAGATACCAAGTAGACAGTGTTACTGAAATTCATTTTTTGCTTAGTTGTATCAATCATACTATTTCTTGACATGAAAAACAGCAAGACATTTCAGGACCTTTTTGTTTATATTTCTCACACTTCAGAGGCTCAACATGGAAGTAAAATTTTGCCTTTTGAAGAAAAGTATGTGAACAAAAAGAGACAAAAATCCACAGTCAGGATTTTCAGAAAGTCTTTTGAGGACAGCATAGACCTAATGACAGGCTCAAAGGTTTTCAATTTCCACTATAATTTTTCAGATGGAGGAAATATGATTAGTTCAGAGATGACTGAAGTCCCAACATTATTGCATTATTATTTCACCTAATACAAATCCAAGATCCTTGTAATCTTCTTCTATCCCTTTCCTCAACAAACAGGAAAAGCAGACAGGTGTGGTTGAGATCTGCAGTTATGAGCAGACACAGAGCAGCAGGGTTGGAAATTCAGTAATTTGGTGTTTCTGCCAGCTGTTAGCATACAGTTATATGCAGTGCAACAATCCCATGCTTTTCCCCCTTTCCTGGGAGGATGTATCCTCATCTGACTGAGTGGCTGGATCAGTGCATTGTTGCCCAGGATACTTTACAGGTGAATTGTTCTACCTGCTGCTGTGCTTCTGGGGGATGAATCAAACATCCCCCAGATGTCCCAGGAGTCCCTTGCCTGGCTGGACCAGTCTCCAGGAGGGAGCTGTAAAAAAGCACCTTGTTTTCAGGCCAGCAGATGCAGCAAATGAGGCATTCACTGGATGATGACAAAGCTGAAAGGATCACTATGGACAGACCATTGGGAAAGTTGACAGGTTCAGCTGGACCCTTAACATGAGAATCCTGACAACACTGGATTGCACCTAACTTCTGGGGCTATTCAAACCAAACCAACACAACCAAACAAACAGAAAGTATGCAAAAGAATTCTTACTAAAGCAAGAAAAAGAGTCAACAGAAGTTGTTTACCAAAACAGAGTGAAACAGTTTCTAAACAAAATGAAACAGCAAGATGTTTGTGCATATATTCCAAGATGTTCCCTTGTGTGCTCATTTCTCTTGCAGCCTCACCTCTGCTGCTTAGATGATGACACATGATCTTATCAGGAAAGAGGATCACATACCTGTTGAAATCCACCATTAAAATATCTTCACTGTGATATATTACTGTTCTGAAGGCAAAGATATACTATGACAGCTGTGCTGTCATTTTTATCTTAAAAATAAATAAAACTTTTATGGAGTAATATTTATATGTTTGCAATTTTATCTTAATTCAGTTACCTGCAGTACAGAAAAACCCTGTGCCCTCCATGTTATGCACAAGGAGTGATGACTTACGTACTCATGATGAGAAGAGACATTTGTCTCTTTTATTTCCCAATAAGCTCATAAAATTGCAGATATTTTGGTCTGCCTGCTAAGCCCCTATGTAAAGACATGTGTGGATATTTGTTTTTTAGAGTTGACTTAGTAATTGGAAACAAATCATTTATTTAACACGTTTTCCTTCAGCTGAATCTACAAAGAAATGCAGCATAATGGGGAAAGAAGCTTTGTGCCTCCCAACACCGAGAACCCTTGAGTAGGATTGATGGAAAAGTTGTCAGAAAGTAATTTCTGAAGAAAGTGTCCTTATCAAAAATCAGGGAAATGAAACATGTTTTCTGTTTTTCTTTCATTCAATGAAAAACTTGAATGAATTGTTATTTTGTTTATTTTTTGAAAAAGCATCGGAACAGAGGACTGGGAAGCAAAACCAAACAATTCATTTTCAAAGGCTGGGGCAAGGAACTGTTGCACCAAGGAAGAGGGGACCCAGCTCAGTAGTGAAACTCCAGGTGAGCTGCAATATCCTGAAATTTTGGGACAGGATTTGGAGCCCTTTTGTACAGTTAACAACCTGCCAGCCACTGGTGAGAGATCCTCACACGTCTCTGATGGGGATATGACATTTGGCTTGGAGTACTGCTTCTCTCTGGTAAAACACAACCTCCCACAATACTAGGTTAATTATAGAACTGAGGAAGAATAATTTTGAGAAGTCACCTTACATCATTGGTGTGTAATGACAGAAATTTTTTTTTTTTGGACAGAAATCTAATGACAGCTATTGATTTACTTCTCAGCTCCAGTAGATAATTTTTTACTGAAAATTAGAACTTTCCATCTCACACCAACAAATATCTGCTGTTCTTTGATAACGGGGTCACCCTTCTGTTTCACTGCCAAAAACTGTTGCAGGAACTGTTGACTGTGTGGTCTTATCAAGTTGCTAAATGTGGAGCTCCACAGTGAGTGCACAGATAAATGTGACTGCTAATTCACTATCTCTGCTGGTTTTGAGCTTCCTTCATGCTGCCTTTACCTGGTCATGGTCCTTTTCATCTGAACAATATCAGTTCACTAGAGCAGGACAAAATTACATATCATATGTTTAGGAAGGAGCTTAGCATCGAGTGTGTTTTATGCATCTCACTGAAAGTTATTTGCCATGCACTCCATTGTCTGAAAAATTTATTTGGAATGATGATCATGATAATATCTCTTGGGGTGCATTTATCATTCATGCTTCTGAAGTGAGTCCTGTGGAAAACAAAAGTTGACATATCTGTTTCCCTGTTCAATTAGCAACATTAGCTGCTCTTAAAATATTAATCTTACAAGCTAAATTGCAAAAGAATTTGTGGAAAGAAGACATCAGAGTTACAGGGATGCAGGAATGCAAAATCTCTTTGCAATGGTGCTTTAATTCAGAGAGGAAATATTTTTAACAATAAGCATGCTGCAGTTATTTAATACTTCTTTTCTTGAGGTTACAAAGCATCTCATAATCCTCAAATCAGAGCTCATGTTCTCCTTAATGTTACAAGGCCACATAGAGACAAATGATTGATTCCAGATGGTTGGGAAGATCAGAAGAGTTAGAGAAAGTAAAATCTGTGCTCCTTGTCCATCAAACTCACTTTTCTTGCACTCCCTGTTCTATTTATTATTTGAAAATATACCTGCTCCCTCATTTCAACCTGTTCTTCATCCCTTCCAATTGTGGGACTTTCTGGACACCTATTCAGTTGACTTTGCAGAGGGTATTCAGGGACGTGGCTCCCTGTGTGGGACACAACTGGGACGTGTTGCCCACAGCTGGGATATCAAACATGAAGTTTGCTGCTCAGGATGTGGGGATTTCAGGATGTGGCACTTTGAAAACCAGATTGCTTATTTATAAGACCAAAAGTAGAAATACATTGCTTATATTAACACTGCTGTAAATTAGTTTCATTGTCTTAGGCATGGCTTGGATGTATCCTGTGAGTGCCAGATATGCAGGAGCTACTTGGACACACAGATCCAGCTTGTGGTTGGTAGCAGAGCTACATGATTCATGTGCTCTGAATTCCCATGCCTGTGTCTACTGGAAAGGAGCCACGGGCAGCATCAGCATTTGAAGACACAATGACAAAATTGAGATGGAATTACTGAACTTTGGGTACCATTCTCAGTTGCATTTGGTGGAAGCATGGCAATACTCAGGCTCCAGATGTGCTGAAAGCAATGTTTCAGTGCTGGCCCAGATGGTCACTTTGCCTCTTTTTATTCCTTCTTCTTTTAGCTGTTGTCTTACCAAGGAAAGTGCTGAGGGCAAGGAACATATTTTTAATCTGCATTTGCAAATGATCCAATAAGGGCATGGCTTATGAATGAGCCCTCGAGGCACTGCTGCAGTAACATAAGTGGTAAATAACAATAATTATGATAATAACGGAGATTGCATCTATTAGCAGAGACACTAATAGAGTTCTAATAAGAATCACAACTGGGTGATACTTTTTAATCAGAATTAATGACGTGTGTTGAAATACTTTGTAGCAGGCTGCCATTGATTCAGCAGCTGTGTATCTAACAGAATCACAGATTTTTCTCTAAGTACATTCAGTCCAAAGGCATTCAGTTAGGATATTGACAAGGAAATTATAAAAAGCTACACTTTCCTTTGGGAGAAAAATCTATCTATCTATCTATCTATCTATCTATCTATCTATCTATCTATCTATCTATCTATCATCCATCTGTCATCTTTTTATCTATTATCTATTTATTACTTAGTGCTAGAATGGATATGTGAATGTGTTATTTGCCACTAGAACCATCAGAAAACGCTGATATATGTGTTGCTTTTCCAAGTGTGTGCACATGTATCAAGCACAAAATATTTAGATATTTTACCACAATGTCATCTTCCTCCTAAAACACTGAAACATGGGTTACCTTGAAAGTGCTGCTAACAGAAGCCATACCTTAAGCAGATAACTGTCAAGATCTTATATGTCAAAGTAATTGCTTCTGATCAGTAAAAAATAGTTGTAATAAGTACAAGCCCCCATTTTACCACAAGCTGACCTACAGCTCATCACTTAGTACAAAGCTTAAGAGAGGGAGACCTCACAGCAGTATGGGAGTCAGGATTTCCTGTGTTCTCTGCTGAATGTCACTGCTCACTCACTCAGTAACCTGTCAGCACCCCACAGCACTGTGCAATTAAACAGCAGCAGCAGTGGAAGGGGGCAGACAAGTGACTGTCCATGGCTGATTCACCCTTCCTTCCTCAGGGAATCCCTGGTTTTGAATGGAGAGCACAAGGACAGAGCAACAGCAGCTCCTCCTCTCCACTGGCAGCTGGGCTGTCCCTGTGTGAGCCCCTGGTCTCTGGCAGGATTTCCCTCTCTGTGTGCTCACTGTCATCGATGGATCACAATGCCTCTCTGCTGTGTCTCTGCTAATGAGCAATCATGAGTTTCTTGATGTAAATCTCCTTGCATCCCTCCTTAATGATACTGAGTTTGTTATGATCATTGTTCTTCTGACATCCCATCTATTGTGGTACCATTTATTTAGTGAGGGCTTTTTTAAAAAAAAAGAAAAAAGAAAAGAAAATAATTATTCCACTCTGTTCTTGTTCCAGATGGCTTCTATAATTAGTTTAATACTTTTGCAGATGTTGTATGAAAACTTCAGGATGTGAGCCAACAATGGGGAGATGAAGCTAATGAAAGTGAGTTTTCAGCTGATTATTCACAATGTGGAAATAAATATATTCTTTGTGTCAACTCAGTGCAATGCAGAATGCAAGGCATGTATCTGGAGCATTTGATTGCACCAAATGGTGTGTGTTGTGTCACAGTCTCTGGTTTCAAGTCATGTCCCATGTTTCAATGGGCAGGAGGCAGGGAAAGGCCATCATCCTTTCTGCTCAAAATACCAGGGTACCATGTTCAAGAACAAAAGTGAAGACTCCTTAACTGTCAAACATTTTTCAGCCTTACCTGGATCACTTCTCTCCCTGTTCCAGTCCCCAGAAAGGAGGATGTCCCTGCTTGGCTTTCATGTCTGCTTCCTTATACTTCACTGCTTTTACAACAGCTGCACCACAGAAACAGACATCCTGCCCTCCGTTCATATGGTAATGAGATGATCATATATTTGCTAATTTTTTGGGATGGCAGTTATTTCATTAAGGGCAATTATTCATTCCCCTTTTGAATTTAGATTGCAATTAAAAAAAAAAGAAAAGGAAAGAAAAAAAAAAAGAGACTTGAGAGAACCTCTCTTGCATCGGAAAACAGTGTTTCCCTCTGCAGAATGCCAGTACCCATTTATAAGCCCTCCTGGATAGGTTTCAATGTTAATATCCTTGGCTGAAAATGCTTAGTGATTAATAGCATTGACTGGCTAGTTAAATACACGATCAACCTGGGAGCAGTCATGCTTCTCAAGTAACAACAGTAATTGACAGAATGTTCAGCAAATAAAACTAGTTTAATGCTGTACTAATATATAATTAAAATATCTGTAACTCTCTCTCCCAGTGGGGATACAATGCTGCCACAGAAATGCCAAGCGTTTCAGCTGAAGAAAAGGTACCAGGTTTAAAAAGCCTGTTTTTCCTTTGTAAAGCCTCCCTCCCCCTCCACCCCATAAATAGCCAGGGTGGTAATTTAGTATTCAGAGGTGCCAGCAAACACAAGACCATTCCAGTTTACAGTGGCTCCCACACATTGTGCCTGCAGACAGGAGGCGATGTATTTTTAAAGAGCTGCTTATTGGCGTCCTCCCTTTCTGCCTGAAACGTATCCCACCTACAGCTCGGGAACATGAATTATTTACTGCCAGCAAAAAGTGGGGGCGTTTAGCCATGGCACCCTGATGGTGTAAGAGAGCTCAGCCTGTCCTGTGCCCCTGCTGTCCCTCCCCTGGGCTGGCTGTCCGTGCCCCACAGTGCAGGGATGCTCCTGCTCCTATGGGAGGCATTGGCTTAATGCTCTCCTGATTTATGGTCCTGTCTGTAATCTGCCCCCACCCTTCCCAGGCACGTCCTAGAAGGGATTTACTGACAAGGCACATTCTAATAGCGCACACATCTTGAGCTTCCAGAGCTCTGCAGCGTTGTTGTCCAGATCTTTCACCATCCCTGGAAACAGGAGCAGAGAGGAGACATGAACCCTGTGTCTGTGCATTACACTGAGCTGCCTGGCACAGCACTGTGATAATCTCCTTTCTCCTTCCATTGGCAACACATCTCCACTTACAGCAGAATTACGACGTGTGGCTCCCCCAGCATTGCTGGCTCTGCAGCAGATATTAATCAATGTGTGCTATCCATTGAACTATTTGTTTTTCCCAGATATGTTATTAACCTTCTTTCCATCAATCCAGCAAGGGCCAGAACTGTTTGGAAGTATGTGTGTGTTCACTGCTTTCACAAAGGGTATAGTAAAAAAATTAAAACTCTATAAAACATCAGGTCAGACTCACACCGGTGTAATTCTTCTGCAGCTTGTGAAAAGACCAAAGGAGGGCTGGAGTCCAGCTCTCTCTACAGAAAAGCAATAAATATGTGCTGAATTTTGGATCTCTGTTAGAACTAGAGAAAAAAGAAGAAATAAAACAATTACCTTTATTAATTAAAGAAGCTTACAGAACAAAACCATAACCAGAAATAAAACAATGGTAGCACAGGACTATTCATAGTAATATTCTGTACTATGGAAGTAGAGGAACCAGGAGCAAGAAACGGGAGTATCTGAAATCTAAGTGCTGTGCAAAAATAGAATGAAGCATGAGTCCTGTCCTAAAGACTTCATAGTCTTTGAGCAGAAAAAGAGGGATTTTTCTCATTTTTTTTTCAAATTAAGAAACATGATTAGGATGAAGTGACTTATTAAAAGTTAGACAGAGAGTCTGTAAGATGCCCATGAATTTTCTCCAAGTGTTGGGAATTGTCTGCTTTTATAAAAGATTGGCCCCTCTTTCTCTTTGTTGGATAAAATACAGTCTCCATCAGAAATAGCTCTCAGCTCCTCAACTGGAGAGGACACAGAGGAATGCAATGAAGATAAATTGTTGTAATAATGGAAATTGAGAAATTTGATTGATTTTATACAGTGATAATCTCATTAAGGCTTTAGGTTACTATTAAATCTTTATATTGTACAAAAAGAGAAAAAAATAGTAATATATATATGCTCACAAATACATGAAAATAAATCAGAATTGCAAAATATTCTCCATTTAATAGAAATTTCTGTCTCAAAACAACTCCTTTCTTCTCTTTTTGTTATCATCATTCCCTGGCTGCTGCTTGGGTGCTTTGTGCAGCACCGTTACAGAGCTGACACCTGTTGTGATGCCTCTGTTCCTATAAACAGCCTATCTTTAGTACCAGGCAGTGCCTGTTTTTTTCTCATGTGGATGTTCATGTTGTTGTTTTCCACTGGTTTTACTTTTTAAGTTGGAAAAAGGCAAAACCCAGAAAAGGTAATCAGAGAACTTTGCAGCCATTTTGCAGAGTAACATGATCATGAATGTGCTGGATCTGGTGCTGAGAGGGCAAAGCTGTAGACCCAAGTGTGAAAGTGATATTGGAACTTTTCTTCTCAGAAAATTTTTCTTCATGATCCAAATTAAAATAATGAGCACAGAAAAGCTTTAAGGGAACATCACACCAAGACACTGATGTAGCAATGCCTTTCATGAGTTCAGAGCGTGGTTAAAGCAAATTCTTTAGGTTTTTGGCTGTAGATCTAATGCTTCCTGACTCCCCAGCCCAGACCCATTGCTTTTAAACAGTCCTCTGGAGTTTTCTTGATGACAATCTTCTGAGGCTGACAAATCCTTTGTGCACTTGCACACGCTGATCTGCTCATTTGTATCTGCTTTCCTAGAATCCCAGCATGGTTTTGGTTGGATGGCACCTTAAAAATCATCTTTTTCCCACTCCACACTGCCGCAGGCAGGGACACCTTCCACTAACTGAGGTTGCTCTAGTTAAGATCTCAGTGAAAATTGGCTATTTATCATTTTCATGGGCTGGCAGCAGGGACCTTTCACTTGCCACCATCATCAAGATGAGGAGTCATCCCAGAGCAATTTGCTGCAGGTATTTGTGGAATTGCTGCAAGCTTGAGAACAAAAATAAAAATATGATGGCAGGTGAAAATAGCAAGGCTGATCACTGTCACTCACCTTTAAGTGTGACTAACTGTGGAAGTTTTGTCTGAAAATCCTCCCATTGGCTCAGTATCACCTTCCTGATGAAATCTGATGTACGATACTCAAGTGTTGGTGATCCTCTTCAATGTAATTTTAGGCCCAGCGTACAGCCCTGCAAAGCCTCTGATTTTCTAGCACTAACTGCAGAGTACACTACCTCTTTAGACAGATATTTTGGGCACTAAAATCCTTAATGCTCCTCACTTGTACAAAGCATTCTTCAACCACCAGATAAGAATTGATTGTAAGGCAGATCCACAACATGCCATTAGTGATTTGTCCTGGAATATCTGAATGGTTGAATCACTTTCAATGGTGCAAGAGAACTTGGCTAACAGGTTAGGTCAATGCTGATCCTAAACCTTGAGGTAAGCAGCATTCATGTCTGAATTTCATGCCTTCAATATTGACTTTATGGGCCATATGATGGTTCCTGTAATGCATTATTCTCTCTTTCACTTTGGACTTGTTCTACACTCAATGGCTTAATGCTTTTGAGTTGGCACTTTCAGCAGAGGTGACTGCATTTCTTTTCACATGGCTCATGAACAGATAATCAGAGCCCTGAATAATACAGCTCATGTTCTATAGGCATGAACTTTCTGAGGGAAAAAGGCTGTGGCATGTTAAACAGCTTTTAGGGATAGTTTCTTTTAATGTGTTCTAAGAGTGATCTGCACAACCACAGAACTGTTTTTTAAAATTATATATATGTATAATTCACCTGAATAAAAAGCCTTTAAAATTGATGAGCAAGTGTATATGGACCTACATGTGGCAAATGGCCTCCAGAATCAAACTAAAATCTAAGGTTCAGTACATTCAGATCAAAAATGGATGTCCTGCTACTGCTTTGGCTCAAGGTACATCAATTCCCTGTCTCATCTGTGATAAAAATATCAGAATTAGGACATGATTTAACATCTGTAACTACTACAAAATTGTGCATTGTGGTGCTTTTAATGTTATGAGCATGAGATCTCCATAAGACCTTCTGCTCAGATAATAGATAGAGTCAAACTTTCTACCAGAGGAAAGTCAGCAGACCAAAATGACACAGCCCTAAAGAGAAACTAAGAATAGAAAAAGCAACATGGTTTTCCACTCATCTGAATTCAGCAGAGGAGATGAATGAGCAAATGCAGGGACCTTAAAAAAAGGAGCAAAGTTCTGGTATTTGGGAGTTTTACATTTATGAGAAGGTTGTTTCAGAACCTAGGAGAGAGATTTGGTCATGGACCAATTAAAGGCTGAAGCCTGAAAACTGTTTAGTGTTATGCATAATTACTTTTCCAACTATATCAGGAAATTATTTAAATGCAAATTAAACTATGCTGCCAGAAGGTAGATGTATAGCACTGAATAGAGCTGTTTTAGAAAACAATGTAATTTTAGGAAAATTACCTCCCTTGTCCTGAAGAAAAAGCAACTGCTGTGGAATTAGTGGTACAAATAATGTATTGGTAAGATCAGTTAAACATTTTTATTCTCCAGGACCTGAGCTGCTATAAAACTCAGAAAATGAGTCCAGAGGTTACCTAAGTAAGTCTGAAAGGAGACTTTTGAAGTGAAACAATTTCCCTGGATTTTTTGTAAAACACGACATATGCAAGTTAACTCCAGCTGGTTGGGAGGGTGGGTGGAAAGCTGGGAAGGTTTTAAAGTATAAAACTGTCTTCTTTTGGTTCCCAAAATGAGAGGTTTTGTACATTTAGCCAGCTTGGTCTAACTTTGCAGCAACCCTCTGAAGCTGCTTGCCTTTTTAACTGGGGGATTCCTAGAAACCACCGAGGTCTCACAGCGCACCTCTGAGCCACGTCACAAAAGCCACAGGAGGTGCTTCTAGGACCTTCAAAGGGAGAAAAAGGGAAAAAAAACCACATGAAAACAAGAAATTAACTCAGATTGATGTAGAGGGAATACCACAGCATACTGTGGAGAAGTAATTTGTTTGGCTTTCATGAGAGGACTGAACTCTATTGACATTCCCTTTCCATCCATCAAGGTTTACTGCAGGGTCATTGCAGGCCATACCACTGGTCCAGAAAGAGTCAGGCTTGTGTGAGGAGTCCAGGAATTTAACAGTTCTTGTGGTACATCCAGACCTTCCTTTGCTTTCCATGGGGATGTTAAAAAAAAAAAAAAAAAGTTTTATGATAAATTGACACATTTAAGGGATCAAGAGAAAGAAATTCTGGCTGGTTTGCTCAGCCTGATTTTTTACCATCTTATAGTGCACATGATCAAGTAACTCAATGTTACAAAGTGAGCTTTACTCCTTCAAACAGGCTTGTGAAAGAAAAAGCCAAACCATTAAGCAGAAATAGTGGCAGCATGTGTGGAGAGGGTGTGCTGTTAGGTCCTGTCCTGTTGGCCTTTCTGTCAGTCCTGCTTGGTAACAGCTCAGATGCAAGTTTCCAGAATCTATCATCAACAGCAAAATCTGAAAAATATTTTGAATCCCTGGTGCATACAGGTCCTCCTTAAATTAAAAAAAAAACCAAAAATACAACAAAAGCAAGCAAACAAACAACAACAAAAAAAACCCCAACAAAACCCCTCCCAAAGAACCAACAAAACAAAACAAACCCCAAAAAACCCAAAAACAAAATAACAAAAAAGGCAAAAAGAACCAACTCAAACCAAACCTACACTTTCCAAAAGGAACACTGGAAGCTGCTATCCCCACAGCCCTCCTGATGATGCACAGAAAAAGGGGACATAGTGACAAAACAAATGAAATCTTCCCTGTGGACTGTCCCATGGACTCCAGAGCACAGTAAGTTTCCAGGACAGCAGGTGATTTAACACAGCATCTGACACACCTGCCCTTAATGTCTAGGGGTCCCTCACAGGTACAGGATGTGGGCAGGGAGCCCAGATCCTATCTGCTCAGAAATTCTGAGATACAGCTCCTAGGAAAAGGGAATTCAATTGGCTGTAGGAATAACACAAGGCAGGAAACAGCAAGGCAAAATCAGATGGAGATCTTGCTGAGGATTGGCATTTCCACCAGTGTAAGGGAGCCATCAGGAACCCCAGTGACAAGAGAAAGGGAGAGCAATTTTGTTATGTTGATAGCACCCAGCAAGGACCTCTTGGGCAGGGAATATGTGCACCCTTGTGCAAATACATATGGCCAAATATTTCTCTGGGTGCATCATAAAGCACATAGTCCCAGGCATTTCCCACACCTCCCTAGGAACCTGCTGTGACAGCTGCTGGAGGACAAATGCCAGTAGCAATCAGCATCTGGTTAGCAATGTTTCAACAACTGTTTGCCCAAGGAAAAGTTCCCCTCTTGCCTGTGGTGCCAAAAGGGAGAGGGTGTCTGGAATGTCAGTGTGCCTTGCACAATGTAGGGGATTGAGGACCAATATCCCATCTCTTCCCTTCTTATTTCCCCATTTCCAGCAGCCTGCACCTCTGTGTCCTGGCATGGGGGTGTTAAGAAGGTGTGGGACAGTGTTGAGCTTTGGGTGTGCTTGGAAAGCTTCCTGTCCCTTATTCCCATGGCTTTTGAAAGCCTCTTGAAATAATTCCTGCTGAAAGCCTCTTGCAGGCTCACTGTGTTAAGAATGTCTTTACTGAGGGCACTCAAACCCATCGTAAAGACAAAAGCCATAAATGTTGATCAGGTTACATTGGCCAGGTGTGCACCACATGCAAAGGGCCCTACTGGAAATAAAAGTTTAAATCACTATATTGCAGATACAGCAGTCTTGTGGTGTGCTGAGGCCTCTTTATGTCACCCTGGCAGCAGAAAGAGGTTTTAAACCATTATTTTGCCTAAAGAGCCTCCTTGAATAGGCCACAAGAACATGTCTGCTTATTCATAGTTGAAATTAAACTGCTTAACAGTAAGGATTTTGCTTTCCAGAGCCTGTGGGAAGTACAGGGTGAGACAGAGCTTCTCCACAGGAGTGTGTATGTGCTGCTGGAGGGCAGGAGAGGATGCTGCTGCACCATGGGGCAGACTGTTTCACATAAGCATTGCTCTTCCCTCTTTCTCCTGAAAGATTGTTCTAAAAATGAGACCTTCATATCCTCTGAGAACAGTTATGTGGGAAATAAAAGATAATGTGAAGGCACAGGAACATTCAGCAAAAGTCTGTCAGCAATTTGGTCAGGGAAACACTGAAACAGGAATCAAGCTCCCAATGAAATGATGACTTCTGTTGATAAATCAGCTCCTGTTGAAGGTTTTTGACAGTTTGGCCCTGGATGCGGTTCTCACAAGATTTTTGTTGTTTTGGCATGTCTCTCTGGCCTGAAAGAATTGGCAGAGGAAGGTCATGTTTACCTAGCAATATATAATTTATATTACTTGAATTTGAGGAGGACTCTTTTGATATGAAATATGGATTACACTGCAAAGTCTGACAAGCTGTCACAATGGAGGAAGGGACCCTTTGTTTAGCTCTGGGAAAAGTACAGCAGGATGGTGATAAACAAAAGATGTGTGCTGCCTTGGGAGGAAGCTACACAGAGCATTTCAAATGTGTGCCCAAGGCTGTTACAGATGAGCAGAAATCTTTCTGCCTACACAACCAGGACACCTTGGTACCTCCAAGGTCCTCTTCAACCCCCACCTGTTAAGTTCCTGGCTTTGTTTTTGCACTGCTCAGGTATCTGCTTTTAGGCTGCTCATTTAGGAGAGAGTAGAAAAGCTGCCAGAGCATCCTCACCGTGGTGGAATATGTATCTTGGGAAAAGCTATGATTCAGCTTTCTTGGCATCTTCTTTCTTTGCAAGTAACAAGAACGAGAGGACTTGGAAGCTCAGGCAGCCCTTTGCACTTAGCCAGGCACAGGAAGTGAGAGGTGTTCATTTACTGATAGCTGATAGTGTATGAAGGTCAGGTCTGGGGTAGTATCCACACTGTACACACTATTTTGGTGAAGTTATTCCCACTATTGCTTAATCAGGAAAGATATTCTTTAATGACCTCCACATATGAGAGGAAAAAAAGTTTAGAAAAACTCAGAGAAATTAAAAGCTTCATTAAAATATGAAACCTTTGATTTCAGGCTATAATATGAGACATTTTGTGCCTTCAAATTAAGTGTTCCAATATTCTCTAAGCAGAATATGCTTACAGCTGGAACTGTCTTCAAGATTATAATGGACTGGATTAGCAGCGTTTCAGATGTGCACCTCAAAGCAAAACTGAGATTTTGCATCCCAAAGGCTAATAAGAGCTGAAGATGCTCTGCTTCTGGCTGTCAGCATTGGCAGCTGCTTAGAAAGCTGAAGGACATAGGTGAAAGAGCTATAGAAAATTTGGAGAAGAAAATATAAATGATGGTGCTTCTCTGGAGTTAGATGGCCAAGTATAAATGCCCATAAACACCCTGAGTGTTCAGGAACAACCTGAGGCAGTCACTATCCATTGGGGAGCAATCCCAAAAAGATGCCTTTTTTTCCAGCTGAACCATTCATCTGTACAGCCTAAGGCATCCCTCAATATTTACCCAAAGGGCAAAGGGAGAAGATGAGCTTGGTTTTCAGCCAAATCTCAGCTTTCGAAAGTAGCTTTTACCTGCCTAAATGAAATCTAATTGCACATGGTTGTAGCTTTTGCTTTTACACCCTGCCCTAAAATATTGAATAGCAGCATGCTAGGTAATTAAATATCTGTCATGCCTTTTCCCAGGTCTTACAATGCTTTGGGGATATATATGATGCATGATTTGTACAACCAGTTAGTAAAAACTTTGTAAAGCACTTTGGGATTCATCTGAATGAAAGGTATGACCATAAATGTAAGATCATTCTCATTATCATTAATATTATTTTATGAGGGACCTTATCAAAAGCATTTTGAAAAGCCAAGTAAATTATATCTACCAGGTCACCTTTAAGTACTATTTTATTAACTTTTCAGGTGAGGAATTGCTTTGAAGGAACAATATTTCCTTATGGTGACTGAAGTGGGTTTTCTCCATATTGTCATTTATTTGCCTTCATTATGGTGACATTATGGAGTACAGCTGAGGTCAACGGCATCTTGTGCTTAAGGCTGCACAAACATGAATGGAAAGAACTGTGACATTTTAGGAACCTTGAAATAAAAACTAATAAAAAATGTAAATAAACATTCTGGTTTTGTCCATGCTGAGGTCCTTGTGTGTCCATGCTTGTGTCCTGTGTGGCACCAGCTGGATGGTGGCTGCTCCCAGCTGGGGTGTGTGAGCCAGCCCAGGGAGCCTGTGCCATTCCTGCAGTGCCAGCTCTGCCTGGATGGCAGCATTTCCACGGGCACTGCTCCTGCAGGAGCTCCCAGGGAGTTCTCCCCCTCTTTTGTTACACAACAGGAGCCACCACTGAATCCTTCCATTTGTTTTCAAGGGGGATTTCACCCCCTAAGGCGAGCAGGGCACCTTATTTGACAGGTTCACTATTGTGTGGTTTGTTTTCTCTACAGCCTGGGCTGGGAACCAGCTGCTCTGGGTGATTTACTGCCCCAATGAGCTCCCCTCCACATAACTCCTTCCTCAGGTCCTGTTCACCTTCCACAGTGTTAAAGTAAATCACTGCTGAAGTCACTCTCTAATTTCCCACAGAAAGTGGCAGAGACAAGGAATCTCTTTAGTTACATCCATACAAATAACTCAGGCCAAGGTTTTATTCCTGCTTCAGCATCCTTTGATTTTCAGCCTTCCCCTCTCCCCTCAAAGATAGAGGGCTGTGCAGTAGAAATGCCTGCTTTAGCAGATCTGACAGCAAGTAACCATGGAGAGTGGTGTCTTCCAGCAGATACATATATTTGAGTTAATTAGGTACAATAAAGCTGTCACATAACAACAGCGCTTTCTAAGTTTCACTCATTATATGCCTGGTTGGGGGTTTAATTTTTTTCTTCTCTACTGCATCACAAATACCTTGATTTTTTTTTTTAATAGACCTATATCTCTATGTCCCTTTCCTTTGTAGCTTCTCTGCATTTACTTCACCCTCTCTTCTCTTTAGTCCTATCTCCTTTTAATTTTTAAAAGAATGTTTATTTTCAATAAACCCTGCTCAGCCGTGCAAATTTCATTCTTCCTGTTCTTATTTTCAGATCAAAGGTCCAACCACCATCTGCTTCTCTAGCACAGATTCTTAAATAGCCTCCAGACTGATTACATTAGCCAAACTCACCCTTGGTACAACTCCTGGGGCTGCTAGAAGAGTTACTCTAGGAACAAATTTGTTCTAAGTTGTTAAAGAGTTTCACTATGCCCTTGAGCCTTCTGTTAATAATTTTTTTCATAGTTTTAAAATCTGGCCTTTTAAAGTTCACCCTCACTGCATTACCCCTAGGAGAGTAACCTTCTATTATGATATCAAACCTAATTGCACAGTGATTATGATTACCCAGTGGATTTCTTACTCTCACCTCCCTTAACTCCTGTGCATAATTTAGCACAGAGTCGAGATTTAGTCCCTCCAACAAAGGACTCCTCTGAAAAGCAGTCTTTAAATAATATCAATTAATTGGCTTTTCATACCATGGGCTTTTCAAGTGATAGGAGCAGAGGCGTGGAAGTCAGAGCTCTTCCACTCCTGACTCAGTGCCCTCCAAAGGGTCAAGCTGCATTGTCCCAGGGGTGGTCCCCAGAGTGACACAATCAGGGAATGGCCTGGCCTTGTGCTGTTCCCGGGGGTCTCTGCATCCACGTGGCCTTAGCCCCTGCAGAATGGTGGCAGGGAGGCAGAGGAACTCCTCTAAAAGCCAGAAAAGCGAAAAAGTGTAAGGTTTGGAAATTAAAAGCTCTCTATGTGATAATGGGCAGAGGGTAAGAGAAAGGAGGGAGGTTGTTCAGGGGGTTCAGGGCGCTTTTGGGATGGGTATTTGGTGACTGCAGTTCTTGCAGCACATGGACAATATGCATTAATATAGCTGCACACTCCACTGAAGCCTCTTGGACCCTGCCCTCACTCTCCTGTTCTTCCCACAACTCTTTATAAGGAGCTTGGTGGCAGACCAGATCATCTGTTTGGTGGTTTCCATGAACTGAGACAAAAGTGAACAATCTGTGAGGAGCATGTTGCCAATTTTTGAATGTAACAGCTCCTGGTGACTGCACTGGGTCATTATGAAAATGTTTCCCCTTCAAGGGCTCCTGGAAAATGAGTGGAAACATTTAGGGCTGAAGACAGAAGTAAATATTCTGGTCTTTTTAGGTTTCTGAGTGGTAATACTTTAGCTGAGTTTCAGTCACCCCTTTTATAAATAGTGGTTACTAGAAAATGCAATTCACAGAACAAAAAAAATTTAACACTCCTTTTCTTTTTTGAAAAAGCTGTGGTCACTGCAAAGAAATGAAGGAAATAAGAACTAGCTCATAAAGATTAATTCATCACAGAAGAAATTCCCTCTGTGAGAGGTAAAGTGTAGCAGGTTCCTAACTACTTGTGATAAACGCAAATGAATATTTTCTGTTTGCCCTAGTGACTGCTAATATACATATTTATCTTAATGCATTTGGAAAAAAAATGTAACTAAAATAAAATAAAGCTCAATGGCTTGTTCTAAATGGATTCCCAACGTTGGCAGAAAAAGATGTACAAGGCACTTTGCTAAACACTTTTTGAGTGTAGAGCAGCACTGCTGAAAATAACATAATGGGCTATTGCCTTTCAGCTTTGCAATTGTGGCTGCATGGTGCTGTTGGGAAATCTGCTTTATGTGTGAGCAGAGGCTGGTGCTGATCCTGGGCCAAGCAGTAGCTGTGCTTGGATTGATACCAACCCCATTGTTTCCTGCTTTTCACCTGTCCCTGATGCGAAGTCCTCCCTGCTGATGGTTCATGATTTTCTTAGAGATGGGAGGTGGCATGACAAGCTAAAGCACTCACAGAAACATTTGGAAGCTGCAGGCTTTTACTTTTACATGGATCTGACATGCCACTTGAGTGCCCTCTCTCCTGTCTCTGGCTGACAGCTCAATATCACCCTGGTCATTTTCTGTGGTTGTTGTTTGCAGCACTCTGCTTTCAAGAGGTGGTCATGCAAGCATTTGGATTTGTTCAGACAATCACATCAGCCTCTCAGTGGCCACTCAAGCTTTCTCTGTGCTCCTTTTCCTTTTGAATCATCTGTTCACCAAGATGCATCCTGTGCATTTACACAAGGACCTTAGGCACAAATCAGCTGGGATTTCATCTCTGATACATCAAGAAAACACATTCTTGTCTTTAAGGACGTGTGTTGTAGAATGCTATGCAATAAACATAGGAATAAAAATCACAGAGTCATTTAAGTCCAGAGTGAAAAAAAAAATCCCACTGATTTACTCTGCCTAAAGGCTTCCTCTCTCTGCAGTGGATGTTTTTATTAGTGCTAGATGCATAGAGAAATTGAAAAGAGAAATCCAGCCTGGCACCATCAGATTAAGTCTTCGTCTCACTATGCTCGAAGCATGCTTACCACCAGCATCTACAAGTGCAGGATGATATGAAAATAAATATATAGCAGACAGGCATCCACAGTGAGCCACATCCACCCTGCCCATCCTGCCAGGCTGCTCCAGGCTCTGTAGGAGATGGGTACATGTCCATTAGATGGACTGGGATTACATGGGTCTGTGACCAGATTGTACTAAGGGGTGAGCTATGTTACCATTAGGTAGCTAATGCATTCCTTGAAAATCTTCCTTTCCTGGAGTAAGTCTAGCTAAACCAAATCAACTGAAGAGCTTTCAATGACTTAAGAGTGTATCCAGTCTATGCAGTGGGGGATAATTTGTACAATCAGTGGAACAGAGGGCAGAACTGTGTCTGAACCTGGAAGCCAAAGGCAATAATAACTAATGTGTATCCATAAAAAATTCATGGGGAATTTCATCTTGGGCAAAAGAGAATGAATAACTATGTTGATTAAGTATTAAAAGTTCATTTTATTTTTAGAAGTACTCAGAAAATTGAAAACATCTGGGAACATTATGCAATTCTTTTTACGTAATAGCTTCCATTTACATTTCATCAGTGCCATCAGTTTAACCCTGACCTGTAAAGAGTCAACCCACAAGATCCAGTCTTCTTTCTTGCTGGGTTGCAAGAAGTGACTGAATTCAGGCCCCTCTCCCTCTGCGGAAAAAGCCTCATGTGTATAAATTATGGTCTGTTGGAACATAGTGCCCAAACCTTTCTATACATCTGACTTTCACCATCCTCTAGCAAAGCTGCATATCCCACTGTACCAAGTTTGAGTTGGGAATGGCAGGAAAATGTCTTAATCTGTTCACTCTATTAAAATGTTAAATCCCTGTGAATTTGCCCTGGGACACCCCATAGGATTAGATGTGTCCCCTGTTAAATCACAAGCAAGATGTTCTCGGAGAAAGCTTAGCTCTCCAAAGATATTTTGATAGGTCATGACAGAGGTTGGCATCTTGAGGGTAGAAACTGAAGTGCCTTTAAGTGTCTACTGTCACTTCTGCAGTGACAAGCCCAGGTCTATTGATACTTAACTGCAAGATATTTTAGTCAGGATGTGCTGTGGTATTATTCTTTTAATTTTTCTTTAAGGAGGTGAAACACAGAGCTGTAGGTGCATTAACAGCATCAGACTGGGCATGTGGGGTTGTGTTTTCCCTGGGAGAAAACACCAGAGAGCAGCTGAGAGCAGGCAGAGGGGGTAATGTGGAGCTCCAACCCCTCCAAAGGTCTCTGGCAGAGGGTAGAGCAAAAGGACAGCAACTTTTTGGATCACCTTCCACCTCCAGCAAGTGTCCTTGCTTTGGCCCAGATTTCTGCAATTTCCATCAGGTACAAATACACCAAAGCAGATTTATTTTGTCCATCATTAAAAGGCTCATTTACAGTCAATTGCATCAGCTCTCAACATGGGGGTGACACCCTGTCCTACAGGGAGCTCTGTTCCACATCCTGTGGAGTAATCACCTCTCAAGGACAAGGCTCGTCATTTCCTCCCATGCAGAGCAGCTGCCAGCAGGAGGAACCTGGTTTCATTTGTGTGCATTTTCGAGACTGTGGCAGGAGATTAACTCATGTAGGATTTACCAGATGTCTCTCTATGGAGTGGGATGCTTTGAAGAGCAAAAGAGTTCTTCAGTCTATGCCTAACCAAAGGAATGAATCATACACCTGCACACTCGCATTTCTTTCAAGGACATGGTGCCCTGTGGAGGTGGGGGGTTCTTTTCTTGCCTGGAGAATCTCACATCATCACAGGCAGAATATTAGAGGAATGGAGAAGAGACAATGCACTGACTTTGCTTTATAGCCTGCCTCCTTCTTAGTCTCTCTGGCGGGTCAGATAAGCCCTGTCTAATCTTGCATTAAAAAGTTTCACCAGTGTCTGCTTTCTTTCTTTTTTTCCCTCTGTTTTAATGTCCCTTAACACTTGCTCAGCTAACATAAGTTCTTTCACCCTTTAAGTACTAGCAGAAATATGCTTCTCTGTCTGATTTCCAGTGAAAGGAAAGTAGAAGGCACACACTGAGAGATATCTGAATCAAAACAGAGGTTTCCTCGAAAGCCTAATTGCAGTGGGGGCAATTCAGCTGGTCACACTCATATTGCTGGCTTGGATGTTCCCAGTGAGCTGTGCTGAGTACCTGGCACAGGTAATTGTACAGGGACAGTGGCATTTTCAGGGTGTCTCAGGAGCTGAGGTGTAGAGTCCAGCTCAGCCAGTGCTGAGCAGTGTCTGGAGCTCGTGGTGACAGATGGGTTGGATGGGTAACAGGTCCTGGTCTTTCTCACTGCCTTCAAGGACTCTGATTGATTTGTCCAGCTTGCCATGATGAAGTCATTAATCTTTATGACACTTGCTGCAGCTCAGCCTCTGGCATGCCAGAGTAATTCTTTTTGTACCTGCCAACAGATGGGTCAGATAGCAGATATGCACTGCCTGGAAGTTGTGAACCTGATTTCTAAGAAAGGTGTGATAGGAAGCCACTACAAGGGACAGGTCAGGAGATGGCCTGCCTTTGGTACAGACTGGAAGCAAGCAGCTTGTTTCCTGTAGTGAAAGAAAGGAAGGCATGTACCGTGTTTTCAAGAGTTTATATAATTCCCATGACAAATCCAAGACAAATACCACTAATATTAAGCCTGTGTGTAATGGTTAAATGTTTAAATTACTGTCCACTGAAAATCTACCTTTTTTTTTTTTTTAATCATAGCTCTAACTCTGGAGAAATGAGAGTTCAAATGATTTAGCATAAATCATAGTAAAGTCCACTGCTAGCAAGGTTAGAGTTAGTAGATTATTGATCAGTGTAATGTTAAGTGGTAAATTAATTTTTCCCCATCAGCTCTCTTAATAGGTACTCGCTTTTTAAGATTTAGCAGAGCTTTGCATTGAATTAGCTCAGAGAGTTAAATAGTATGAACATCTGGGAAATTCAGCCCAGCTCACTATCAGAGCCCTCTGCATGCTGTTGTTCAGACACATTTTAAAGCTATTTTTTTCCTTTACCATTGAGACTGGTAATCCTTTGTTGAGAGTTGGGGCAGGTTTGCAAACAGTGAGATAAGAGGGCTGTATCTCCCTGTACCATCACCCACTGACACCTGTTTACACTTGACTGGTTTTCCAATTATACAGAATCTTTTCAGTGCTGTGATGGGGTGTCCCAGGAAGAGAATTGCCAGTAGTCTTGCTGCACCTGAGAAGATATCTGAATATGTGACGGCTTCTAGGAACTGATTGACTGAAGAGGTTCCCTACTCCATCACTACAAAACCCCTCAGACATTAAAACCATCCTTGAATTACTCTGCTCTGTTTGTATGACACAATATAATTTACAGCTTCCAGTTTTTTGGATGAGATCCCTTAAGCTTTTTCAGGCTCAGAAGAGGGAGTGAGGGTGACCTGGTTCCACACAGTGTAGTTGTGATGAAGATTTTGGCTTTTCTTTGAGGCCTCAGGACCTTGGTGCACACTTGACACACTGTTTCTGTTACATAGATTTGGTCTGGCTACCAAAGGTGGAGTTGGTGTCCAGCCTTGATCATCCACTGAAAGTGAGATCAGAGCTTGTAAGTCTGGTCTAGAATAAAATAATTTATTCCTTACACTAAAGTGTCAATAACTTGTCTCAATTTGCAAAGCCTTACTCTGTGCTGACTGATGCATTAGAACTGTGCATACACAGAGAACACTAAGGCACCCTGTAATTTCAAGAACTCACTTTGCATAGCAGTGGATGAATGTGAGATACATTAATGTGAAGAATCCATGGGAAATAACATGGGAAATCAGCAATGACCCTTGCTCAGCCAAATCTCAGAAAAATGTGTTATTTCCCCTTGGAGAATTTGTGAAATGAGAAATTTTTCCTTCTTTTAAGGCAAAATGAAAAAAATCAAACTCTTGATGTGTTTTTTTTTCCCATTGAACCAATAAGCTGTAAATAAATACATAAAAAGATAATTTCAAGCACTTCATTTTGAGCTCTTGACATTTTTCAATGTACTCTAAAACACAATTTTCAAAGCAATAAAACTTCATCCCTTCTCCCTTTACCACAAGTTTTCAAATTACGCTTTGCTGAGACCTCTTGCCTGGCTCTGTTAATAAGGAGATGTTAATTAGAAACCTTAGACTTATCCATCAGGCAGAGAGCAGCACTGTGCTGTGGTTTGCATGGGGTGGGTTTAGTTTCTTTCTTCAGTCTGTGGATGCCAGGACCCCTGGTCCAAGCTGGCACAACAACGTGAGCTGCAGATCCAAACACTTTTCTGATTGCCCTGGCTGGGACATGGGCTGCTGGTTTGTCATCACAGTTCTTCCTCCAGAGAGGTTTTCCTGGGAGGTGGCAACCACCCCTGGCTTATGTCCCTTTGTCACACAGGGCCTGGGATGACCCCTCTCCTGACCATCTGTTGGGGTGGGCCAGCAGAGCAGATTGTGAAACTCCCCTGCCCACGAGGCTCCCCTCCTGCTGCTGGCTCAGGGCACTACCACAGTTTGTCCCACAGATAAAAGTGGTGCCATTCAAGAGATACTCAGTGCTGTGATTTCTCAAAGGGTCTGACACCTTCTTTTGGTGACATGGAATTTTACTAATGCAAACTTTTACACACACACTCATACATGTACACATATACACATATTGCAGACAATATACATATATGTACTTAAAATTGGTGTTTGTGCTTCTATTTGTGTTCATTCACACACAGAAGAGAAAGGTTAATGGGTGTTTTGCAAAGACAGAGGACACTTGTTTGTTCACAAAGAAAGAAGAAGGAATCAATATGTTTGGGTTCGGGAAATGGATTATCTGTAAACATCCTGCACAAGACAAAAAAAGTTTCTATTTGATGTTGATGCTGCTGTGAGTCTGCTCTAAAGGTCAGTCCAATCAGACTATTTTGGCTGTAGCCAGCACAATGAAACACTGCATTCAATCTTTCAGAAATTTGCATGTATTTCTCTGCATGTTACTGCCTTAAAAGCAAGTTTACCATGTGGAAGTGGAAGCGGGCAGGTGCATGTGGTGTTTCTGAATAAAGATGAATATTTTTGTTTCAGCTTCCACTTATATCTTTCCTTTAAAGAGATTTTTTTTTTTATTATTTTTTTCCCTCTGGTTATTCCATTTTCAATATTGCAAGTTCCCAGACAATAAAAATCCACTCAACCCTAATTCAGGAGTAATGTAAGAGTTTTGGATCTGATATTTTTCATTTTTTAGACCCCACTGTATACATTAGGATGTTGAAAAATTTAGTGTGTGTGCACATGTGTGTTCTGTCAGTCCAAATTTAAACCCCATCTTCTGGTAATCCAGATGTCTATGCAAATAAACAGTGTTTGCACAGAGTAACTCCATTAGCAGACAGTAAGCGTTGGCTCAGATCTTGCTTCAAATAATAGTTAAGGGGAGCACAAGATGTGCTTGAGATTGCAGACAACCTTGCTTTCCATCCCAGGCTAATTTTGGAAATGATTTCCCAGAGTAATTTTAGATAAAGAGGTAAAGCCTTAAGCATTTTAAGAGAAGTGAAAAAAATCAATTATTGCTCAAAGGAATAGGAAAATTTTATTTTTCAAGATTTTTTTTTAGATTTCTGCCCTCCACAAGTAATAAAATTTATAAAGAAACAGTTGTTTAACGCCTCCCAAGTGAAAAAAAACCCAAAAAACTATACCTCACAGCAAAATTGTGGCTGTGAAACTATCACAAATATCACTGAAATATAGATGGACTGCAAATGGCCTTTTCCTGGTATCTTTTGCAATTTTGACAAATTCACCAGGTGTACCGAGCTGCAAGTGCATGGTGAGCATACATTTAGAAGTGACAGTGTTGTACATAAAATCAGCACTGTGTAAAAATCCTCCTGTTCCTTATTTGTACTTTTGAAATGCATGTAAAGGTGCTGCAGACTTTTAAGGCCCTATGCCGTGCAGCACTGTGATGTGGCCACAGAAGCCAAATAATTTGTTTCCATAAAACATATCCAGATGTTCGCCTTTTGGCAAGGATGGGAGCAAGCTGAAACAGCAGTGAAGTAAATTTTGTAAGTAATAAAAAGCCTAATACTTTGTTCCTTTCTTCAGTCCTGATAGTTTCATTATTTGTTTTACTTGATTGGAGGCTGCAAGAAGGAAACACAAAAGGAAATTTTTTCGATGAAGTGCCCAGAATTAATACCACTGCCCTGACACAGCAGAAGCAGTGACATAAAAAACAAGTAGTGCTTAGCTACAGAGTTTTGTTTTCAGACAGGTAATCAAAAGGGAACTTGGAGAGATAGTCAATTGCAGAGAGACCTGGTGGTTTGAACAGTGTCCCAGTACAGCGTGCCTCTGCTGCATTGGAGGCAGAGATTGGAGAGTGCTGCTGGGAGGAGGGAAATTCTTGGGGATGCTGGTGGTGGTGGCATCTGTCAACATCTCTGCTCCCATCCAGCCACAGGCCACAGCATCTGATGGCAGGGCTTGGTGGGGTGAGGAGGAAGGAGGAGATGTGCAGGGGATCCACCAGAGCTGGGGGCTTGTCCTTCTCCACATTCCTCTACTCCTGCTGAGGAACCCTGTCCTGCTGCAGCGTTGTCTGAGTGTGTCACAGACACTCTTAAAGCTGTGAAGTGACAGAGATGTCTCCAGCTGCACCACACATGGGTATCAGATGAAAGTCCCTGGTATATAATTAGGTGCCAGTAGTGGCAGGGTGCTGCACAGCAGCTGATGCATGTTATCTTTGCAGAGAGGTGGCATTTACTCCAAGGAAATGAAGAACAAAATAAGGAATCGCAGGATTTTTAATCTGCTGATGTTCACCTGAAGGAAGGAGGCTGTGGCAACTGCAACCTGGTTGCCTACCCAGCTTGGAAAGAGTAGTTGTGGTGATAACCAAAGAAATGGTTCTCCTCAAGTCTCCTATGGGCTCCCATATGCTTCCTGCAAACAATAGGGAAACTGTTTCCCAGGATAAACTCGGAAAAACTCTTGGGGAAGACCTCACTACTGGCTTCAGCTGCCTGACAGGAATAGGGAAGGCAGAGACAGTCTCTGATTTGACCTCTGTTTGATCCACTGATAGTGGTCAAACATGGGAACAAGGGTCCAAGGAAGCTGTGAATTCTCCATCCTCAGAGCACTCCAAGCTTGATTAGACATAGCCCTGAGCAGCCAGAGATGAGCTGGCCCCATCCCCTGCAGTGGTTGGGACTGGAGCTCCAAACTCACAGCTCCATTGCCATTCTGGACAACAACATAAGGCTCCTAAATCTTTCAATTCAGGTGAAGCTTTGCAGCAAACAAGAATGACAAGAAGTTTGTTTTCCCCCCTCCGAACTACCTTTGTGAAGAAATGTCTTTCACTTTGTCTGGAAAGGCCAGGCTCCACATGTAACCTTTTGGATTTCATTCTGCAGAAGTCATAATCCTCCTTCATTGCCTGTAAACCATTGATTTAATCTGTAGCTCCCTGGTGACCCTCATCCAGGTATCACCAGCTCAACCCTTCCTGAATTAACCAAAACAGATTCCATGACAATAACATCACTAGAGTCTCCCTCCTCCAGGAGTTTTTCTTGTTACCAGAGGGCTGATGTTCACCCAGTCTGCAGAATCATCATGTTATTTAGTTACATTAAAGTAATCTTCTTAGAAAGGACTTACTGATGACTTATACTCAAATGTGCAAATAATATGCTTGTAGAACATTAAAATGGCTGTAATAGTGAGGTAATAAATTTCTTTTTTCAATAGAGATGATTAGAAATTTCAGTAGTTAGAAGCTATTAATGTACTCATCATAAAGCATGAAAGTCCATCCTCATGAAACCCTAAATGACAGTACTGCCTATAAATTTTACTGGAGGTGGAAAGAGCAGTAATTATATGGCTGGCATTAGATGTAGCTCTTTTTGCAGAGTGGCAGATCTTTTCCTCCTGTTGTTAAGCAATATTTTTGGCCATAGCCAGTAGCCAGGGTATACTGTAAATAATATTCTTTTCTGTGATGGATTTCTGCACAAACAGAAAGAAAGATTTTTTATTAAAAGAAAAATTGGCAAACAGTCAAGCGTAATGGCTTTGAGAGTGGCAATGCAATAAAGAGCACTGAGCATCTGGTTCAATGTTGTTTGACTGACCTATGTGGATGGTGATGACTGAAAAACCCATTAGATGCTGGCAGAGAATTGTGTCTGATATTATCATCCAGGCACTAACATGGATGTGCTGCAAAATCACCAACTCCATTGGCATTCTCACTGGCAGGAGTAGTGGAGCTGTCAGGGAGTAGGTAGTCTTGTATGGAGACTAGTTTTTGGCCAAATAATTCTCTGAAACAGCAGATATATGGAAGAATATTTATGATTTTTTTTCCCTGCTTCTCCAGCTTGGGCAGAGAAAAGAGATGTAGGTACAGTCAGGGTTGTCCCTGCCTCCCATACAGCAATTACTTTGTGGTACCAATGGCACACACCTTCCTCCTCTATAGCTTCCTTTTGAGCCTCTCATCCAAACCAAGTATTCAGTATCCAACCTTGTATTCAGTAAAAACTTCACAGAACTATTTGTGTCCTTCTCCAGTTTTATGGCTGCAGTGTACTTTGACAAAGCACTTATTTTTAGGTTCAGTTCTTGAAAGAAGTTCATTGTGGCAGAACAAACTACTGTACTTCTTAGTAGGATTCTTCAAGTCACAGGATCTAATTCTCAGGCTGGCAAACTCAAGTGTTTGCAGCACAGATCATAATGGAAAGCATCTGGCTGGCAATGCCTTCTGATTTATCATTAAATACATGAAAAATATTCAACACAATGTCATATATTTCTGCTGGAGCTAAAAATACTCACAAAGATGTGACTCTTCTACCTCCAAGCTATCTCTGTGATAGCCTTTGATCATGTACATGGAGAAAAACAAACAGAAAACAATCATTATCAGAAACACAAATAGTTGATCAATATGGTGTACAAAATAATTTGGTTTTGCTTATCTTATAAACAGCTAAAGTACAAAGCAGTCAGTTGGAAAGTAGGTTTTAGGATAAATTTAACATCTGAAGATCATGACAGGCTGGATAGAAATATTTCTGCAGATAATATTGCTTAGCCCATATTATTATTTTTTCTTTAAATGTTGAGCTCTAATTCAGCAAAGAAGTCAGAAGAGCTGTTCTTGGGCATAGAAATTTTTGAGGGAAAATGTAACAATATCTGCTAATGTTCAGGAGTTCTTGAAATCTCGCACTCCAAAACTTTCCCTGTGACATCATTTTACCATCAAACCCCAGTGGTGAAGCATTTGGAAGGATAAGGTCTTTTGACAAATAGAATGACACAAAGGAAACCTCAATAATTTACACTTGAAAGGTTTTCTTGCAGAAAGCATAGATGTAGGCATGGTTCATTAACCCAGTATATCTTTTCTTTTGTCTTCTGCATCATCACTTCAGTGGTCAAGTTGTGTGGTGCAGACCTCAGCGATAAATGTTTTGCTCAGAATTATTCAAGCATATAACAGAGAGAACATGCAAAAAGTCAGCTCAGAGAAATTTGATTTAAGGTCTTGATTTCCTGACTCTAGAATAAAACTTTCTAATGAGTGGTAAGAACTGACAGATCTATACAACAGATAAGCAGGCAGAGGTTTGGGGGATCAAACCTAAAGACTTATAAGACTTGATCAGAATTTAGAAACATGTGAGAACCTGCTCAGTGTGAAGGAACAGATACTGATGCCTAAGGAACCACAGGGTAGATCCCTATTTGTGATTTATGATTTATATCTTTCTGGAAATGTGGCTTCTGTGTTGCCCTATCCCTCAATAGCAAAAAGGCTGCCTGTGAAGCTCCACACTTCTGTAAGCTGGGGTGATGAGTGGCACTGCACGACCCTTTTCTTCTGATAATCACTTTCCCCTTATGATGAAAGGCCCTTCTCATGGGTTGCTTCTGATGTGAAAAATGCCACTCACATCGATTTCTGAGCTGAAAGTATCTTTTCTCTTCTCCTGGACCACTTTGTCCCTGTATGTCAGACACAGCCAAGACCAGATGCCTTTAAGAACATCATAGAATATTTGGTGGACAAATGAATAGCTGCTGCTGGTGACATGAAGCTGCACAATCTCTGTGAATTCAGAACCCTTTTCTCACCATATGTCACAAGAGTGCAACATTATTAAACACATTAACATTAGGCAACACACAGTGATCTTAATTAAGGTAAAAAGAAGGCATTCACTCTTTTCAGGAAATTGATGCCTCTGAATATGTCTCTTAGGGTCATGTTCAAAAGACCTGGTGCTTCATCAGCCTTTGCAAGTACATTGATTTCATCCCGGCCAGAATTTAATAACGTGGAAAGTGTCCTCTTACCACTTCACTGGGGATAGCACAAGCTGTAATTAGTTAATGATCCTCATGTTTTGAGTCTCTTTGGATGAATAATTTCCTTGTTGAAAACTGAAACTTCATGTAAACCAAATTATTTCTATTTGGTCGAGGATTGTTTTGGGGAAAAAAGGAACAAAAATGTTTGTTTTGTTATGCACAGAAGGCATCAAATTTTCAATTAGATGGAAACAACTCTGACTGTGTTTAACTTAAAACCTAATAAAAGTAAAGCAAATAACATGAAACAAATTATTCATTATCTTGGTAAATAAAATATTGTACTTCACCAGACAGCTTGTGAAGAAAAACAGTGTCTGGGATCAACCAAAAGAATATTCTGACTTTATTTTTCATTTTTAATGAAAAAAATTGCTCACAAAGCTATGGGTGCTAGGTCTTTAGAGAGTGTTTCTGACAGAGAAGAGAAGAACAGAGGCTTCTTCCTTGTTTCCTTAGCTAGAATGCTGTGCAGGCTCCCTGACTGGGCTCACTAGGAATGCTGAATGGCTGAAACACTGTCTCAGAATGGAGCTGAATATCTGCAGATTTGCAGGTGTTTAACAAACACGGGGACCAGTGATGGGATTGATGTCAATTCAATCTTCTATCCTCAGCTGCTAATAAAGATTTCCTTTGCAGTCAATGGAGCCAGGGAGAAATATTTCCAGTGAAGATTTATCTCATCTCAGGACAGACACCTAAAGGGGATTGGATTCCTCATGGATATCCCTTCCTGCATCTACTGTGTGAGGTGATGGAATACATCCTCTGGATGGGTCGAAATGCTTGAGATGAATCTCATTGTTATGCACTATTCCTTATGCCAGGGAAATTCTGTGCCAGGTATTTCTCCTCATTATTTCTAAGTAAAAATGAACACCATTAGCAACCTGACATTTTCACTGAGAGGATATGGTTCTCTTTTTACTTACACAGATATAAAAAAAGGTAGCATCTTCATTAAAGCCAACGGATTTTATCTAGTGTAAAGCTGGTGGAAGATATCAAAGGTCTTTTATGTTCACTGTGCATATGGTATAAAGAATATCTGAGCACAGCCCTGGAAGGTGTTAAACATAAAAAAGTAGTTCATCCAGATACCTTTTCAGGCTAGAGAAAATAATTGTTTCCAGTTAATGTTTGAATTATTTTTGTACATAGAAAAATTTAGTTAGTTGTGGGTTTTTCTCACCTCTTACTATACATTGCACAGTATATGCAGGGCAACTACATAATTTTCTGAATGATAAAGAATTAGAACTTTTTCCCAATGAGAAACTCAGGTTATTGCTTTAAGAGATGGTTGAGAAGAAAACAAGATGACACCGCACACTGCCAAAACTTTTGGACATGTTAATGTGAGCTGGAGAAAAATTCCAACATGCCTTTTACAGCACCTTGCCCTTAGCAAGGGATGATGGTGAATACGCAGCCACAAAAGTCATGGCACTTCAAGCACCCTGTTCCCTAACAATGAAGATCACAGAGCAATGAGTGAGTGATTCAGCTCTGTCTTTGTGAGGATAGTCTGTCTGCAGAGCCAAGAAAACACCAGTGTCGAGGGGAAGGGTACCACCAAGTCAGGATGGGTACGATGTACCTGGTCTCTCCTTGCTTTTCTCTCCCCTCTCATCTGTTTGCTCCTGCTCTTTGTGAGCATGGGCTGTTCTAGGCTGAGTGCCTGTATTTGGCAGTTACAGGCTCATCTCTGATGGATTTTTTGTTACAAAAAACAAGTCTCAATTAATAATAATAATAATACTAGTAATAATAATAATGCAGGGCAGAAACAGAAAATGAAAGCAATTGAGCACTGCATCATTGACGGTTCATTTCTTGAGGACCAGCCTTGCAGCCCCATCCCTCAGATGGTTGGTCTCACCTGTGGGTCTTTGTGCAGTGATAAAGAGCCGAGGTACAAACTGAGATAATTATACTGTTGGTTGTGGTCCAGTGATGGCTTAAATTTCCAACTTGTTAGAGAGTTCATTGGATTGCCAACCCAAGCATTTCTTAGAATAAACAGTTTTCCCTTAGTTTTGCTGAAACTTCACATGCTTATAATACGATGGTTAAAGGCAATATAATTCCATCATGTTAAATATCATAAATTTTGGATGTTCGGTAAAGCAGAACTAATCTAGTTTTAAAGTAGAAGGCTTTCCTCTAACACATGGAGTTTGCAGAGGAAGCCAGCCCTTAGTCCAGCTGGAGGCAGAAAGAGCAGGATGGATTTGGTTGCAGTGCAATACCCAGATTGTGCTGGGGACCTTGGCACCTGGCTGTGCCTGCAGACAGCCCCTCTTCCTGCAGCAGCTCCTCTGCAGTGGCATTTGCAAGAGGAAAAAAAGCCAAGAAATATGGAAACTTCTGCTCCTCCTGCGTCTGAGACCTAGTTTTAACCTGGACTGGGTTCAAGCTTTGTTGGAAAGGAAAAGTCTGAAAATTGCTTGGAAATCTGTGAAGTCTTCTGCGTATGTAATCAGATTTCTAGCTGAGCAACAGGAAATGAGTTCTGATCCCATCTACATATCTGCAACTTTCTGTGGATGAGGAAGAAAAGTTTGGTCTTATTGTTGAAGAAGATTGAAAAATGGAGTTTCCCTTGAGGAATTCTGATATTTAGACACTTGTTTTAATCACAGATTGGGATGAAAAATTTAAAGATCAAAACTTTTGGAAAACAAACATCTATTGATTTATAAATGTCAAGTTGCATTGTTTCCACAGGTTTTATTCTAAGATGTTTTGACTGTTGCTGACTGAGACAATTTGTTTGACTGCATTGGCACATTGGGATTTGGTTATTGGTCATCTCTATGCCTGTGCTGGCCCATATTTAGTGCTGTAAATTCATGCTCAAGTCATGCAATCTGCATCTCAGTGCCTCATGGGGCTTGTAGTCCAATGAGGGCAAATAACCTGAAATGAATGATGAAAAAGTGATGAGCCTCACACTGATCACCCAGACAGATGCAGAGTTTTAGAATGACTTGCTCGAACCAAACATTTTCCTTTTTGTTAAATACAATTATTTCAAAATAATTTTCTCCCAAAAGTCCAGACTACGATGGAACTTTTTCTGAGGTTAAAAGTCCAACAGGTTTTGTGTTTAATGTTGAAGATTCTTATAGCTTTGCTCTGCAGCTTTCAATGCAACTTCACCTATCTATTTATTTTGTGTTTGTAGAAGTGAAATAATGTAGTCACTGTGCTGTAACACATTTTGTAACAGATATGGGTATAGTTTTTGCTTTAAGCCCACTTTAGTCTTGTGACTTGCCTCCCTATGTCAGGTTTACAGGGTATATCAATATCAGCATTTGTACCAGATTTCTAGAGCTACTTAACCATGACAAGGATTGCAAGGGCATGCCTTAACTTTTGGTAACCTAGCTGATATGACTAGAGGAGCAGAGAAGGTTTTGATCCTCTCCCCCATAAGGCATCTTTGGTGTTTTTCAGCTCAATCAGTGGGTCTAATAAAAAGCCAATTTTTCTCCCTGTTCCCCCTATACAAGGAACAAGTATAAGGAAAGCAAGGCTTGTTTGTAGCCCATTCAGGGTAATGGCAGATGCCATCCTGACTCATTGCAGGCTGTATAGCAAACATGATTATGGAAGGGTGAGATTTAGGTTATCCCCTTATGTTGTCCCAGAACAAAAATGTCATCAACAAAAATAAAATCCTTCTCTAAAGGAGACTATGTTCTCATTTAGTTCCTACACCATTTTTGTCTTGTTTCCAAAAGCAGATCTGTCCTGATTGCTGAAATTTGTCTCAGCCAGATTTCAGAGGGTTTGAGGCTATCAAGCTTTCACGTTTTCCAGGGAGCCATGTAGCTGAGCAGAGGGTCTGAAGAGCTCACCCATGGTAAATGCTGAAGCATCTACGCAGGAGAAAGGCAGCTCAAGTGTTGTGAGGTCCCTGTTCCCTGGCAGGCATCTTGGGTGCTCCCTGGGGCTGGCTGGAGCAGGGGCTCACCCCTGGGGACGATCACCTCTGACCACTCTGCAGCTCACACGAGTTGGCCTCTGGTGCTTGCAGTGCCCCTGGCACCAGCTGGGCTGAGATATGTAAGTATTAGACAGATAGCATGCAGAGAGAGGAAGCTTGCCCTTGTCAACGAAAATCAAGTCAGGCCTGAGCTCTCTGAAGAAGGAAACATTGCTCCCTTGTGTCTTTCACAGAACAGGGGATTTGCTCTGACCCTGGTGGTACTTGTGACCCCTCTCCAGGCCATCAGAATTTGGGCACTGTACTCTGGCCAAGGCTGAATCATCACTCCTGGCTCTGCTCCTGCATCTTGATGATCTACACTTACTGTCACATTCCAGGGTGCATTTTTTATTCAGAGTTAAAACACTTGAGTATAAGTGATCAGTTCTTATTGATTTGAAAAGGCTGAGCTTTAAATAGCTGATGTTTAACGTCCAGGAACATTAATATTAGGTTAGAAAGATGTCCCTGACTCATTGCCCTAAACATTAGGAAATGTATACATCTAACAATTCTGCTCTTCCAGGACCATTTGTGACAGTGTTGTCCTGTAATAATGAGTTAACACTTGGGTTTGGGTTCCTTTTGCTGGGCTAGACAGAACTAGGGAGAAGAATCTGATCATTCATCCCAGTTCCCCTCAATCTCAGGAAACTATAGCAAGGATTGAAGTCAGAAGCACCCACAAGAGCAAACATCCTGAGTCTCCAGCCTAACATACCCAGAAATGTTTGTCAGCACCCCATGACAAGCTTAAGACTTTTCAGAAATATTAGACCAAAACCCTCAAAAACTCCTTTGCATCAGAGAAAAGGGTAGTAAACATCATAAACTGTTGCTACAGTTTGTTATTTTACTTCTCTTAGCTGTTTTCTTAAATAAATCTGAACTACATATTTATTATTACTATTATTACCATTTTTCTGGTCCAGGAAGTGCATGTATATATACAATATACCTATAATCCATGCATGCACACTACCTCTGAATGGGTCTGTATATGTGATTTATGTAGATGCATATTCCTATTCCTTTTAGGTGCTCTGTTTTCTGTTAAAACAAGTAATTTTTTTGTCACTAAACTTTCAGATAGTAGGACTGTGGCTTTTAGGTTTTATTATGAAATGTTTTTAAATGGTTCCAAATCTCCATTTTCCTCAGCATGCCCATTCTGATACTCCCTTCTGGCTTGTTTGGCATGTTAACCATTTTCAGAGCAGTGTATTATACTACCTTTTAAAGCAGCAGGTAGTTGGAAAACTGGTTTGGGTTGTGTATTGTCTCTGCATATGGCAAATTTGATGAAATTAGAATTACTTCATTGTGTCTGTAGTTAACTTTCTGGTGCTCGAGGGCTTTAACTGTTGCAAATAAAGATTGTATCCATGTCTCATAGATGCAACCCCTTTTGAATTTTTCTCTTTCTATGGCATTTTATTCCACTCACTAGATAGTAACTCTTCCTGTAGTCACCATATCTTACACAAATTATTTATTTCTAAATGTCATAGGTGGCTGCAATGATCAAGTGAAAGAAAATTGTGCTACAGAAGGACTTAGTAATTAAAAAAGCACCACAACAAACACCTTCCAGCCAAGCAGAACAGCAAACAACTCATTATAATTATTCCAGCCTGTTTGAACCTGCCTTCCACTCGTGCACTCAGGCAGAGCTGCAAGGCACTTCTTCTCCATCAGGACTGAATCAGTCTTTCATTCACTTCTCATAGCACAGTGTAGATAAGAGCTCTTCAGCGGTAATTTGCTTGAGTTCTTAATAAGGAGAGATTTTAGAAAGCAGAGCCTAGTTCTGTCAATAAGCTAAATGTACCCAGATCTGTGAGCAAGCAGAGCAGAGTGCTGCTTCTCTTGCCCCTTTTCTGCCTTGTGCTCGAGAAACTGAAGCAATTAAAGGGTTGGGGTGCATTTTGTTTTCCTCTTGGCTGTTTAAGCTATGTGTTCTGCAGTTAGCAAGATGCTGTTTCCACAGCTGCTCTCCTGGCTGGTGGCAGTGAAGCAGGTGGCAGTGCAGGAGCCCCAGGCTGCGTGGTGTGTGACACTGTGAGCTCTGCTGCTCTGTGGCTGACCAAGGACAGGGCTTGGGCACTGCCCTCACAGAGCCCCCCAGGAGCTTTGTAGCTATCACAGGGGGTTTGGCATGCAATCTATGTTTGGAGGGTTGTACTGGTTTGAAAAAGCAAAACCAGTGAGACTTCAAGTCAGTAATACAATTTTAATAGGAAAAAATAGAATATATGCAATAATACAAAATAAGACCACTGACAGAGTCAGAATACAACCTGACACCCTCTCAATCAGGGTGTTGGTGCAGTCCTGACCAAATGGTGGCTGCAGTCCTCTTGGATAACAGATGTGGTTCTGTTGAAGCAGTGTTCCTGTAGAAGGTGCAGTTTTCCTCCGAAGGTCCAGCGATGATGTGAAAAAGCCTGGTTTTCTCCTCTGGAATCCAGGGGAAAAGGCTGCTTTGCTGTTTCAAATCTCAGTTTTTATTTAGGTGGGACAGGCATGGCTCCTCCCCGTGGCTGGATCATCTCCCAGTGGGATGATGTAATTTTTATCAGTCAGGCAGTGGGGCTTGATGGGCCATTAACAGAAGATATCTCCCATAGAGATAAGGATCAGCCCTTCTCTTGTTTCAACAGATGGTGATAGAATACATTTTGAATTGTAAACCAGGACAAGGGTACAGATGGATTATTTCATTGTACTGGAGTGCTATTCTCAACCTGATCAGGAGCTTCCCAGTGTGACCAACAGGAGCTGCTCCAGTGAGGAGCTCCAGACCGAGTGCCAGGATGGGTTAGAGAAAGAGATACTTTGAGGTCCAAGATGAAGAGTAAAGCAATACCATGGTCAGCATCACCTTTCATGGGTTAAGAAGGAGTTTAGGCATCAAGGAACTCACGAACAAGTGAAAGGGGCAGTTTGAGGACAACTTCTTGGCTCCATTGTTGTATTCACAAAAAATCAGAAATCTGTGATGCTACATTGTGATAACAAAATGGGAAGGTGAGCCCAGTGTTGTTGAGGTATGGTGAGGACATGTCTGCAGGATGATTTGAGAACAGCACAGGAGGCAGTTTGACACTGACCTTTATGACAAGTCATAGCCAAGAATGAAAATATTTGGGGCAGACTTTTTTAAATGGAGATTACCAAATTGTGGCAGCTAGGACACAGTGAGCAGCAGCTCAGCTGTTCTTGAAGTGGTGCTCAGTTTAAGAGGGAAGGATTGTTTGGGTTGGGCACATTCATAGCTGGGCTGAGATGAGCCAAAGAGGGAGACGGGTTAGTTTTTCGATGAACTATGCAGTGGGTAAAGTGCATCCCTTTGTTTGGAGACTGTGGGTGAAATTAATCAAAAGGCCAGATAGGATCTATGTGCCAATTGCGTTCCACTCAAATCTTTGTGAACAGGAATGAATTTCACCTTGCCTGACCCACAAAGATGTGTGAATACTTATCTTCCTTTCTTTAAGCATTTATTTTTATAGTTTCAATTAGCTAGATTTTTTCTTTTTCAGTAGTAACTTTCCTAAATGTACATCTGTCTCCAGTTTAATACTTACCAGTAACTTGACATGAGGGGCAGAGATGTCTTTTGTTTGCAGTTTAACATGGAATCAACTGAAACATTTTCATTTATAAAGTGAAAGCCATTTCTTCTCAAATCTTCTGCAACAGGGGTGATGTTTGCAAAATGCTTTGAAGATGAAAAGCACTACAGTATATAAATATTAGGTATTATTTTTATATCTTCATCATCTGTGCTTTTAAAATTAATACAAAAAAATCCTATTAATACCCAAATGCCCAGTAAAGTGCATATCCTTCTTCTAATCTTAATGCTTGATTTTCATCTATGAATCCTCTTAATCTTTGAAATTAATTACCATGATTAAAAATGGGAGATGTTTTCCCAGAACAATCAAATTGTTCTGTAGCGAATTCTCATATTAGTTTTGCATAATTATTTTAATTTCTTTTGACATTAAAACACAGACACACACACACTCACATTGCTGGATACAGCATCTGCACTCTAAGGCAAGAGGAAATCTTGTTTGACTTGTAGCAGTGCAGAGGTGACCTGAGGAGCAGGAGGGGCAGTGCCTTGCCTGTCTCAGGGTCTCCTGTTGGGGCAATGGCCAGGGCTGCTGGCTTCTCTGCCAGAGCTCAGGAGAGCACATTCATCCACCATCCAAGAGAACTGCCTTACCAAAATGAGACCTTCAACAGACAGGGCATATTCACACTGCTGATGAGAATGTTCCACTGCCAGTGGAAGGGAATCAGTGCAGTTACAGTCACCTACAAAAACAGCAATTTGAGTTAAGCCCAAAGCTGTGTTTGTTTTAGTCCTCCTGAGCCATCTGATTTCTACATCAGTAACAGAGAACCAAATGTGAGAGTCATTTTATTGTGTCAGGGAAGAAAAATGGAACAAAAATGGATACTTCAGTGCCTGAAGTGGTGAACAGGGCCAGCTCATGTGTTTCCTGGCAATCAAAGCAAGAGAAAATTCTCATTGCAGTAGGGTTTTGTTCCAGTCCTCTCCAGATATTGGTGATATTTGAATTCAGGCTTGTGCCTTGTTTTAGTTCAATGTTAAATGCAGGTTTGCACACTTGAGCCCTGTTCCCTATTGTTGACAAGGAGAAGAGGGAAAATATCAACGATCTTAGATTATCCAGATTCCCTGATCAGAATTAGTGGGACAGGGGAGAGGAAACTCTTTTAAAATATTAGTGTCAGTACATTTTGAAGGGCCTCTACATGCAGCACTTACAACCTGAGTCTTTAAGTAAGTCAATTGAATGGTTCCCTAGGAAGATCTTTCTTTGATATAACACAGAGAGCTCCTTTTGTTGCAAAAATGGCAAAAAGAAAGGGGACAGGAAGAGGAACTGAAATAGAGTCACATCACAGGTGCTGAAAATGGATTTTTTTTGTAGAGCACAACAATATAGAATTTCTAATACGGAAAGGATTTGAGAATAGAAAAGAATGTATCCAATGTGCAAGAAAGGCACAAGAAGATGTGCCTTTTATTTCCTTTTTATTTTTTTCTGGCCCTCTCATCAGAACAATGAGAAAGGTCAGGCATGAGCTGTAAAGATTATTGTGGCAATACAGACACTGTTGTAGTGATATGTGACAGAGAAAGCAGGGAGATCATCCACATGGAGACCTCACTGAACTAATTGTTGGTGCAGAAAATGGCCAGCTGGCTGTGAAAGAGGTGCATGTGTGTGGGGGAGAGAAAGTCAGACTGACTAATCTGAGCTTTCCACATTTTCCAAAGCAGGAAGTTCCAGGTTATCACTCAAATTGAAATGACAGAGCAAGTGACTACAAACCAGCATCTTGACCTCCTTCCTCCCCTCTCTTGCTGCAGGGAGGATTAGCTGTAAACTCCATCCATGGGCAGTGCCTGGACTCTCTCTATTGCTTCCTCTGCTTCTTCCTGTGGCTGTGGGAAGTTCAGAAAAGCTTTATGTAATGCAAGCTAGACCAGGAAAATTATCTGCTCTGATGAGATTCCCCAGAAGACAATACTGCCTCTAATTCCTCCAGTTTAACTTTCTACTTCCGGAAGACTTGCCAAGGAAGGAATTTAATTTTTTCCCTAGACGAATGTATTAATATTTAATAAAAAGCAAAGCCAGATGACACTCTTAGAGAAAATAACGAATTTACATAAATCTTTTGCTGTATTTGAACAGAACAAGATAAATTGAAGGGGCTTAACTCAGATTATTTTTGTTCTCTTCTAAAAAAAATAATAACTATAAAATACTCAAAAGGCTTCAGCTTCAGAAAACGGGTTTTTGTGTTACTCCATATCAACATACTTGGTCTTAAGGAATGCATTACATCCTCTTTCCCGCTGATTTGTCTCCTGATTCTGGCTTGCCTGCTTAGCCTGTTCTTGCCCCCAGTACCAGGCACTGGCAGATGGCTTACCAAGAAGAAATTACAGAGCAAAAGGAAGTTTTTCCACTTCAGGCTGTCTCCTTATACTCTGCTGAAGTTACTTTTCCATTTCTCAACATTTTCACCCATCAATGTTTATTGCTCACCCCTTTTACAAGAGGTTCTATACAACCTTGTCATTTTTTGAAGTTGTCTGGAGTCTAAAAGTTTAGATGGACTATTTTAAAGAAAACCAAGTGTTCACCCCAAGAGAAGCAAAAATGAACTGTAAAACTTTCTGCTGGTGAGTAGTTCTGCCTGATGCCAAGCTCATTACCCTGTTATTTAATTTTCCTTCAATAGCCTGTCAAATATGAACTCCCTCTGGATGCTGGGGAGACACAGATTTCACCTCAACAATTGACAGGGATCGCAAAAGTCAAGGATGCCATGATTACAGCACCTCCAGCTTGGCACACTGAAGAAAGAGTCAACTTTAGAGTGCCCTCACACCAACTTGTTTCACTCACTGGTTTTCCCTTCCCTCTGCTTGTATATATCCCATAGTGGTGAAAGCATCAGTAAAAGACTGTTCAGGAAAAGAACATTTCCCTCCTTGCTCTCCATTTTGTTTGAAAGACAGCACAGGGACATTTACTAACTCTATTTTAGAAGGATATGTCAAGTCTCCTACCAGGACCCTGCACAGACTTTTTCAGTATCAATTCACTCTCCATTGCCAAGCTTTTAAACAAAAATAAACCAAGACAATGTCAATAAATCATCTTCCTTCCTTTCCAGCACAGCACCAGTGGAAGACTGTGGTAAGTTATCATGTTTTTAACTATGAACCTGTCTGGCTCTTTGTCATTTATCTTGTGTCTCCCACTCTGGTCTGGCTCAAGGCTGAACATTAGCAAATGATGAATGCAGGGCTGTCTCTCCTGGTTTGTACTGGCATTATTAACCCATATTCTCCTGAATATTTCATACCACATACATTAATCATGAGTTGCTGGAGTCATGGCAATTGACTCTCAGGTTAGTTGCTCAGTGTGTGAGGGCAGGGCAGAAATGTTTGCTATTGGGTAATCCCTGCTTTGCATACTCAAGGATTTTCTTTAACCCTGTGATGCTGATATTCTAAAGCAAATTGGCTGCTGTAAATTGGCCATTCCACATGTATTTACTCCAGTATCTGTCCTAATGATGTTCTTTCAGGTGGCTACAGTATCATATTTTGATTTATTGTGAGTCTAAGAATGTCAAGATTCAATTGTGTAATGTAACAACTCTGTGGTTGTAACATATAGTCATCTTTCTGTTGATTCAATAACAATCCACCGACTATTGTCCTCTTGTTCCATTATTCCTTATATATCTATTATTTNTTTTTATTTTATGATAACACTACTTAAACTACTGTGACTTTTAGGTTCTCATCTAAAGCTGCTAATTTGTTTCAAGGGCTATAACCAAACCCACAGATGTTTTGGGCATCATTCCAGGATCTCAGAGCCCCTTGACCAGGGTCTCAGCAACTCTGGACTCCCAAAGGGATGTCTTAGACTCCAACAATTTTCTCTCTTGTTTTTTTTCAGTTTGTGATGTTTTTTTTTTTAATTATTTTTTTTTTCAGTTTGTGGTTTGTTTTTTTTTCACTTTGATTCATTGCCTCAGAAAACAGCTGCTATACAGAGACAGGAGCAATAGAATAAGACAGAACTTGTATTCTCCTCTGAACATGGCTAAGCTTGTATGAGAGAAATCTCTGGAGGCCCAGAGTTCAGTAATTTGGTGGGGAGAATTGGACTGGGAAAGTGTGATGGTTCCTTGTGTATGCAGGAGACAAGGTCTTCAAATTCAATCTGGAAGTGAGTAAAGAACTTTGTGTCATACTCTGTTTTGCTGTCTGTTTGGGTGTGCATCCACAGAGTAATGGCTTTATGCCTGACTTTTCTCCAGGGAGCCCCTCCCTGAAAGCAGTTCATAGTGATGAACCCTACATATACATGGGCCTGGGTTTTCCTGGGAAACTGAGGCATCTCCCTGATGATTTGACCATGAAGCAGTCTTCAGATTGCCATACATGTATGGTGGTAAAAGAACCCCAAGCAAACATCTGGCACAGATTTCAGGATGTTTGGTTTGACAACTACAACCTGCATTTTGCTTTAAAAAAATAGAATTGTGAACACTTTTGACCCATTTTAGCCAAAGAAATTCTCCACAACTTGTCCTGTTTCCTCCCTGGACTTCTGTTCCAATGGTTCATATCACCACTGTCCTCAACCTACAGAACTGCTCAATTCTGTGCTCCTGACTGACAGGATGCTCTGGTAGTAGCTAAGGGAAGGATATAAACCTGTGCCTTTAGCACCAATATAAGTAGATGAGGTAAAATTGGGAAACATGATTTCTGAGCAATGAAAAGATGCTCAGAAGCCTCAGCCATGGGCTCCTTCCTCTGCAGCAGAGGTGGCTGCACTTCCAAGGACATACAACCATAAATGGATTATGTTGCCTGTGGCTGTTTGAAAACGTACAAAACTATAACAAAGAGAGGATCTCCAGGAGAGCTCAGGGTCATGGATGGAGGAGCTGTGATTTTCTGCAGAACATCTGCAGATCCCCCTGCAGTGATGATTACCAAGCTATGTGTCATGTAATGAGGGGCTAAATATGGCTGAGACTACAGACTGTAGGGAGATGGTTAATGAGGTGCTAATTGGGTAAGGAAAAAAACAGAAAGAGGAAATGAGTAGTGAAGTTAGTGTATCTGATATGGAAGGGCTCTGGAATGAGGAGTTATACAGGGTATTTTTAGCTCCAGTTCACATTCCTTCATTCTCACCTGTGCAGGAGATGAATCTTTCCCCTGGCTCAGCTGCAGCCCTCATTGTTCAGCATGACTACCCTGCTGGTGCCCAGACATGGAGCTCATGTGCCATTTCACCTTGGGCAGCTCAGCTCAGCTCTGCCAGTCCTGCCCACACCGAGGAAAGGAGCAGGTGCTGAGGTTAAGGTCTGGCAGGAGCTCCTGAGCTCCTCATTGATTCTGTGCTTGAAGTTAACTGCTGTGCCTGGCATGCTCACAGATATCCAGAGGTCTCAGTGTCCTCCTGCCTTTGGGCTTCAGTGCAGTCTGACATGATGAGAGGGTAGGGCAGGAGCAGTGCAGGGCCAAGGCTGTCAGAGCAGAAGCCCTTGGAGCTGCAATCCCGTGCATAAAAGGCTTCAAAAGTGAGCTAAAATACTTTATTTCATCTTCCCTATCATCCAGCAGCCAAACGAGCATTGATTTTTGTTAATCACAGTTTTGGGGTGTACTGCAGACAAGTCTGGGGTTGCCAGGGGGAGGCATTGTAGGTTTGAGCCAACTACAGCTCTGTTTGCTGCCACATTTTCTCTGCTGTGCAAGACTCATGCTGGTTATTACCTGTGCCCATTGCAGGAAAAGCCACAGGCACTGTTTCTTTCTTCTGACCAAACATGGTCTCCCAAGCTCTAAATTGCCCATTGATTCAGTTATTGGGGGTCCCCCTGACCATCCCATTGCTTTGTGACAAGCATCTTCCCTCTTCCAGCTCTTGATGTGGGACATTCATCTTGCTTCTCTGTCTTCAGTACACCAGGGAATTATATACATTTGGAAATACCCACTCATTTCCTTCCTTCTTCTCTGCTATGTTGTCATTTGATAATGATCTTTATGAAAACATTTCACTTGAACATCATAAATTTTTATATTAAGACTTTGGAAATTCTATGCTAGAAGCCTCAGTTTATCAATATCATTTAATTAACTTTGAAATGTTTAATTTTTAAAAATATAACTGTGGAAAAACCCTTAAAAATTTAGATTTCATTCACAGCACTGATTTAGACTTTTCATGAGCAATGAAACAGTTCCTATGAAACTCCTTTGAAACAGAGTATGTTATACCCCTGGTTGTTGCAGTGTAGGCAGTAAGATTATGGTAATCAGTAATCATTGTTTGATTGAAGGAGCATGCCAGTACACATGCAAAATGCTAGTGTTCCATATATTCCTGGTGCCTATAATTTTTACCTGCCTTTCAGGCTGAATTGCACTGCATTGCTCAAAATACATTTAGATCCTCTGGGTGCAGCAGGATTTTCAAGGTCTACAGCCATGAGAGTGATAAATGCTGAAGTGGTTTCCTAAGTGAAATGAAGAAAACGAAAATGATACCAGTGCTGATGAAGGTGAGCAGCAAGCCTGAGATTTAAAGAGGGAAAATGACAGTATTATCAGTCAGGTATCATGGCAACCAAGGAGCTCAGATCTTGGTGTCAACTTTCCATTCATATTGTCTCTTTACTTGGCACGACAAGGTACATTTTCCTTCAGAAAATTTAATCATCTCCACTGGAGGTCATTCAAATGTTTAAGCACTGGGCCTTGCTCAGGAACTTGAGGAATTCAAAAGGCTTATAGATACCTTCATCCACATATTTGTACAGGGAAAAATAGTCAAACAACCCACCAGACAAATCTGTGAAATCCAGGCAGAAAAATCACAGTTGTATATGACACTGTATTTATTGTTGCAACATCTTAGTTTATAGGAATTTTATGTTCAGTGTTATTCAGTGGCCAGAATTAAAATACTGTAAATCCAGGTCTTCTCTAGACACAGCACAGGCCACTTTTTGCACAGTGAGCTGAACCAAGCATGATAGCAAGGCCAGAGGTCTATCTTGGAAACTCATCTTTGAGTGACACACTTATAGACACACACATATATACGTACATATATACACACACACATATACATGCATGCATACATATATATATACACACATATATATACATATGGTCATGTTGCAGTCTGGAATGAGGAAACTGCAAAAGGCTTTAGAAGGATGGACTTAGTCAGGAAAATCTTGTCTTTGAGGCACAGAAATGAGATTGTGATGTAAAATAAATCAATGGCAGAATCAGAATGCAGAAAGTCTGAGATCTGGAATGCTTATTCCTTGACCTGTTGCTCAAATGATGCCAAGAGCAATCACTTTACACAGGAATCCTCTTACTGGGGGTAATGTATTACTAAGTTATGAACACATAATGTATTCCTAAGTTATGAACTGCAGGGGATTTATTCATACCTGATTTTCTTTGCTGTCTGAGGTAGGGCCTGAGAACAACACCTGCAAGATATAAATGTAAGAAAATGGTTGATGCAGGTGAGAGTATGACATCTTCCTAGCACTGTTTCCTTCAAATCATGAAGGCATGCAGGTTTTTTATCAAATAAGTATCAGTAACAAACCATACTATGACAAAAATGTTCTTTGGCAATCTAGTGCTATATAAAACAAGGATGTGATACTGTGCTTCTGCTTTTGTGCAAAGCTTTTAAGCTTAACCGTATGGCCTATACACAACCTTCAGTCTTTCATCTCTGCATTGAATTTAAATCAGATTGAAAAGCCTCAGCATTTTATTCAGTTTCTTGCTTGCTTTTAAAACAACATAGAGTGGATTAAACACTATTTAAAAACAACAACAAAAAACCCCCAAATGAAACGAAATATGTTTGCACTATTGTTATTGAGAAAGTCACATCAGGGTTTAAAACAATGTTGATATTGGACACATTACTAGTCCAGTAAGAATCAACCAAATTTCTTACCCTGACAGTAAAATGCATGCAATATGAGGGTCACCAAATACCATACAACCAGTACCATGCTGGGCTCTTTGTTTTTTCAGCAAGGTAGAGGCCTGGGACAGGACTTTAGAGCTAATTGCATGTCACCATGAGTGGTGTCTTATGGAAGCTCTCCAAAAGCCAAGCTCTGATGAGCAAAGCTGCATGAGCACTTGGAGCAGTGGCTCTGTTAAGATTACTGCAGTGTGGTTATCTGTGCCTGGGACTTGGAAATGCTCATCACAGCATCATTTCTCTTTCCAAAGCCCCCCAGTGTTATAGTTTTGGGACACAGGATTTAAGCTCCAGTTCAAGCAGAGTGTTTTTGCTGCTGTTGAATTTCAGTGTCAGGGACCTGTGTGTAACCTGTGCTCAGCTGATCCTTTGTGTGGAAGTCACCCAGCATCACTGCATCTCTCCAGCACAGTGCTTCAGGAGCCTCTGAGTCTGGTTCTGGGTATGGCTAGATGTACTTTATAGTGGAATATATATCCCCCTAAACATGTATCTGCACAGTATGATCTGAGACTTTAAAGATGGTTTGTGGTCCAAGGACAGGAAGGCAAAAGCTGGAGGAGCTTGTTTGTGCTGTGTATGTGACAGAAAGGGCTGTGCTGGGAGTGTTGCTGTTTGGGAAGGAGAGGGGCATTATTGGCATGAGTGGTCACAGACATAATCGTCCCTCAGGGCTATTTTAATTAGTGCAGAGTGTCTCAGAACCCTGCATCTGTTGAAGTGCCACTTCTTCCTCCACAGCTGCACTTTGGAGAGGGCTGTGTTTAGGGAAGAGGAAACTGGGAGCTTTGTGGGTTGTCTTCCACATGAGGGAAATATAAACCTACTATTCATCAGCATTTAGAAGTCTCCTTAGGGCTGCTACAGTGACACAAATGGGATTTATGGAGATGAGCACACTTTGGTCCTTTTTGGTCCCACAGAAATTGTGTGAATCTGGCCCCTTGGGTGTTATATCCTTCCAGAAACAAATTGCCCCTTAGTCTGCATTTGACTTTTTGTACTCATCTTTATTCCAGGTTCTTTTGTTATAAAATAGGTTTATTGCTAGAAGTTATATGAAGGTCGGTAAACACCTTTACACATTAAACATAATTACCTCAAAGTCAAAAGTAAGAAAAAACCTGCTGCCTCCCATAAATGTGTTGTAAATTGTGCTAAAAGTTGGAATTAAATAGGGAGTATTGCACAACAAAGTGCCATGTAAATGTGCTGTTTCACATGTGCATTTTCTCTCCAAAACCTAAAGGCAAACTACTTCTTCTCCCTGCCATCTCCTCACTTCAAAACCCTCCCCAAACTGCAGCCTATTCAATGCCACAACACTTGCTAGAGGGATTAGTCAGGTCCATGCCTCAGTGAAACAAATTAGGAGTAGAGACGACTTCTTGCAGGTATGAGAATGTTGGGCTAAAATAATGTAACAGCAGACATTATGGAAGTAATTCTGCATCTCCCATTTTTTTGGCTGGTAGAAAGCTAGCAGCTGCCAGACATGGAAAATTATTTTCAAATGTGATTGCTCTGAACCATCCTGCAGTAAAGAGGGCTTATTTATTTTACTTATTTTTTTTTCCAAACAGAGGCACTTTGCTATACTGGAAGATAAGAAGTATAGGAAAGTTTTTGCCCCAAGTTTGTCTGGAATGGTTGCTTTCTCTTGTGACTGACATTAACTGCAGTAGTGGGGGATGTTTATGCAGTTCAAAAAATCAGGCTAAATCTGTTGGTGAGGGAGATGGAGGATGGATAGTCCTTAGTTAAATATTTGACTGTCCTACAGCCTTCACAGATTTGTAAACAGGGAATGATGGAGTGTGTCAGAAAGCTTCTGCATTTCTTTCAGGGGGGTTAGCAGAAGGTATTTCAGTAGTTTATCAGCTGCATTTTTCCTTTGAGCTCTTAAGAATCTCATACCAGAATTATTATACTGTACTGTTACTACTACTGCTGGCACATGGTGATTTCTAGGATATCTGCTCATGGATGACAACCTTAACATGCCAGGTGCTTTATGAACACCAGCCATCACTAGATAGGGTTATAATTAAATATATTTCCACAAAGCAGAAAATATAACCTGAAGGGTTTTAAGCCAGACCACGAGTCTGACTCAGCAAAAGAGCTAACTGGTCCAAAAGGAGCTGAGAGAAGGTGATGCAGAGTGGGCTGTGCAGCTGAAGGAATGGCTGCTAAGCTGCAGGTGCATCCATCCCCCACAGAGATGTGTCAAACTCCATCATACTGGTGGAAATGGAATCATGTCAGCTCGAAGACAAGGAGGTTGGTGTGCCTATTGCTGTCTCTATCCAGCTTCAGTTTCCATTTTAACTTCAGTCGTGCTGTCTGCATTAAGTAGAAGGCTATAATTTATCTCCCTTGTGACTAGGAATTCACCTGCAGAGTGGTTCTCACACTTGTTCTCCATCTCCTTTTCATTTTCCTTCTATTACTGCAGTCCTCCTTCCTTCATCCCACCCTGATGCATCCCATGATTGCTGTTGAAGGAAGACAAATTGATGTGATATTGCATGGATGGGCTCTGAGAACTACTGCCAGCACTTGCCTCAGTGTGTGTTTCCCTGCCTGGGACTGTCCTGTCCCTTTCCTCCACCTGCACTGGGGAGAAGCCAGGGAGGCTGTAGCAAGCAGAAGGGGGTTGTTTTGAGCTGTAGTGGTTTCAAAACACTTGGCATGTCTAGCCAGCAGTGACTGCAGGTGTGTGGCATGGTGTCCATGTGAAAGCCAGTGAAATCCTGCTGAAATCCTGGATGTTTCTGTCCTAGAAATAGTCTCAAATAGTGATATCCCAGCTCCTGGGGCTGGGTAGCTCTGGAACCTCACCTGTCCTCTAACAGCATGTTTGCTGTACTGGGGTCCCTATAGGAAAGGTGTGGGGATTTTGCTGCTGTCGTTATAATCAGGGCTTGATGGGCCCTGACTGTCACTGACACTAATTCTACAAAGGTTGTGTTTTAGCTCTGGGTCTATCTGTAATCAGGTTGGATAGAGGAAGTTTCTGCTGCCTCTGGAGCCTGATGTCCTCTTTCAGGATGAGGATGAGTCAGCCTCTTTCTCTGCTGAATTTCTAAGAAGTCTGTAAACTAGCTTGAAAAGGGTTCCCAAATTCAGAATTCATAAAAGCTGAGCAGCACTCCCCTTTGGGGAGAACCTCACTAAAGTATAGGCTGCTAATTTCCAATGAATTATGTGTGAACAAAATCTCCCCCAAGGTCCCTGCTTCTTTGTCAGCAAGCATCAGAAGCTTGTAGTGAAGCCTTGTATTACTAAGATTTCATTACTTATACTAAATACACTCCAGAGCATTTATTAATGTACTGTAAAGCAAAAGGAAAAATTAAAAATAAACTATGCTTGTCAAAGAAATAAAGTGCCTCTTACACTGCATGATCCTAGTTTTTTTCTTGATAATTGCCCGTGTTCATTTGCCATTAATTCAGTGCATGGAAGAATTACAGTAAAGTCTGCAAGATGTTAGAACAGTTCAATGATGCTATTCTTTAAAGAACAAAGAACAACACCTTCATTTACTGTAAATGGAGAGCCAAGGACAGAAGCCCTCAAGCCTTTTACATCAGGATTTCAATAGCATATGTGATTTCAAGAAAAGATTGTAAATGCTCTGTCCACTACACACTCGTCCATCTATTTGGATTAGAAGCAGTCCTCAAAAAAAGTTTAGTGACCTCTCTCCAGGTCCAATAGATGTTTTCTCTGATTGGTTAACCCGTTTTTGCTTCTGAAATGGAAGCTTCCAAAATTGTAACTTGTAGTCCAGTTTTCAGATTCCTTCTTGGTAAAACATCTCTTCTCTCATTCTGTCAAGAAAGAAACCAGAAGAAAATAAGGATAAGTTCATACCTAACAGCTGGAGACCATATTCAGAGATGGCTGTCTGCTTCCCTAACATAATACCTTTAGAATTGAGCCTGTACAGAAACAAAAAATGCATTTTAAATTTAATCAAGCTATTATTGTCTCAAACTGTGGAACAGAACTGCACTTGCTTATCTTTCCCTCAGTATCTCTATCAGATAGGAATGTAGGAAGAATTGCCTCCAATCTCATTAATGCACTAAGGCTCATTCAGTTCTATTGCTTTCCCAACGGAAAATTAGGAAAATTAAAAAAAA